>BLKR01014763.1:0-341143 GCA_011170035.1 Teleogryllus occipitalis
TTTGTGCAGCGCCGTCGGCGGTTGAGGCGGCGGGGGCGGGGACGTGGGTCAGCCCTCAGCGGCAAGCGCGCGGGCGGCATCACGTCCGAGGGGGCGGGGACCGGGGCCCTATTGTGCGTTCGAAGGCCACCGCCGCCGATACGTGTCGACACGGCCGCGAAGCCCAAGGCGGCTGCGACGATGTAAGACGTCGACAGGCCGGCTGAAGAGTGGGGATAAGGGGGGCCAGCAAACAGCTGCAGGAGGGGATGGTGATGGCCGACGCGGCGGCAAGTGGGGTGGGAAAGAAGTGGAGGATGTGGAGGCAGCGGCTAAAGCGGCGGTGGTGGCTGCGGCGATGGCGGTGGGTGAAGTTGGCGACGTCGGTGACGATGCCGTTGTCGGCAAAGTCAGAAATGGAGGCAGTGGGAGTGGGGTAGGGGTGGTGATGTCGCTGGTTTTCTCCAGCGACGATGTTAGCAGTACTTCGGGCATACAACAAGTAAGGATGCCTGATGTGGGAGAAATGAAATGGTCGAAGATGGACGCGGTGAGGGGGACTGCATTTAGAAGCGGGGTTAGCGATGTTAAATGAAGG
This sequence comes from Teleogryllus occipitalis, assembly GCA_011170035.1. Classification (NCBI taxonomy): domain Eukaryota; kingdom Metazoa; phylum Arthropoda; class Insecta; order Orthoptera; family Gryllidae; genus Teleogryllus; species Teleogryllus occipitalis. The sequence continues at coordinate 578 of BLKR01014763.1, forward strand.
GTGGCGGTGCTGTGTACGACGGGGTAGAGCCGTTGGCGCTGGCGGGCCAGTGTCAGGGCGGCGGTTGCCAGATTGATCGGTTTGAGCGTAGAAATGCTGGGAATGTGGAGTCACTGGGAGAAATGCGGTCACAGAGTATGCGTGTTGATAAGCAGAATCAACCATGAGAGCAACAAATGCTTAGAACTGTTGAAAATAATTCCTCTTAGATTTGCTAATGTCACAGCCATAGGACACGACAAAGTATCTAGTGGAAGTTGATATTATTGAGCAAAAAAGAGAAGCTATTTCTGACATTACATCAGTTATTGGAAAGATTGGGAAAATCTTATTCTCGATATGAGATCAAAACATTATTTAGTAATTCTGTGTGTGGCTTGTGGTCTACATTAAAAAATCACTTACGGTTTGTGAAAGCATGAAGCGACCGGAACGTGAAGGAAGAGGATTAGACAATTGCACTGACTGTGGCGATGGTGGTAGCGCTGCCGATGGCGGTAGTGTTGGCACTGACGCCAGTGGTGACGGTGACGGTGGTGGTAGCGCTGGCAGTAGCAATAGCGTTCACGGTAGCGGTGGCACTGAAAGTAGCGGTGGCGGTGACGCTGGTGGAAGGTGTAGCGTTGACGGTGGTGCTGGTGTTGACGATGGCATTGGCGGTGGCGGTGGTATTGGTGGTGGTTGCGGCGGCGGAGGCGGTGATGCTGCCGGTAGCGGTGGAGGAGGCAGTAGCACTGGCGGTGATCGCAGTGAATTTGGCGGTACCGCTGGCGCAAGAGGTGGCGGTAGCAGGGGCAGTGGCGATATCGGTGACGGCGGCGGTATCGGCGACATTGGCGGTGGTGCTGACGGCGGTGGTGGTGGTGGAAGAGGAAAAAGGATTGACGGCAGCGTGAACATTGGCGGTATGATGATGGGCGGTGGCGGTGGCGGCGGCGTGGCGTGGGCGGCGGTGGCGGTGGCGGTGGTTGGGTGGCGGTGGCGGTGGCGGTGGCATTGGCGGTGGCGGTGGCACTGGTGGTGGCGGTAGCGGTGGCGCTGGTGCTAGCGGTTTAGGTGGCTGTGACGGTGGCAATAAGGGTGACAATAACGGTGGCGGTGGCAATCACGGTGGCGGTGGCAATGGCGGTGGCGGTGGCAAAGACGGTGGCGGTGGCGATGACAGTAGCTGTGGCGGTGGAGTTACCGGTACCATTGCGCTGACAATAACGTTGCGCTGGCGGTAGCGCTGGCGGTGGCGGTAGCGGTGGCGGTTGCGTTGGCGCTGGCGGTAGCGGCAGCGGTAGCGCTGGTGTTGATGGTAGTGGTGGCGGTGGTGCTGAAGACAGCGGTAGCGCTGGATCTGCAAGCGGTAACGCTTGCAGCTACGGAGGCGGTGGCGGTGGCGGTGGCGGTATCGTTGGTAATGTTAATGGCGGTGGCAATAGTAGTGGCAATGGCAGTAGCTGTGGTGGTGATGGAGGTGGCGGCGGTGGTGGTGATGTTGGTGGCGGTAGCTAGGAGGGTATTGGTATTGAAGGCAGTGCCGGTCTGCGTCGACGGTAGTGGAGAAAGTCTTTGGCTCTGATGATGGCCATGATTGTTGGCGATGATGAAAGTAGTGTGGGTGAAGAAGGTGGTTGAAGTTTTGACAGCCGTGGTGACGGCGAAGATGAAGGTTCTGGCCGTCGCTTTGGAGATGACGGTGGATGTAAAGATGGTGATAGCTGCGGGTGTGGCCAGGTCGTGGCAGTGACCTTGATACGAGTGGCGATGATTCTAAGTTTCCCGTGGCAGTGGGGGTGATGAAGGTAGCGTTGGTGGCTGTAGTTATGACTATCGGATAGGGATAGTTAGAAAGGTAAATGGGGTGACGATGGCCATGGCGGTGGCCGCTGCGGTGACGAGAGTGAAGACGGTAATTGTGACAATGGCTGTCGGAATGGAGGTGGTTAGGAAGGTAAAGGATGTGACTGTGACGATGGCCATGGCGGTGGCCGTGGTGGTGACGAGGGTGAAGGCGATGATTGTGACGATGGCCTAGCAGTGGCTGCAGTTGTGACGTTGGCCGTCGGGGTGGAGAAGGTTAAGAAGGTGGTGGCGATGTGACGAAGGCCATGACGGTGACCGGGGTGGTAATATTAGTGGCAGTAGCTGTGACGATGGCCCTGGCAGTGGCGTTGATGATGTTTGTGGTGGCCGAAGTTGGGACGATGACTGGTGTTATGGCGATGACCGCCACAGTGGCGATTGCAGTGGTGAAAACGGAGGCTAACGCGGGGCGGGGTGTCGGAGGCGCGAGCGTAGACGGGGTGGAGATGGGCGGCGGTGGCTGTCGGGAGCAGCAGGGCGGGAGGGGCGGTGGCCGGTCTGCAGCCGTGAGTTTCCCAACAAGTCCAACTTATAATGAACATGCGCCGCTGGCGACCGCGTGGCCCCAAGGCCCGTGGCGTCGCGACGGCCGGCGGCAGGGGTGCGAAGACGCGGCCCCACGCCCCGCCACGCCCCGCCCTCCTCGCCCCACCACGTCCTTCCCCGCCACACACGCGGCCCATTAGTGGGCGCGGGCGGTCTAGGGCGCGACAGCTGACGCCCAACGTAATCTCAAGATTCCTCGCCAGCTGCGGCCCTGATTGGTTAAGCTTCTCGTGTATGGAAATGTAATGGAGGGCACTAAGTTGGTGGCGGATAAAGTTGCTGCACCATCTCCAATTTCTGCTATGAATATATCTTCTTGAAGTAACGTTGCTTTGAAAATCGTTATTTTCAAAATATTGAACGGAATTTGAATTTTTGTGGAAATTATTTTGATGATTTGAGAGTTGTACATATACAGTAATGGATTATTACAAAAGCATTGTTCTTTCTTTTTCAACGGAAGACTTGTTTTCGCAATTGCTAATGAAGGAAACATCAGAATCGGAGGTAACTCGTGAGAAACGACGGGACGAAATAATTTTCTCCAAATAAAAATTATTAATGAATTATAATTCATTATAATGAATTTAGAACATAGTAAAATTTCTTTATTATTGAATTTAAAATGACGAATGAAAATGAAAAAGTCAGTCATTCTACTTTAGGAAGTAATCACATTACTTACAGTAAAATCTTAGTAACTGAAAAATAATATATTGTGAGTCATTATCCATACTTACGCAAAGTAATTGAATTACATATTCTAATAAATGAGCAAAGAATTGTGAAATTTTGAATGTTGAAAGACGTAGCCTTTGCGTCAGTGACTGAATAAGTTCGTCGAGCAGTAATGAATTGCTTATAGTAAAGCTGGGCAAAACGCATTTCATTGAGATAGTTTACCAATGTAATCAAACAGTAAGTTTGATACTTCGTTTTCAGAATAAATAGAAAATAATTGTGTATATTATTTTAAAAGATAACATTTTTTACTATGCAAAGACTACTTGATTCAAATCCGATGTTTGACCCATGACAAAGTGCAGTTTGAGTAATTTTTGTGCGGTTTATGGTTTATAGCCGCTCATTTAAAACCTCGCCTAGACTCATTCAGCAAAATGTGAGTAATAGAGTGCCACTATGCAAATTTTCATGCTTCTCCACAAGATTTTTATTTCAGAAAATGATGCCGTCCCTGAACAAGCATCAGTTCAATCACGCACATTTACACGATTGTCAAACCCAGATATAGCATTTAACAACACATGCGTATCAGCCTGTAAATTAAACATGAAAACGAATCTTCTCAAAAAATTTAATGACATTCATTCGTACTAGTGATGCATCAGTTAGCAAGCAGATTACTGAGAATCGGTCATATCAAATCTTTTTCCTATTAATCTGTAATCGGCCTTTCAACTGAATAATAGTCTCATTAAATTTAATGGACACTTTAATTTCCCTTGATGAAGATAAAATGCATGGACCATCATCCTGCTTTTTTCGTACATTCCCAGGCAGCATAGATTTACATTCTTTACTATTACTGGTTTACAGTATTTGATTACAAAGATAATTTAATAAATGCGCGCCAGTATTTCTAATAAAATTCATTACGTTATTTCGTTAATTAATTTAACATTGACCTCGGAAATTAGTGACGCAGGTGTTTCTTTGGACAGGGTATCATTACAATATCTGTCACAGTTTACAGTGATTTATTGCTATTGTGGTCCAAGAACGTCATATTTTCTGAAATACATTCCGTCTATTAACTTACGAGGAAATGTGTTACTATTTGTTTTACTGGTCATTTTAATGGAAACTCACCAGCCCGGTCCAAATAGGCAGGTGAATAGACAAGTTATTTCTTTTATTATTATTATTATTATTATTATTATTATTATTATTATTATTATTATTATTTGTATTATTAGTATTTACAGTTTTCTGATTTTACTGTAATCTTCGTATTTGTGCAAATGAAAGCGAGATCCCTTTTTAGTTATAAATATAAAACTTGCACTAATTACATCACAAAAATTCATATAATAGGTAAAGACATAATGTAATTATAAGTCTACAACATCTCCAAACAAAGTACAAAATTTTAAATAATCAACTTTACTAAAAATCTCCATCCATAAACTTCCTGATTATAGAACACGTGGTGATTATGACTGCCTTATGGATGGTAATAATCGCAGATTTATTCATCCCCGTTCCTCCTGTGACTTGACAGATTTTTTGGCGCCATGCTAGTGACTGGCAAGATCACTAGTATTGCTTTCGAGACTCCCACAGGCCATTCCTCCCTTACATCATGGACCAATTCTCTCTGTTTTTAAACTTCGTCTAATAACTTGCCATTAGTGCCTACCAAAGCAAAGTCTAGTGGATATTAATGGATACCTTGTTCTATACGGTGATATCAGGCTCCTTAAGATAAGTATTTTTATGTGTTGGGATGCTTCCATCCCAATATACTTTATAGGTGTCATTTTGTGGGACTGTTTGCGGATGGAACTTGTATTAAGGGGTAATATTCTGCAGAAGACAGTATTTCTCGGAGAGTTCGGAGTGGCTTGTACTCCCCACGTCGTCATGCTTGTAGTATTTACTACCTCGTTTGTAATCAGTGAATGCCAAAACACTGCATCCTGCTAGCAAATGATGGATCGTTTCAAGTATTTCGCCACACATTCTGCAGTTGTCCTTCATTTCTACAAAGTATTTGAATATGTGTTGGAGATATTTTATTGATATTACTTGGTCTTGGATTGGGATAACGAGGACTTAGATCTCCGTGTACAGGTATTCCACATTTATATACTTGTGAGGTTAAAGCCTTCTTTCTGAAATACATCTTCAAATAATTAATTTTCTTAATATGTAGATTCGGTACGTTTATAATACAGTCCCCCTTTCTTTATTGTATGACCCTCTAAATGCTGCTCTTGGGGTGGTGATATTTAAAGTGACTAATTTGCTCTCGTATGGATATTTCTACAGCTTTGAAATCGCTATTGGTCCACTTGAGAGTCCCATAGAGTTCGAAAATACTTGCAATACGTAGGTATTGAGAGGTGCCATTAGATATTTTGAGTTGAAATAGGTCTTCAGAAGTGCCTTCAGCTTTCGATCAAACTCTCTCTTAAGTTCTTGTGAGCTATTGTAAGGATTGGCGGAATTCTAAAAGACATTTGCATTTACATCTATTATACTCTTTTTACATAATGTCTCATATTTAGTGTTACTTATGGACTTACTGTAGTCACTTATGCTTTGGATCTTACATTTGCTATTGCTAATCAATACATATTATATATATATATATATATATATATATATATATATATAAAATTATATATTATATATAATATAATATATAATAATATAATATATATTATATACCTGTTGTAACCATGTTCAGTAATTCCTAATTGTTTCAATCCACGTTTCAAAGATGAGCAGCAAAGTTTCATGCAATGCAAGAAGAGTCATTTCATTATTTTTAGTGCCTTTTGGTTTGAATTCTGACCCATTCTTATCCACGATTATAGTAGATTCACTATAAAGCAAAACCGGATAGGATTCAAAATTCCCTCTGGAAGATACTAAATTCAATTTCCATTGTCTTTGTTAGTCACTTTCTTAGTTTTATAGGTTACATGAATCATATTGCGCCATTTGTTCATGATGTTCGCTATTTTTGCTGACATAAATTGAATTTTATTGAAGGGTCTACTGTGTTGTGTCCCAGATTTCATGTTCGTGTTGTCCTCAGAAAGATGGAAAGGGATATCCTGTGAGTTCTTATAAAGCAAATATTTAATCAAATGTAAGATTATATTGTGAAAGCCAATGAATCTCTTGGACCAGAAATTATAAAGTCCGTCCAACCCAGGACTTTTTCACTTGTGCAGCTTGCACATAACCTCCTTCAAAGTAGAATGGTCAATGTTCTAATGTTTCCGATTTCTCTTCAATTCATGTATATATCTGTTGTAACCATAGATCATTCTTATTGAAGTTTTCTGTTGACCAGACTTTGCTCCAGAATTCTTCAACCACTGACTTCTCAGGAACTTCGTTAAGATGGATTTCACCCTTTGCAATTCTTCTACAGAATTCTCCTACAGAAGGTTTTCCGATGTTTGTAAAAGTCTTCATTGTCAGTTTTCCTTCTAAGATGTTGGTGTAACGTCGCAAACGCTGACTGCAGACTCTTATTTGATGTTTCAAGGTGTTTACATAATCTAGCAAAGAACTTTTTTATTGATTTAGATACGCATGCCTTCGATGTTTCTTTTTAATATTGCAGACTTTGTTTTAAATATGTATACTTATTCTTCCCCGCTGGAAAACCTCAATTAACGCGATATCTGGCCTAATGAACTTAATTTATAAGTGAATAATAATTAATTTATTATTATTATTGTAAGTTATTAATAATAATTATATATCACACCACTCATAATAATATATTAATGATAATAATCGTTATTACGCTCAAAATTTGCAACATTTGAATGAATGTACTTAAAATAAATTAGTTTTTTAAAAATTAAAAATATATGTCTATTAATAGCAATGATATCATACATATTCCATCACCGTATTATACACATTACATTCATCTTTACCTAATCAAATACACGTCAAGGAAGGACCTAATCAAATACACGTCAGAGTAATACTACGTTTCCTCGATGATATATTGTGTTATATATTTGAAATTTAGAAAATCGCTCACCATATTTCATAAGAAAATTTTGATTGAAACAGTATGAATGTGAATAAGGGTAAAACAGTATCCAGACTATTTCAATCCGGATAGCATGGGCACTTATTCATCCAGGTATCATCACAGAGAGCAAACGGTTGATTAGTAAAACCATCTTGAAGGAAGCACGTATAGAAGTAGATAATCATCAATGAAGATTCTTTTGACTGCCAGGAAATTTATCATTTACTGAGTAATAATATTAATAGAGATTTTCGAGAGTTACTAGTTTTGAAACTAATTCACATTTCTCAAACTATTAGCTCTTCTCCCCTGCCACTCGCCTTTTCCTCCAACCCATTTTTCGATCCGTACTTCCTTGACCGATTCTCATGCACCTATTGTTTCTGACTGCCAAGGCCACCTCTGAATGGACACCTTTGCGGCGCGTCTCCTTCAGCCGCTCCTCAGCGAGAACCGCACTTGCATAGCACGTTCTTCCGCGAGTTTAGCTTAGTTCGGTACGCCGCCACCCACCCTATCCCCACTGCCTCCGCCCCCTCCCCCTATCCCAGTCTCCCTCCCCATCCTCTCCGTCATCCCTAAGAGCTGCAGCCGTCACCGACACTACAACCACCCCTCGCCCATTTTCATCTCCTTGAACCGAGAAAGGTGGCTCAGGGGAGACTGATGTCTCTGAAGTGCTTCTGACCGGGAGGACCTAGGTTCTGAACCCCGATGGTAGCAGGTTTTTCGACACTACCTAGGTAGAATTCAGTCGCTTTTACTGGAGGAGAATTCTAGCGGCCGGCTGCTCTGATCGGTAGTTTTCCGTATTTTTTCCTATTGATACCAGCATTAATGCCGGAGCAGTACCCTAACAAACGGGCCACGACCGCGTGCAATCTTTCCTTTCTTTTCCTTTTCTTATCCTCACCCCTTACTTGAGGACGGTAGGTCGGCGCCGGATTTCACCATCCAGCGGGAATAGATCATCGCCATCTCCCGCGGAGAAACATTCACTACACTTACGGTACCAATGATCTTAGCAGTTGACACACCTGGAATCACTAATCAATCACTCAAACACAATCATCGCCCTTGACTGACCTCTCCGCTCTCCTCCACCGCCGCTGTGGCCCCCACTTCTTCAGCAGCACCATCGCTGCCGCCGCCTCCGCCGGGTGTGCGTCCCGTGGGCATACCGGTGCGCCGCCTCCACACCGACTCCCAGGACCAGCCCGGCTCTCGAATGAAGCGGTTCGCTCCCGGTGATGAGGCGGGGATCCGAGGTCGTGCAGAGGCTTCGGGCTGAAGTGGCCAAATTGGGTCACGTAATCTAAGCTCCCACAAAGACGCCCCGCCCGCGCCGCCCCCGCCGCCTTCGGGCCCTTTAACAAGTGATTGCCGCCGCCGCCGCGCTGCACCGAGGGACCGCTAAGAGTTGGCCATGGAGTTTTGCGGCCCCGACGCCGCCTTCGTTCTGTTTTCCTAGCGGGGTACACACGACGAAACGAAGTTGGGCCTCTGGAAGTTTGGCGCCGAGTTAAATTTAGGCCCCGTGCGCCGGCGCCTGAGCGCGGTTTTCTGGAGGGTCCTCCGCCCCACCTCCCACGCCCTAATTTCGCGACGGACCTTCGTTGAAGAAGAGCATCGCACCGCGGACCCGTTGCGTTCGCTTGTTCGTTAAGTTGTGCGTTTAAATAGTGGAAGTGCCTTTAGGAACTCTAAGTGCCCTTGACGATTTCAAGTTAGTGACGATGAGTTAAAACGCGTCGTTGTAGGAGTTAGCAATATTGCAGTAATTAATCAAAATTGATTGATACGTCGTTGCTTATCACTCAATGAAAAATAGTAAAATGTAGCCTATATTATATCTTTTATATATTAAAATTAAAAATTATTTTATAATTTTTAGATCTATTTTAGATATTTCATGTATTATACTATTTTAAAAACATTTATGATATGTTTTAAAGTGTTAAAAGTCTTGTTTAAAGTTTATTGTAATAAACCAATTAAGATGGGATTTTTTTAACTTTTCTGGATAATATTTAAAATTAATATAATGTTAATACTTGATGGTTATTAGACCAGTTTCGTTTTTGAACCAAAATTGTTTAATATCAAAATCAATTAAACCTATCTAATTATTTTTGAGACAGAAAAAACGAAGCCAGGAATGTCTGCGCACGAAATGTCATGATGTTATCTATGTTTTTATTTTTCTGCAAACACTTCCTCTGTGACTGGTTTTGTTCATTGTTTTATTGTCTTAGAAACGTTGAATTATATCACATTGAAATTACTGATTATTTCTTATTGAAAACCTTGGAAGTTTCTCAATTTCCCACCAAAACCATCGAAATTGTTTTATTTTATTTCAAATAAATTCCACACAAATGGTCTTAGAAGTAGAATTACTGCCGTATGTTGTAATGGTATGTTGTAATGTTGTAAGTTACTCCAGGGTTCGGAAAATAATTGTAAATTAACATATTTTACTCGTGTGAATAAAGAGAATTGTAGAAATATATCTTTATCTTCATCTTAAAACTAGCTAGTTTCCCGGCGTTGTCTGGATATTTATTTATCACAGTCAATTAACTATTGAAAACACTGCTACAAGCGAATATTGACTGCGTGCTTACAACAGCTCAAACTAGATATTATTACAATTTAAATAAAACTATCTGCAAACCGTATGCTATTATGCATAACAATACACTTTGTGAAAATCCATGATTTCTTTTATACTAAGGATGTCCAAAATCATTTTGTACTTGGTACGTGTAATTAGTTTTGTAAAAACCGTAATAAAAATGGGAAGACAAAATTACAATTGTTTATGAAATGAGTTGAATTCAAGAATAAACTAAAAAAAGTAAGAGAAATAGGTGACTTCACATAAAAGTTTGAATTCATAACTTGGATGGAAGTTAATGAACGAAATGTTCTAACTGAATGATTTCAGAAGTAAAACAAAGATAACATGGTTAAATTCAAAGCAAGTGAAAACGGGTATAAGAATTTCTGGATAAATTCCAGAAGTGATCTATGAATCTTGAATTTAGTATTCCGTCATATGCATTAACTAACTGATAAACGTCTCTGTAATTCTATTATGGAAATAATTTTAGATCCGCGTGAATCCATATGTGAACTTGGATGTGATGGAAATGCCTACATTCAAAAGTAGATAGCGATGAATAATAGCCCCTGCTACAATGTTAATGTATGACTGTATTACTTTTTAAATTCCAGCAAATATTTTCCTCATCGGAATACTTTATATAAGTTTTGTAAAGTAACTTACAGCCTTGCATTTCTCTGCATTTCAAACACTTGCCACTCGTTAAACGGCGTTACTCAGGAAGCACTAAACCAGCAGGGCCAAATTTTAATTTTATAGCTGCAGAAAACGTTGGATACAAAAATGAGGGAAATTACACATTGTAGCTACAATAAAGTCCGAGCCGAGCGGCTGCTCCCCAAGCGAACTAAAGCGGTGTTTTCGAAGTGACGTGCGTCGTCGAGCAACTGGCCAATGGGAGCGGACGCGAGGCGCGTCCGGCGAGAGCGTGCTGCACGTCTGGGCGATTTGGCCACTCGCATGCTCGGGCAGGTGCCCCGCCCCCATCGGGCGACGCGCACGCCCTTCTCAAGGTGCTGCCCTAACGGCGTCGCTCCGAGCCGGAACGACCTGGAACTTCGTCGACTTACGCTGCGATGCGTTTCTTTCTGGTTGGAAGGACGGGACAACTGCACACAACGCGGACTGGAGACAATGTGAGATTTAAGAAATAACTGTTGCACTTAGGTGATCTCTGAGAAAGAGAAGTATGGAACGTGTAATAGTCCTTGAGCATAACGTAACATATAACGTGTTCTAGGGGGACTTAAGACAATGCACTTCCTATTTTGCTACGTGGAACGATTATACGTCATCTAATTCGTTTTGCAAATTTCCAAATAGATGCTAAAACATCCGTGTCAAATAGCACTACCGACCATTCTTTTTAAGACACATTTCAATTTCATCATTGCGATCTTTTTGAAAACACATTTATCGTCGCACTTCGCTCTCCTCCACTCCACAATCGTCGTTGATGTACACTAAAATACCGCTTATTCTCTTCTCTCTCCTCTTCACGACACCAGTGTCCACAGTTTCTCGCGTAGATAAGAGGTTTACGTAACGCGCCATCATTACTTTAAAATAAATCATCTCCATGTACACACACAAAAATTCACGTCGAGTGCCCTCAGACATCAAGCGTTAAAAGATCCATGTCATCCCAGAATACACACGTTTACTTTTCATATTCACCATTACTTCCACCTTCTCGATCTTTCTGCAACGGCGCTCGGAAACCACTCATCTTCGCTCTTCGCCGTGAACGTGCCCTGAGGTCCCTCCTATTCTCCGCCTGGGAGTTGGCGGTGTCTACACTTGCTCGTGTCGTCGCAGGCGTCGGTGGGGCGGCGCGGCGGCGAGGGCGGCGGCGGAGCCGGCTGCAGCGCGTGCTCGAGCGGGTTTATACGCCGGCGCCGCTTTTATGGTCAAATTTTTTCCCGCACCCTCTAATAACGCGGCGGCGTGGAGCGCCGGCGGCGCGGCCGCCCGGAAGCGGGCAAGCGCGCCGGAAGTCGCTGCCGGGATTACGTCATTTCCCGCTCCCCGCCTCGCCCCGTTGTACCCCGCCGACCTCGCGCCGAGCCGCGCCGCGCCCCGCTCCACCCCACTCCATCTCGCACTGCGCCCCTCCCCGCTCTGCTCTGCCCCGCCCCATCTCGCACCGCGCCCGTTCCCACCCCGCCACGCCCCATCCCTCCTCGCCACGCACCACCACGCCCCACCCCATCTCGTGCCGCGCCCCTCCCAGTCTTGCTCCGCCCCTCCCCATCTCCCGCCATGCCCCTCCCCTCCCCGCTCGGCCCCGCCCTATCTCGCGCAGCGCCCTGCCCCGCCCTACCTCGCCACGTCATGCTCCACCCCTCCCCGTTCTTCCCGCCCCATCGCGCCGCGCCCCTCCACGCCCCGCTCTGCCCCGCCCCATCACGCGCAGCGCCCTTCCCCGCCCCACCCCGCCACGTCACGCTCCCCCCTCCCCGTTCGGCCCCGCCCCATCTCGCGCAGCGCCCATTCCCCGCCCTACTCTTCCCCCGCCCCATCTCGCGCCGCGCCGCGCCTGCTGTGGATGCCTTGGGTCGCCGATCGATGCCCAGCCGCGCCCTCAGCTGTCGCCCTCGCCCTCTTCCGGTTCCTCCGCCCGGCCACGCCTTCCGCTGCCTTCTCGTACCCATGCATTATCTTCTTGCTCTGCTGCTTTCGTCTGCTTCAGTCTCTTCTGTTATGTCCCCATTTTCACTCCCCTTCTCTCCATATTCACCGCTCTTGAACATTCCTTTCCTCTTCGATCTCTCAGTGCTTCACCCCTTTGTCATTCCCGTTCTTCTTCTTTCCCATCTCCAGCTCTGCAACCTATTATCTCGTATCACACCTGCTTCTCCCCGTACTCCACATTCTCCAATTCATCTATTCTTTTGTCCTTCGTACACTTGTTTTCTTACTCTATTGAATCAGTTACAATCTCCTGTCTGGTTCATTCTATTCCATTCCTTCTTTGACCTTTCCCTTTCAATTGTCTCATTTGCTTATCCTTTCTTTAGTCGCTATTTTTATCTTAGTTTTTGTACTCTCCCTCTATTATATTACGTAATCTTCTTTTAGGTTCTACCTACCTTTTTCTCCTACCTCATCCCACCGTCCATGCCTTAAAGTCTTCGACCTCCTCTCGCGCGTTCCTTCCTGGAGTTCAACGCCTCAAAATGGACTTCATAATGCGGTTTGCTTTTTTGATAGCTTAGTATAGTTAAAACGCCTGCGTCCATGTTTCTTAATAGAATACATTGAAAACCAAATAAGTTTTGTTAATTAGTCCTTCCGTAGTGAAAGTAAACTTTGGCGGTACTCATAGTACAGGAATATTTGTATTCGTAGATTTTAGCTGTTTTCTTCTCTTAAACAATCTTCCCCAATCTGTGCCCATTTCCACCTTAGGTCCTGGCCATCGCCAGGATATGCTGATGTCTCACTCATAATCCATGACCTCGAAGATCTCTGGCCTTGCGCTAATGCCTCAACGGAGAGATAAAGAGGGACAGAGCGAGGAAGGAGAAAGTAGTGTTCATATAATAAATAATAATTAATAATAAACTTAAAATTAAAAATGAAAATTTTTTAATTAATTTTTGATAAATTGTTGTTTGTGAATGCTTTCTATTGCAATTGACTTGCAAATATGGAACTTCTCTCGTGACTGAGGAAAGCAACAACACACATTTTCATGACGTTCTCTATTAATAGAAGCATTCTTTCTTGAGTTTAATGATTGTTTTATCTAGCCTCTCTGAATTTGTAATTAACTCCTTCTTCAACTAACTCTCTCTTTAGAAGTTACGACTGGGAAAAGTGACTTACGAAAGAGGTATTACATTTCATTGCCTTTTTTTATAATCGAATTTACTTGCATTAATTTAAGGTTCACCTTCTCTGTTCTTGCGAAGTGGATACCTGTCACAGTTCAATTCGTGAAACACTTTCACCGTGCATAAGTTCTCAAGTGAAATCAAACCCAAGATATCGACAGAATGTACGCTAATTATTCACTTTTAATATCTACACTGATTACAAAAAGAACAGGTTTTGACGATGCCTGCATTCGTAATGTGGAATATCACCCTTTCCTGAACAAAATTAACAAGTTCTATCTACCCAACTAGTAATATTTTGGCGTGAGCTCAAGTGAAAACATTTCACAACTAAAAATCTTTAGGTACAGTCGGGCAAATGGGAGAGTGGGGCAGTGACAGTGAGGAGGTAATTGTGAGGACCACCAATGGATTTGAGAAGGTCGGTAGTGAGGTAGGCCAATGATAAGGAGCAAAATTATTGTCTGAAGATGAATTTGACATAGTGCTGTGGGGAACTTAGAAATGATGTCTGTGAGTAGGGGGAACAAAGATAGGAAATGGATGGACGAAAGCATTGGCGGGTGGTGCGAAGGCATGGGCTGTAGGCAAAGTAGTGCTGGAAGAGGCGAGAAAAGCCTGGGTTGGGAGGGACGGAGTGGAGTGGGCCAAAGCGAAAGGGTCGGGTGGGGGTACTGAGGGCTGCAGCATTGGCTTTCTCGCTGATTTAACTCTGAGGCGCGCTCAGGAGCCACGGACTTCTCTGAACTTCCCTGCGACTCCCTGGCAACGCAACACCCTTGTTGTGCGTCGCGCTGCTGCAGGAAACCAACAGAGGGAACACGTTCGAAAGTGATCTTCAGATGTTGAGTATAATTAAACTCGCATTTTAGTAAGTTAAAACCGTGTACAAGACACACCACAAAATAATCTCTTTGTTAATTAATTACATAAAAAACAAATGCAATAACATTTTAAGCTCTGCAGGTAATATAGTCCTATAGATGGAATTGTAGTATATTCTGAAACTTTGGCACACTTCAATCGTTTAATTTTTATATATCTTAACTGACCAAATCTCAAGGTCCGAAAGTTTCTGTTGATAATTAAAAATGATTGTGAACAAATGACCTACATTTATTTTTATAAATAATTCTGGAACACTTTTCTGTAGTATTCAGTAATATTTTAACAATACACTACCTATCCACCTCTTGATTAATGTCATTTAATGAGTGATTCAATGTCTGCACTGTGGATGCTTTTCTGCGCTCCATGCGTGTAGTATAACTGAATATGCCTGCCACCGTTTTAAGCATGTGGAATTCCTTTTTGTGAATCGCCTATATGTGTTTAATATTTTCAGTCTCCATTGTGTGCCTACCGATCCGTGTAGTTCCTCATTACGCTAATTTATTACTACGTGGGTTAGTCTACCGTTACTGCCTTTGACCACCTACACCCTTCTATTCGTCCAGCTCTATTCCGCGTGTTTGTCTATTATGTCCGTGCAGGTGTCGTTTGCCGCATACTTTGTAAATGTTCGTCAATCATTACTGTATTACATGTGCTTGATTGTCTATCGCCAACTAACGAATATCTCTCGCCATTGCGATCGACTCCACCACGTCTGCCACCAATGTGCACGTGTTTTTTTTATTGTCTGTTTCTGTATCTGTAACACTGTAAGCATTGACAAACAATGTTCGTCTGTGACCGCTGGGTTCGTCTATCCCCCTTGTGTTTTTCTCTTACCTCTGTGTCTTTTGTCACTGTCTGATCGTTTATCGTCATTGCATGTATTGATCTCTTGTCATCGTGCATTGATCTCTTGCCATGTGTATTGGTCTCTTTGTGTGTTTGTCTATTGCCAATGTGTTCTTCTACCATATCTGTGTGTGTGTGTTCGTCTGCCATCGTGGTAGACAGGGAGGTTCAGAATTGGTAGACGAGTTCGTCTACCATTCTATATGTGTTTGACTATCGTCCCTTTGTGAGTTAGCCTTACGTCTCTGTTCGTAACGCGCCTGTCCCTGTATGTTTAAGTCTACATTCCTGTATGTGTTCATTATGTCAATTCTAGATGCGTTCGTCTATCATCATTGTGTTAATGTTGTTAATATTTGTTTTTCTATATCCTTGAACTCTTATTTCTCATCAAACTCCAGTTTCACTACTCTCTCAGTTTGACTCTATGAGAGTGCTCACGCTCTTTCTGTTGATTCCTAACGCTATGGATTGCTTTCGTCTATTAGTACGTCTATTAGTACGATTGTCTAACGTACCTGAAATCTAATAGATAGACATATTAATAGAGTTCATATATAGAGTTCTTATTACCTAATTTTAACAATGACAATGAACAAGACGAAATTGTATGTATAAAATCAAATCACCCTATTAGAGAATTTATATAGTTATTTGTGACATTCGAATGGGAAATTTTTTAAATACATTATTCATTTCATTTTTAATTAAACACCTTATAAAATGCACGTAAAGAAAACCCCTCGGACAAATAATAAATATTCTTCCAACTGTAGAGTATTCGTTGGTGCTCTTCGAGTCGGTGTCGTGTTTTTCACCAACGAACTGCTCTCGAACGCGCCGCTGACTTCTCGCTATCCAAAATAATTAACTGACAGCGACAAGAAGCGCCACCGGTAACTCGCGCGAAGTTCGCTCCTCGGCCGCAAGAAGCGCTTTAATCGGCACGGCATTCGCGTCGCTCGCCGCATCCGTGTTGGCGCGACCCAAATAGCAGATTTCTCGCCCTCACCCCCACCCCCACCCCCACCCCCACCCCCACCAGCCCCTACCAAAGGCTTCTATAGACATCCTTCTCCTCTCATCGACCCTCGTCCCCCTTGCCCTTCTCGCTACATCTTCAGCCTTCCTCTCATCTTGCCGTTCTCCTGATCTCATCTCCGCTCTCCCCTCCCCCCTCCTTGTCTCCCTCCTCCCCCTTCTTTATGTGATTACCTTCCATGTCTACCGCCCTCTTATAGCCTTATTCCTCACCTTATCTTTTCTCTTTTCCATATTACTTCCCACTCTTCTATCCGCCTAACACGGCGATCTTCTTTTCACCACCTCCCCTCCTTGAATCACTCCTTCCCCTTCGTCTCTCTTACCTACTCCCCGCCCTTCCCACCCTCCCTCTCGCCCTCTGCAATTTGTTTCCCGTCATTCTTTCCGCCCTTATCCCTACCCTCCCTCCCACACTTAACACCTTTCCCTTCGCCCTGGTACTGCCTTCCTCTCCAACCTCTTTCCTCCCTTGCTTCTCGATATCCTTCCCTCCTTTGTTCTTCACTGTCCCCCACCCTCCTCTCGTCTTACCTAGTCTTCCCCGTCCTACTTCGCTCTTCAACCACAGTCCCACCCTTCCCCACTTTCCATCACTAACCTGTCCACGCGACTCATCGCTTCGACTACCACCTCCTCTGGACTCCCTATTGCCTGTAGACAACAAGGATGTTCTTAAAACAAACTCGCATCACCTTCATTTTTTTGCTAAAGAAAGAGTATGCCTATCTGTACTCACTCTAAATTCTCAAAAACAAAATTGGGTTGGATAGGGCTCGCAGACATTCTTTGAACATTTTCAAAGTGTTTATACAAAAGTAATAAATATTTAGATAGTAAAGGAAAATATGATAAGACAATCAATTTAATTGTCTGGAAATACTATTAAGTAAATCAGAAGGAATAAGAAACGGTTTGGTGTTCTGTTTGCTTACACTTGCATTTTTTTCATTAAATTTAAAAATTAGTTTGTCTTCCTATTCACAATATAATACTGAACCAAATACATGATTTTATTTCTATTTTTAAACGGTTACATCATTCAGCATTCATTTATTTATATTTTTAAATGGTTACATCAGCAGCGAAGGTATAAGTCCATGAGCTCGGCCCCTGCCTACGCGCCAAACGCCGGCCACATTCATTTTAAACTCATCCGACTCAGTCTGCCCTCCCGCTCGTCCGTCCATCTGTCAGAGTGTCAGTCTGTCTCTGTGAACAACACTAGTGGTTAAACCACAAGCAGGATTGTCACCAACATTGATATTCTTTGATCGATCAGGCCTGGCGGTAGGACCTCTTGAATTTGAAACGGATATTGTTAATTTCGCGGTATGTTACGTGGAGTCACACAGACATTTTCAAAATTTTCTCAAAATGGTTCTAAATTGTATTCTCAGATAGAAAAAGTACACTTATAAAAATCGCGCTGGTCCGATTTTCTTTGAATTATTTACATTTTCGAAAATTGCAAAAATGTAATTTTTTCGGCCTGTTCCTACAGCTGCAATATTAAAATCTATTCTTCAAAATTAGATCTTTAAATAGTGAGGTGTTTACGTTTGACCGCTGTTTACTCCGCACGTTGGCACGTAGGGAGTAAACGGACGTTACA
This sequence comes from Teleogryllus occipitalis, assembly GCA_011170035.1. Classification (NCBI taxonomy): domain Eukaryota; kingdom Metazoa; phylum Arthropoda; class Insecta; order Orthoptera; family Gryllidae; genus Teleogryllus; species Teleogryllus occipitalis. Next base: position 18,598 of record BLKR01014763.1, read on the forward strand.
CTTTAGTGTCGCCAAATAAGTTTTACACCGGAATCTATCAGTTCATATCTTGAACTAATATCACGTTAAACGCATTCTTCACTAGAAATCAATACACTTAAAAATGAACACGTACCAGATAAATCTTTATACGTCAATCCAATAAACTGATCAACATACGATCATAAAGTCACAATAATAGCACAAAATAAAGATGTGATTTCACACTTCCGCAAGCCTCAAATAAAAAGTGATAAGCAGCTAAATTATATAAATTGGTTGTGATGTTATAAAATTTTAGTTTTAAATTGTATATTACTTTAATATTTCCGAAAATTTTGTATGTTTATTATTGCTCGCGGACTTCTTAGTTAATTTTCGTAGTTACGCTAAATAGCTCTGTGCGTGCTGAGTGGCTGCAATATACTCCATCATTTATTTGACACGACTTATTGCATCACTGACCTCTTTGCAACTGTATACTATGGTTGCGTGATACGCGTTGCATTGTGCGTGCATGGAGATTAAGTTCAGAGAATATTTTTTGAAATTCAGGAAAAACTACCTTTATATAAGTTACGTGTGCCCAACTGATGAAAGATAGATTTCCAGAAAGTCATTTCGATCCCATAAAAGTGATTTTTTTAGTTGAATGTAAGCCGTTGCTCTGCTTAAAAACGATGTAATGAAAATGCACGTTAACAATTTTTTCAAGGGACGTTTCTCATTTTTATCCCCCCCCCCCCAAACGCATGCTGCTTTCGGTGATGGTAGTCTGGTGAGTAATATTGACTATATATTACTAGACTGGTGGACTAGTAAGTAACATTGAATGTTAATAATATTTTTATTGGTTTTGAACTTATTCATTCTTTACTACTCGTATATTATTCTCGCAGTTGCTTATTTGCTTTAGTATATTTTTATTGATGAACCACAGCCATTTATTTCAAATATAAAATGTACCAATGAAAACCATCGTGTTCCTTCCGTCTAGAAACTTCAAAACGTAATTCTCTGTTCTGCTACCTTTCTTTGTCACTCAACTACATTCGTTCATTATGAAAACTGACGGAGCAAGAGTTGCTTACGGCGAACTCTTTCGCTTTAAAATTCGGCCGTAGACTCCGTTCTGTCAGTGTTTTCCGTTTAATTAGGAATTCGCATGTGAGTCTTTCTAAACGGGCAGCGCGCGCCGAAAGATGGAGTGGCCGCGCAGATGCGGATCTCCAGCCGCTCCCAGGCACGAACGCCCACCCGGCGCGCCAGGTCACGAACCTTGCACTGCCCGCTTCCTCACTCCAGGGCGCGTTTCGCGACCTCTGGTACATTTGCCTCGTGTTTTATTTTATTTGTATTTTTATTTATTTATTTATTTATTTATTTATTTATTTATTTATTTATTTATTTATTTATTTATTTATTTATTTATTTATTTATTTATTTATTTATTTATTTATTTATTTATTTATTTATTTATTTATTTATTTATTTATTTATTTATTTATTTATTTATTTATTTATTTATTTATTTATTTATTTATTTATTTATTTATTTATTTATTTATTTATTTATTTATTTATTTATTTATTTATTTATTTATTTATTTATTTATTTATTTATTTATTTATTTATTTATGGGTTAGGCTATTTCCGCTTGCTGTATATTAAACGCCAGTGTGTGACTTACTAGATTGGGAGAGATGAGTTATTTTACGATGAACTAACAGCACTTTCCCGAAGGATGGGAGGCGAAAACGGGATGGGAAAGGAAATGTGCATGACCCTTCGTCGCGTGTGGTTCATCACCCTTTATTGAAGATACCACCTGACATTCATTTTGAATTGATCAGAGGGGACTACCGGAAGTATTGATCAGCTAAATCGGTCTCTTTAATTTCAGATGAGAAAGTTAAAGAAATGGCATAAAACCGTGTGATGTATTTTTCAACCTGATGCAATAGAAAATGAGGGTGAGAGTCGTAAACTTGTGCTTTGTAGACCGAGAAATCAATGATTTGCGTCCGGATGGTGGATTTAATTTATCAATTAAATAGTCGAGTCCAAGCCTGGCAATTTTAGAGACCGAGCGCTATCAGCGTTTTTTCATACTAACTCTTCTAGGTGAATACTGTGATAGCGCGTAAAACCAGGTCACGGAACCGACAAGCCTGGGAGATAAGCAATGCATTGATATTTGTGTGACCACTTTTAAAAATATTAATAGTCTTGATTCCCAAATTCTCAACAATTTAAGTAAAATTTCTGATCAGTTTTAACGGAGTAGATTGTCATCTATTTCATTGCTGTTACAGAAACAGTTTGGATGTTTTTTCTGAGAATACGTCTTAGGTCATTCATAAACGATATAACCGAAATATTTTTTTTGTAATGTTGAAAGTAATTCCAGTCTTCTTGAACAATATCTCTTCCTAGTTATTTACATTGAACAATGACAGTTAATGTTAACAGCCTAACTCCTGTCGCGCCCTTAGAACTATGAAACGGTCTCTGGGCTAGACAGGTGAGTGACATGGGAAGTTACAATATTACTAGGGCGGAGCGGTCAGTGTGGGCGAGAGGGAGGGGAGGGGGTTGAGCCGCGGGGCGTGCGCACGCCACTGGGCGCCTATCGCCCGCGGACGCCCGCTCGCCCGCCCGCGCTGTCGCCCGCCGGAGCGACGGCGCGTCCTGCCCGGCAGATAGCGCCCGCAGCCGCCCCGCGAGCGCACGCGAAGTCGCCTCCTGTCCCATCCGCTCCGCCCCACCCCCTTCCCCCACCGCTCCTACTTGCTCCTTTGACCTCGTCAGTCCCCTTCTCCCGTTTCTCCGCTGCTACTCCACTCCCTCTTCCCATTACCTCTCTTCCCCTCTCCCCTCTCTCTTTCTTCTCCCTCAGTCCTTCCTTCTACCCATCGCAATCTTCACCGCTGTCCATTACTTCTCTCCCTCTCTACCTCCTCTCCTTTACTTTTATCTCCTTCTCTCCCTTCTCTTCCTCTCCCCATCCCTTCTCTTACTCTCTCCTCTCCCTTCTCTTCCTCTCCCCTCTCCTTTTCTCCCTCACACTTCTTCTCTTCCTTCTCTTCCTCTCCCATCTCCCCATCTCCTTTCTCTCCTCACTCTTCTCCCCCTCTCCCTTCTATTTCTCTCCCCTCTCCCCCTCTCCTTTCTCTCCTCACTCTTCTCACCTTCTTCCTTCACTTTCTTTCCCCTCTCCCTTCTTCCCCTCACCCTTCTCCCCCTCTTCCTCTATCATCTCGTTTCTACCCCCTCTCTCACCATATTCTCACTGTCTCTTCTCTTCTCCCCTCTCCCATCCCCTCACGATCCTTCCTCCTCCTCTAGGTCCTCCCTCCACTCACCCAATGACTACGCTGCCCACGTTCTACCCGCCGGCGACTACAGCACTCCACGGAAACCGATGCAAAACGTTTCTATCATCTCTAAACGGTTACACACAGACATTACTTAATGACTGAAGTGAAACGTGAATGAAACATGAATAAATTACAAAATATATTGTATGAAAGTGTTGCACAAAAGTAGAAACCTACAGACCATTCATCAGCGCTTTGGAGATCTTAAGGTTCTTGGTTCAAAGTCCAAAGGGTAAACTTTTGTAACGACGGTGAAGATTCAGGCTGAGACCTCAGGAAACTCGAGTTCCACTACTTTATGAAATCTCTCAGCATTTTTTTAAGAATAGTTTTTATTTTGAACTTTCATGCGCTTGGGAACTAAGATAAGCACTTTCTCTTACTATGTTCTAGTAGAAAGTCTGAAGATAAAAGGAAACTTTAGTACATAAAAATGTCATTTAAAAATGAACGAGAAACTCACGTCACTATGACAGTCGGAAGTCAGGAAAGCCTCTCCTGTCCAGAAGTCATTCTACACAATATATTTGATTACAATGAGAATGAAATAAATAATTTACATAAATTCTCAATGTATTGAAATAGAAGGACAAAGAACAATTTGATGTAATCTAACATTTTTATTTATCGCGGTTTAAGTTGCGTTCGAGCACCTCACCTCGGTATGTCGTAGAGGGCACGATATCCCAATATAATACAAAGAATGGCTCTTAAATCTCTTGATTCCTCCATGATTGGTCATATGTATAGCAAATTTAGTAGTAGACTGATTATAGGTAGTAGACTGACAGGTCATACTGTATTACATTCTTGAAAGATGAAACCCTCGCTAATCACATTGAGATAGCTTCTTCCCAAGTTGCAACGTTGATAAATCTGAAACTAACTTCAGAAAGAGAACTCTGAATTTAATGAAGTGACTGAAATTTGTCCTACTGTTCATTTTCTGTGATATTTAATCAAACTTGCTGCTTCTATTCTTACTCGAAAGAAAACTTACGTTCTTCAAATTTATTATCATGCTCAAAAACTTACTGTATCTAGCCATATTAAAAGGCGCACTTTGATTGTAAGTCACTCTTTAATTTCCGTGGTTTTGCAAAGTGAAAAGAATCTCAAGACATTGTGGGAGGGTATAATATTGAAGACCTCAATTTCTTTGAAACGACTATTGCCTTGGCTTGAAAATAGCTTGACATGAAACTCTGAAAACTCTAACAATGGAAGGGATGATCTGAAAATTCCTCTTCTAGATGATAATTCATTTCCGGTACCACAATCCACAATGTAGGAGAAAGACAAACGTGCTCTAATATTTTAATATTCCAAGGAATTGATTCACTGCCGCCAAGAAGAATCTGACCAGCAGCAGATCTGTGCAGCCTTGTAAACATTTGAGAAATGTTAGAATCTAAAAGTCTTCAGCTATCAGTAATTACTAACATTTTATGTATCAACAATGGTGAAATTGGAACGTCCACTAAAAACTACTTCTAGAGAAGAGTGGTGGGCCGACCTAAATGTCTAATTCTGAGGCTTTCACATCAATTTTTATGATTGCCACCTCCTGAAATGAAGTATTTGTGCCCAATTCCGAGATTTTAAAATTCGAAATTCCTCTTGTCCAGTATATACTAATATTTACTTTTTTTCTTTCTTCGTTGTGTGAGGTTTTGAGTTCAGGTATTAGTAAATTAATTTGCTTACGAGATAATTTTGCTACAATGTGTACCTAAGTAATTAATACAAAAGTATAATTAATTACTGTCATATATAAAAAAATATGTATGTATGTTGTGTAATGTCTGAAATATCAAAAACAAAACAAAAAATTGCGTTCATGTCATGTTATTTCGACCAATTCACTATTCATACCAAATGTTTGAAAAACAAAATTTGGCGCCGGTTTTGGGAAAATGTCATTCGAATTTCTGAAAATGCGCAATTTTGAGCTCATTTTCAGGGAAATCTTCTGAACTTTTGATAATCTTCGGAATAACTTGCTTGAAGTAGTTAGTAACGCAATAATGTACAGAAATTGCTGGCATTGTAGTAAATATTAACAATGTGAGAGGTATTTTAAACAAGTTTTGGATATTTGTTTGGAAAATCAAAAGAAACATCAAAATAACGTTTATGATATGTTCTGCAATGCTTTTAATACTATTTGTAGAACACATAAAAAAATTGGTTCATAACAGTTTTTTCATAAATTCTTGTTTTTTTTTTAATATTGCTCATATTTCACTCGAAATTGTGATAAATAACCTCATATTTTTGAAATATGGTCAGTAAATTAAAGAACCAATTGCATAGAACTAATTTCATTTGAAGGAAAAGTCTCAGTCTTCAATAATGTAGTTGTGCGGAGAATGTAAAAAAAATGTCCAACTGTTGCAATTTCTAAAATTCAGAGTTAAGAGTGAAAATAGAACCAATTCCATCTTTATAAGAGTTTATCACAGTATTCTTACAAGAAATTTAAAGAAAAAATGTGGAGCGATTGTTGAGAAAATTTTGAGAGGCGGACGGATGGATATGCGTACAGTCGGTCAGATGGCCAAGCGGGCGGACGGAAGGCAAAAAGCACGTTTCCGATATGGGGACCTCAAAACGAGTATTTCCTGAAATAAATGAGTTCTGTTTTCTTGTCTCCTATATTCCGATTTTACTATTTTATTACTGTCCCTTTCCATACTTTGATCAATGTATGTGTGATTGATCGCAGTGAAAGTCATAATTAAAAACTTTCTCATTTCTTTATTTTCATATCTTTATGTGATATTCAATTTTTTTTTCTTCATAACATTCATACCCAGCAGAAGCATAGGACACATACGCATTATCGTTCACCCGATTTCGCATGGTTAAGTTGGACGAAACAATAACTCTGATTGAATTTGATTTTTTTCGAAGTTTACATCACACGCTTGTGTCACCACCGATGAATTAGATTTGCAACTGAGATATCAGCAGCCTGAGGCATCTGAGAAGGATAATCATTCTATGTACTCGAGCCATAGTGGCGAAATAAAACGCTAACGCGGGCTGTTTGTGAATCTGCCTAGCAATTCAAAGCTCAGAGCTATGCAACCATCATCGTGATCATATCGACGCGTTTGTGTGATTCTGCGGAGAGCAGTTCGAAACACTTGTTTGTTATTGGTCCAGCACGCACTGCGAGAGCATATGTGTAATAATGTGTCAAGGGGTAAGCGTTTTGATGCGCGCTCTGCCTGTGCTTTGATGTTATTGTTAGCTAAACTCGTCGCATACGAAGAATCACGCAGTTAGTACAAAGCAGAAGGAAATTGTTTGATGCCTCTGCTTGAAACAAAGAGATGGCAGCTCGCAAAGTTCAACTTACATACACAGGAAAAGAATTTTCTAGGCAGCTTTCCCGCTGCAGTTTTCGAATTTTAGGAACCAACTGGTATGAGATTGCCAGTTGTAATAACTTTGTCATTGTGATGCTCTTTTTCCCTTACATTTTCGGGGGAACGCCGACGATAATTTGTCTCTGAATGTTTCTTAAGGCAGTAGTATTGGGGTTTGAGGTTATCATACTTTTGTTTAAAAGTTTACTTTTAATTAAATATGAGTATTAGGATGCCTTAGAAATTTGAGTTCTCTTTCTTAGTATTTCAGAGGCCAAAAAATTAGTTCGTAGTATTTTTTTCTTATTGCGATGATACAGATTTTATCAAAATCACGTTAAGCTTAGATCAAGATTCCATTGTCATAGTTGATTACTGTTGGCATAGCTACCTTATTCTCTAATGGTCTTTCATTATCAACGAGTGTATCGGGTCACACCAGTAGGAGCTCAAAGGCAAAGAAACGAGCAGGTATTAAAACCCCTGTTCCCGTTTCTGGTTTCTCCTCTGTTATTCAAGAACCGAGCACTTCTGATCGTTTTCACGAATTTTGTAGGTCCATAACGGAGATATCTCCGGATGCACTTGGCTTTTACGAAGACTCATAACACGGAGGCCATTGTGCAACTGGTGTAAAGGACAGCACTCTTGGTAACCCTGCGGCGCCGCAGTCGTCCTGTGACCGGAAGGGCTGGCGACCTGGACAGCGCGGCCGTCCGGGCGTCGAGGCTGGTTTGCGGCGGGGCGCGGAGGAGGGGTGAGGGGGCTGAAGCGGGGAGGGGGGAGCGGAGCGGAGGGGCGGCGAGGGACGTTCGGGGGCGGGGCGCGAGCAGTCGGATAATGAGAGGCCGTCCCTAGGGAGTGGACTTTTAATTACTTTTATATTGAAAGCGGAGCGGCGACGGGGCGAGGTGGAGGCGGCGTCGCAGGCAGCAGCGGGGGCGGCGTTGGACAGCGGGGGGCGGCGGGGGGCGGCGGGGGGCGGAGTCGCTGTTTAGCGGCGTGGCAGCCACGTAATTAAAAAGTTAAAAGTGCGGCCGACTTGTGGCCCCCACGTGCGCAGTGGCACGTGAGGTAGATGGGCGGAGGGATGGGAGAGGGAGGGGAGAGAGGGAGGGGTGCCGCCCAGCGTCGCAATACCCCCGTCCCGCCCACGGCGTTCCGCCGATCATCTGTGACCTCCCAGGTCAGACATTTAACCTGTACTCTGTATGACAGCGCTGCACGCCGGCGCTTTGCGGTCACCGTCCTCTCGCGACAGGAAAGTTGTATGGTTCGTTCTGTGGTTTGCGAACAAGCGTTTTCCATCGGATGTTGTCCGTTGTTCGATGACCCGTGTGCAGTATTGATTGTAACTTAAAGCTAGCTCTGTTCGTGCAGAATTTATATCATGCTTATCATTCTATTTCAAGACATGGATTAAAAATAAACGTTCCTATTAATTGCATTATTTACAATGCAACCTGTCGAAGGTTAATTTATTTAAATTTAGTGTGTCTATTTCCTACCTTACAGTATCGTGTCCGATTTATTCATAATAAGAGCGGCGTTCTGATAAATGTTATAATAAAATTTGTCAAGCACATAGTTGAAACTTACCTACTTGAAAATAGATAAGTTTAGTAAAAGAAGGAATACATTTATTTTTTGAATTAATCAAACAAAATTTCAAATCCAACAGGATTTTGTAAGTTTATCAATATAATTTTGTTAAAATACAACTAATTTAAAACGGAAATATAATTTTCGCTTAAAACATATGTTGACCTGAATGGAATTAATATTGATTCATCAACATTATTTTCATCGCAAAATTTTCTCATTTCTAGACTTCGTGTTTAGTTCTCATTATACCGACTTGAGGTGTGCAGAGTGAAGAAAGATATCGAAAGAGATCATAGTACATACATAATACAAACGTATGTGAACATTAACCAGAGATATTTAATGATCTACATCTCAATTAATTGTGCATTAGGACAATTGCACATCTATTAATTGTATATAAATGAAATAATATGGCAAATATGGGTTAATTGTTAATAATGAAAATACTTCGTGAGAGAGGATTAATATTCTCAGAGACAGGCAAATAATACAGTACTACTTAAATGATTGTACATCCACTTTAACTAAGATTTCAAAATCTGCAAATAATTTGGGCGAGTGTCTATGGATTGGGAGTTTACAATAGGTTCAATTCACTTTCAGAAACAAGTTATCGTTCAAGCCAATGAAAAAACCGCAAAGCGAACTTTGGTCGTCCCAAAAATAAAGTATCTGGATGCGTGACCCAACGCCCTCCTACGCTTTCGTTCGTTCTCACGCGCGTTGGTCTGTCGACCTGACCTTTTACGGAAGACCGCGCCACGCGTGCCCCGGTGGCGTCCGACTCATCGCCTCCTCCACCCCCATTCCCACCCCACCCCCACCGTGCACGTACCAACAGTCACGCCCGCGCGCGCACCTCCCTACCCCCTCTCGCTGAGTGGGCGGATGAAGGTAGCGCCGCGGCACCTGGCGATGGAGGCAGCGATGGAAGAAGAGCAAATGGTGGCGGAAGAGTTGCCGAGTGCAGTCGCGTTGGAAGTACGAATAGAACAAGGGCGGTGGCAATGCAAGTGGTGTCTTCGATGGAGGCCTAGGGTTGGGTGATCCATGGTGTTCGGGCGTTGGAGCATGGTAGTTAGACGACATACATAGGTGTACGCAATGTGAACGGCGATTTCGCGGGGAGTAGTAGAGACGATGACACGTGATGGTTGTGGCAGTGAGGGAGATGCTGGTGGTGTTGTAAGGTAGCAAGCCCGTAGCGTTAGCGCCGGAAGGGAGTAAAGTCTCTTAGAGTCGACGTGTACATTAACGGTGTATTAGTGACTAATGCAGGCCGGGCTAGTGGCGCGTGGTGGAAGTGGTGGCCTGTCCTTGGAGCGAGTAGCGCTGAGGCTGCCTGGGGCGATGGCAGCGCCGTTGGCGAAGCCGCTGGTGGCGGCATGGTAGTTAGACTCGCCACATACACAGGTGTACGCACTGTTGACGGCGATTGCGCTGGGAGCACTGGAGACGATGACACGTAGTGGTTGTGGCAGTGAGGGTGATGCTGGTGGTGTTGTAAGGTAGCAAGCCCGAAGCGTTGCCGCTGGAGAGAGTAACGTCTCTTAGAGTCGACGTGTGCATTAACGGTGTATTAGTGGTTAATGGTGACTGGGCTAGTGGCGCGTGGTATGATGGGAGGCCTGTCCTCGGAGCGAGTAGCGCTGGCACTGCCTGGGGCGATAGCAGCGCCGATGGTGTAGCCGCTGGTGGTGGCATGGTAGACTCGCAACATACACAGGTGTACGCAATGGGAACGCGGCATGGTAGTTCGACTCGCCACATACACAGGTGTACACACTGTCAACGGCGATTGCGCTGGGAGTACTGGAGACGATGACACGTGATGGTTGTGGCAGTGAGGGTGATGCTAGTAGTGTTGTAAGGTAGCAAGCCCGTAGCGTTGCCGCTGGAGAGAGTAACGTCTCTTAGAGTCGACGTGTGTATTAACGGTGTGTTAGGGGCTAACGAAGGCCGGGATAGTGGCGCGTAGTGAGATAGGGCGGCCTGTCCTTGGAGCGAGTAGCGCTCCTCAGCCTCTGGGGCGATGGCAGCGCCGATGGCGAAGCCGCTGTTGGCGGCAAAGGTGGCGAATGGGCGGGGCGGCGGGGCGCGAGCGGCGCAAATCCAATGGTCCCCGCGTAACGCTGTTTGAGCGTCGCGCGCCGGGGCCGGGGCCGGAGCCGGCGTCGGCACGGGCGTCGCGGCGCCCTTGGAACGAGGTTACCGCTCGCCCGGCGCCTCCAGCGCCCTCGCGGCTGAATGGCGTTCGCAGTGGACCACGCCCTAGTGCACTGTGCGCCTACAACGTTTACACTCGCAAGCGAATGGGGGGGGGGGAAACCAACCCGCGAACCCGGCGTAGTTGTTTTCCTACAATATCTTGCTTAAGGTAAGGAGCTTCCCCATAATTTGAGAAATTTTTTTCTCACCTCTCACTCTCAATCTTGTTTTCACAACAAAATTAACAGTCATTATAAATATACCTAGTTGGGGATGTCCTCGATCAAAACTAAGCTTATGATAGTGTGCAAATTTATAGGTATTCGTAACGTTGAGAAACTATTTTTATAGCACATAGTTAAAACAAATAATCACCAGTAAAGTGGTAATTCCAGTATTCTGGTTAAATAAAAAATTAAATAAAAAAGTTAAGGAGCTGCTGTTTAATCTTTTTGAACTTTAATTAATTAGAACCTTTCTGAACCATTAGGGTTATTTTCGTCTACCAACGCTTATCGGACATTTACAAAAAAAATTTCCTCCTGCTCCTGCCTCTTGTCTCCTCCCACACATATATCATAAAGAAAGACTGCTCTGCTTCCACCTACGGGATATAAGAATCAAAATCCTGTCGACGCTTCTGGAATTTGTGGTAGCAAGGCGGCTGGCGACCGATTTTCATATTTTTTTCTGTTTTATGTGCCTTTCATTACATTGTTCTATCTTTTATATCATATCAGCATCCTGACCACTCATCAGTCATCCATCAAAACAATTATCTCTATATATTGACCAAAAGACTGCGTTCTGAGGGTCATAATAAATATTATTATTCATACATTCGTTAGTTCTTTTCACTAATGATCTACCTTCATCTTTGCTTTGATCGCCTTATCACACAATTTAGTTCGTACCTCCCTCTTCAATTTCTATTAGACCACATTAGAAAGCTTTCAGTTTTGCCGTTTGATCTCCTGATTGCAATTTTTGATCCAATTTCAAAACCCCATATAGTCGCATTATACTGATTGTGTCTCCTGCTGATACCACCAGGGCCCTAATATAATTATCAGCACTCAAGGAAACCACTACTTGCGTTTATTGTTTATTGATTGATTAGAAAGATAAACGTTACTGTACTCTCACGTCAAAGTAGTCATGGACATAAAACGGTAATTATTAATTGCAAGATGAAGTAGGAAAATAAATCAATATGCCATATTCAATATTGTGAATCGCCACACGTAAGTATAACTTGTTGATTTCCTTAAATTAATGCTAATAAAAACATACGCAACTCGTACGAAAGTGTTACCTCCTATTGTCGCCCCAACCCGAAACATTTCATCCGTGCACCAAAAACTCGCCTTGTATTCTCCGTACCACGTAATTAATATCTACAGGTGCTTGTACATTTGCATTGCTATTCTCAAATACTGATATCGCTAGGCTTCCAACATGTGTTAGCCAGCGAGCCGGCTTTATTCAGTTTAAGTCCCTCTTGGACTAGCCACGTGGTATAATTGGGAAGTAGTACAATTATTTCATGTTGCTTTTAACGAGTTGTCTCTTCTTTTGTTATGATTATTACCCCTCGACCTACATGAGATTCAAGAACACTAACCCCACCATCACATCCACATTCGAATCGATGGCCATCCTAACACGACTAACTCTTCACTACCAACATCGTCATTATCTCATTTACCAGTACCATCTCAAGCACTATCACCTCCACTGCCTCTTTTAACACTATCTCTATCACCACCTCCTCTACTACCACCTCCCCACCACTGCTGTTATCAACCTTCAACATCAATATTATTGATCCGACCAGCACTAAAAAACGCAAACCGCAATTACTGCCACCTCATAACAGCACCAGCCCCACCGCCCCTGCTCCTGCCGCCGCTGCGGCTGGATGGCCTTTGCGTGTCGCCTGTCGGTGGTGGCGGTCTGCTGCAGCGGCGCCGGGCTCATTCGATTTCCAGCCGCCCGCCGCCGCCCCCGCCGCCCTCGCGACCGCCGCCGAGACGCGTGTGGCAGGTGCAGGCCCGCGGCGTTTGGCGTGAGTGGGGCGACGCAGGGCGTGGCGGGGAGAGGTGAGGAGGGGAGGGACGACGCAGGTCGTGGCGGGGAGAGGTGAGGTGGGCGGAGGCGGAGTGAGGCAGGGTGAGGCGGAACGGGGCAGAGAGGGAAGTGGTGGGGAGAGAAGTGGCGGGGAGAGAAGTGGCGGGGAGAGAAGTGGCGGGGAGAGAAGTGGCGGGGAGAGAAGTGGCGGGGAGAGATGTGGCGGGGATATAAGGGGGGAGAGAAGGGGCAGGAAGGAAGTGGCGGGGTGGGAAGGGGCCATGTGTGGCGCTGAGGCGTGATGAGCCGGGACCGGGAAGGGCGGGGCGGGGAGGGGTGGAGAGGGACGTGTGAGGCTCTGGCCCGTGAATAGGCGGGGCCGGACGACGTGATGAGGTGTGGGGTGGAGCCAGGTGAGGCGGAGCGGGGCGAGGCGGAGCGGGAAGAGGCGAGGCGAGACGATGTGGTGTGGTGCGAGGCGGCGCGGCGCAGGGTGGGGCACGCGGTGAGAGGCGGGGCGTGGCGGGGTGGGCAGAGGCGGGGCGTGGCGGGACATGGCGGGATGAGGCGTGGTGAGGTGGTTCGAGGCGAGGCGAGACGGGACGGGACACGACTGGACGAAACGGAGCGGGACAGGGCGGGGCGGGGTGGGGCGGAGTGAGGGGTGGGGAGGGGCGGAGCGGGGGGAGGGTCGCGGTTTGACGCCTCCAATTGAGCGCAGCCCTCACCGGCCACTGAAGGCCAAAGGCCGCGCACGTGCCGCCCTCGCCGTCTTAAAGGGGCCTCCGCCCCTCGCGGCCGCCTCTTCACGCCTGCACCTCGCGCCGTCACAAGTCCCTCTCGTGTGGCGTAGGACAGGATTACCGGATGACGGAGGCTACGATCGCGTGCGGGGACACGATGGGATGCGTTAGCGGACGATGGCATTTATCAAATGCATTGGCATACAAAATAACTGCGTTAGGATTCAAAGCTTCTTGGTGAGTTAAGGTATATGCACGTACGTAGTTCTGACACCGCAACTGAAGTATCATTGACCGAGTCCTGCAGGTAGAATCTCGAACGATGACGAATTTTCGATAACAGCTGAATAGTCAGTTGGGTAAAAATTAATTATATCGGTTGTTTCAGACTGTGGTTTTTTCCGATGAATTGCAGAATATGCCGGAATAGTACCTTCATCAGCAGACCTTGATTTCTTACTTTTTCGTACTTCTCACTGCCATTCTTAAGACTTGTTTCAAATAAACATAAAGAATAAAATTCTATGGAGATAACATCTTTCGGCTCTATATTGAGGGACGTCTGAACGTTTGGGGTACAAAATTATTTTGTAGCCTCAACAAACACCTGGACTATAATGGAGCTGTATCAGAATAGCTACCATTATGCAACGATCTGCAACCATCTGATACGAGAATTATACAATGGGAGTGAAATAAAATACAATTTGATGACCTGAATCATCGATAATGCCCAGAACTGTGGACCAAATCTCCGTTATTGATCTTCCGAATTTGAGAGTAAAGATTCTTCATCACCTCCAAAATGATCGGAAATGTTTTGAATGTTGATATGGATCAATTATAACTGAAAGATAATTGTAATCTGTGTAGAAATTTTCTCATGGCGTTTAACATTTACTTTTCATAAATCTTGATCGTGTGAATTAAAAGAACAAAAGTTGCTTAAATCAGCGAGTCCGTCCGATGGCGCTAAATAATCTGTGTAACGCATTTCAAGTGCATAGTCGGCTTACTGGCAAATTACATTACAAGCTTACGGCAATGATCTCCGAAGCCCTACCATTACCCAACTGGGGTGCTCTCTCCCCGTGCGTCTTTAATCCAGATGACCCTTCTCGATGGATACTGCCTGAACTTAACATTCCACCTATTGTGTACATGTTGGGAACACATATCCAACAGTGACACAGAAAATGAGTAACTATCATAACTGATGCTCATATAGTTAGCTGATTAAAAGTTAATTTCTAATGACTAAAAATTAAGAAAGCCAATAAAGCGAAAACTATTAATTATTGTACTATTATAATAATTTTTCATGATTTAGTATACGTATTGCATTATATCATTAAATAAATCTGTATGTATACCAGAAAACTTAAACCTGAATTCCAAAATATTATCACTTTTGACTATTGTGTTTACAAGTGAACAGTAAAATATTTTATGATAAACAATTTTGTGATAACCTCGAGTTGCGTTTTATGCCAAAAATATTTTTAAACATTCTAAATACTTTCGTTTATGGCATGTTGTTTCAGTATGCCATATTCAGATGAAAAAATCTATTATACAGTGTAAAGGAATATGTTTATTCACCAAATATATAGAGTTATACATACGTAAATAATGGAATATCACCCGTTGCTCACATTTGATCACACATGATTCAGCAGTGTTTGCTGAAATATCATTTTACATCAAGAAGGAAAATATATGTGTTGAGAAGCTTACTAAAATATACATGCCTCGTATTCCTCGAGTTTAAAACTTTTGCTAAGTTTGAAATTTTGAAAATAATTAAGGCACAGATGAAAACAGTTCACATGACGTTGTTCCGATGACTGGTGAAAAAGTAAAATATTTAGAGAAGATTGTATCAGACAACGGCTGGTAAGAAATAATTGATTATAGAAAAATTGAATAAAAAAACTACATAAAATTACATTAAAACTGGTTAATAAAAAAAATAAAACTGTGTCGTCAATATAGAGATCTGTTCAACCACGCAGCTTTTTAACGAGTTGTTTTCTGGTACTGTAGTTTTTGATCGAGTTAGAAATTATTAGGTTTAACAATAAAAGTGCTAAATCTGAAACAATAATGGGCAGTGAAAAGTCTGAGTAATTCATGGTTCCTGTAAAGTTTGGGAAAAGTTGTGGAAATTTAAAAGAACTGGTAGAAGTTAAAATTATTTTGGGGGCAAAAATCATATAACTATATATAACTCTCTTGATTATAGAACTTACTTATTTTTGTCTAATGTTACTTTTGTACATTTTTATTCTAATTGTTAATTTTGACATAAAACGCGATGAAATCCGAGAGATGATAAATAGACAACGAGTAGTTCCAAGTACCCAGGTTTTTTGATGCTCAGTCAATAACAGCGTTTTAGTATTCATCCAACTTTGCTTGTATTTATCTCCCTGCTACTCGCCAACCCTGTTGTGAACAGTTTACATTCGCGGGTTATTTGAATACACCAGTTTCAGACCTGTAAAAAAAGAATATTCTAGGTACGAAACAAAATACCCAGAATCAGATAAATTCATATCAGAATCGTAACTTGATAAAAGATAGCGTGCACGATACGGCGGTAAGGATTGTGCGGGCACTGCCAACCAATCATCAATAAGCGAGGTTTACTTCGGCAACGTGGGCTATGTATGACGTCTGCTCTGGTAGCTTTCTCCGAAAGCTCTGAGATAAAAAATAATTCTGATGGCCACTTTAGTTATCATCACGTTTGGTAGTTCACATGAACTCCGGCTTGGTGAGTAGGTCGAGTACAGGGTTTACTTATGCGTGCGTTGTCATAGCAGTGAGAAGTTCTACAGATGCTCGCGCGGGGTATGCTGGTCCCCGAGCAACATTGTAAAGCTATAGTTTGCAAACTACATAACGTACAACATAACAAACTATATTTTATTCAACTTAATAGACTAATTCACAAACTGGTTTGCTTTAACATCATCTCTGAAAAGTAAAAACAAAAAAATGTAAATACACAAGAGGTCTCTACCATCGAAAACTGTTCGGTCGCCAGTTAAAACCTATTCTTCTTGATCCGGTCCTTGAACTGAAAATTGCATCCACCCAGTAAAGGAGAAGAAGCCGAAGTGTTTCACGCAGGGTAGAAAGATTAATTCTTCCATATGGAAGTTACGTGAGAAAACATTGAATCACGTTGTTTCAGTTCAAGTAATATTCACAATTATTTCCACAGACGATGACATACAGGACCACTTTTTATGTAATAAACAGATTTTTATCAGGTAGATCAAAATTAAATAATTGCGTAGTTAATTTTGTAAGAATATAATGCCAAGCATTTGCCCTCTTTCAGATAAACCAGAGTTCCATGATTCGGTTGTTCCAATGACATATAGAGTGCAAAAGCTGTCACAGTTAGCTCTACAGTTCGCGATTTTTTATCAGGCATTAATACACTCTTCTATTCAGATTGAAGACTTTTCATCCTAGTTCATTCAGTCTCGTATGCAATTACACATACAGTATGAGGCTAAGTTGTTTCAATTTTTGAATTACAGTACACTAGATCACAAAGTATCTAAGCGTAGTATAAGAATGGAAAGAGAAACCGTTTTGTCAAAGGGAATTGAAAGGAATCACATGTTAAAGAGCATAATATTAAGTTTTTCAGTCCCAGAAGAGAAACTTTCACAGTTTTTGACATTTTCCCCGAACCGTTTGTCTACAAACGAATAATATGTGATCTGAAAAAAAAAACGGGAAATTTGTCGAGGGGAAAGAAAAGCCACCGCGCACGGGGAACTGTTAACCGCAAACTGCGCAAGACTCACAAAAGATTCATCTGCGGGATGAGGTGGGGTGGGGTGGGGCGGGGGGCGGTGCTCGCGTTGAGCGGCGTCGGGGGAGCTGTCAGAGCGCGGGCGGCAACGTCGGCGCCCCCAGGTGCAATGCGCGGGGGAGGGGGGGGCAGCGCGACGATTTTCGACCGCGGCGCGACCACAGACGCGACCGCAGCTACGGCGCGGTTGACTCGGCGCGGCGCGGCGCGGCGCGGGTGGCGGCGGTGGCGGCGGCGGCGGCGGCGGCGGCGGCGGGGGTGGCGGCGGCGCCGGCGGAGGGCCCGCCGCCGATGATCGTGGCGATCGGGCGCGGCCGCAGAAGGCGAGCTCCGATGAAACGCGCAACGAGGAATTGATGAGGGTGGCACTAATGATAGATGAAGGCGTATGGATGCGTTATGCTCAACTGGTGGCGATAGAATTGATAATGGTGGGGCAGGTAATGACGATAATGATGTCATCAGTAATGAAATCTTGTGTATGAAGTATAGAGAAGGTGGAAGTGCTAAATGTGATTGGCGGTCGTGATGACGCTGGTATCAATGACAGTGACGTTACCAACGATGAAGCTGACGGTTCGTTGTTGGTAATAACGATGTCAGAACATGACGCTCTCGGACCTTAGTAGTGGCCGTATCGATGATGGTAATATCGCTCGTGTGTGCCTTGGTATCTTTATATTACAAAAATAAACGGTTCACCTAGAATTAAAAGTGTAGTGAATGCGTGATGCCGAATATACATGTTGCTTAACGAGAAGGCGATACATGTGAGGAGAATAATGTTAACAATGACAAAGCAGAGCGGAGTGTTGCGGCGGCGATGACGTGGCTAGTGGCGGCAGCGGCGGTGACACTGCGGGTCACAGCCCGCCACCCGCCGCCTCCGTCGCCTCCGCCACCGCGTGATAGGTTACGGCTCAATCGTGTCGCCTCCGTGTCACCCGCACTCATGCAAGATTAATTCTTTAATTTGACTTTTAAAGTACGCAGCTGCTGCTGCCGCGTGGCGCCGCGCCGAGCCGCAGCCTGCCCTGCCCTGCCCTGCCCCGCCGGCCCGGCCCGGCCGCGCGGCATTAGCATAGGCGACCGGCGCGTGAATACTGCACGGCCGCCATCGACCGCGGCGGGGATCGGACCGCGACCCTCGCCTCGCCTCGCCGCACCACGCTCCGCTCCGCCCCCGCCCCTGCCCTCGCCCCGCCCCGCTAACGCCCCACCCCCGCCCCCGCCCAAGCCCCGCCCCTCCCCGCCCCCGCCCCCTCCCCTCCCCGCCCCTCCCCTCCCCCGCCCCTCCCCGCCCCGCCCGCCCCGCCCCCGCCCGCCCCCGCCGCCCCCACCCCGCCCCGCCCGCCCCCGCCCGCCACGCCCCCGCCCCCACGCCCCGCCCCGCCCCGCCACGCCCCCCGCCCCGCCCCCGCCCCCGCCCCGCCCCCGCCCGCCCCCCACGCCCCGCTCCGCCCCGCCCAGCTAACGCCCTACCCCGGCCCCACCCAGCCCCCGCCCGCCCCGCCCCGCCCACCCGCCCCGAGACATCGCCCCACCTCGCGCCGCCCCGCTCCGCTCCGCCCCTCCCCGTCTTTCCCCCCCGCCTCCACCTCCGAGCTTTCCCCACCCCACCTTCGCCCGCCTCGGCCCCGCCTCGGCCCCGCTCGCCCACGTCTCCCTGCCTTCCCCCGCCCCGCCCCGCCTCCACCCCGATTTCCCCCCCCCCGCCCCGCCCCGCCTCCACCTTGTCCCGCCTCCGCCCCGCCCCACCCCGCTGAACACAATTGTTAGGCTTAGAGGCGGCAGTTTGTGGGTTTGGTTTTTCAAAAGAAAAAGAGTGATTCTTAATTGGGGTAGTGGGTGATAGTTGGACTGTGACGATGTCGAATGATGAAGTTAACCCGCCATTACTCGCAAATATTTTTTACGCCATTACACGTGTGTTAGATTTTATTTAACTACTATTTATATTGTATTTATTGTTTTATCATGAATTAAATTCGTGCATTAATATTCCGTGATATTTTTTATCGAGTTATATGACTTGTATAGAAGTAATAGTGCATAAAGATGACATGCAGGCTCATCATTTTTGTTTGTAATAACCCCTCGACTGTATATCACAGCCCTGATATGCAGCGTTATATAAAGCAAATTTATTTAAGAAGGGGGAAATCATAGAATACAGTTAACACAAGAAACAATATAATTTAACCACATTGAAACATACAGGGACATTATAAACTAATATAAGTTTTATCGAAACTACATTCATTGTAAACAAATAGTCTTTCTTATGTGTTTATTACAGAGGGGTTTGGAGCAAATATTACAACAATTTTGCGTGAACCTAGTTTGCCTCTTCGGACAATAAGCGAATGTTCTTTTCCCTCTAGTTGCTCCCCTGGAAAACGTTTTACTCTAAAAATAAAACAAAACTAAGTAATAGAACCTACAGCAAAGTGATGGACGTTGATATTCTTGCTAAATCCATGAATCTTACCTTTCATACAAGGTATAAATAACTTGATCAAGTTAAGACACACATAGTTTCTGATCTTCACGCAAGTACCCAAGACACAAAATACAGTAAATATCTGGGAGGAGAGTGGAGACGATAATAGTATCGAAATATAACGCGAATGTTTGCGCGTGAGAAAATATCTTCTCATATTGTTTCCCTTTGTAGAACTGATAAGAAAGATGAACGGATGCATAGTTAAATCGTGCGGTAAGTCATTCCTCAAGCGTTATCCCCGAGTGACGAAATATGTCAATTCCATTTAAATAAATCCCGAGTTGTTAGATTTTTTCTAACAGCGCGAGTAACGTCGGGTTAATGGTGTGTGACGATGATGGTGTCGGATGATGGTGTCGGATGATGGTGTCGGATGGTGACGTATGATGGAGTGTCGAATGATGGTGCCGTCTGATGGAGGTGTCGGATGGCGATGATGGACAATGGCGACGCCGGACATTACACGGCGTGATGAGATGAATGACTTACCCCTTTGGAATGCAATTTGCTATACACCCGTGCGCTACGGGACAGTAGACCCAGCTCCTGCACTTTGAATATCGAACCTCCTTGTGTTATGGGCTGAATCTCTGCGATCATGATACGTTAGTGATGTATACTATTAAAATACTTCCCTAGAGCGTTGAGTTTAATAAACTCAAGGCGAATTTAAAATTCTAAATCAACACAAACGTTCTCAGAATCTTTTCAACACCAAAAACATCGTCTCGATACAATCCCCTCACAACCCTGACTGCCAGTGCTGCGATCATTGCAGCCGCCGTCTCCTTCACCGTCGACCGCGCCCCGCCTCCTATCAGAGGCCCTCGGGGGCCCTCAGGAGCGAAGAGACGAAAGAGCTCGGCGAGCGGGGGGGGGGCGCAGGATGTCCCCCGCGGGCGCGCCGCGTCTCAATTAACGACTGCCGGTGGAATGGGGCCTCAGGCGCCGTCGCGACTTATCTCGCACTGCGTGGTCAAAGGAGCCCGACAAATTGCGGCGGAGGCGAAGGAGGGTGGCGGCGGTGACGAACGGCGCGACAGGGGACGACTGAGGAGGTGGTGATGTAGGAGTGGCGGTGGAGGTCAGGGTGGTGGAGATAGGCGACGGTTGTGGCAGGGGCGGCGGCATAGTGGCTCCGGGGGAGGGGCGTTACGACATGACGGCAGCAGCAGGGTTTGATTGATTTTTTTAGTGTTTTCGGGCGCGTCAACTGCTTTGGTCATTAGTCCCGTTAGTGTAGTGCATGTTTTTTCTCGGGAGATGGCGGTGATGTTCCCCCGCTGGATGGCGAGATCCGGCACCGACCTACCGTCGGCTAGTGGGTTTTCCCCTAACCAGGACTCTCCCACCAGCGGGGCACCGCCCCAGCCGGGACAAGCTTTAAGCTCTCGACCGGTCTTCCGGAATATGTGGTAGTGTAGTGCATGTTAGTGTAAGTGCGTGTGTAAGGGGAGAGGATAGGACAAGGAAGAGGATGGACAGATCGCGCGCGGTCCGTGGCCCATTTGGTAGGGTACTGCTCCGACATTCACCTGGTGTTGATCGGAGAAATCACGGAAAACCACCGATCAGAGCAGCCGGCCGCTAGAATTCTCCTCCAGACAGCGACTGAATTCGACCTAGCTGAAAAGCTAGTGTCGAAAATCCTGCCGCCGTGGGGAGTGGGAACCTAGGACCTCCCGGTCAGAGGCGCTGCAGTGGCATCAGTTGATGCACTGAGCTACCGCTCCCGGTGGCAGCAGCAGGGGGTGACGGTTAGGGTAGTGGTGGCGGGAACTCAGCGTCAGCGTGGCGACGGTGTCAGTGCGGCGCCGGCGGAAGGGTGGCGGTGACAGTGGCGACAAATTGCGCGATGCAAGATGGCGGCAGAGCGCTTCAGGGAGGCGGCAGGTTGGCGTAGGTATAGCAGTGGCGGTAGGGTTACTACCGAAGGATGGCTGGAGAGCGGTTGCGGCGTCATGGTGGGCGAAGGTGGAAGTGGTGGCGGAGGGAGTAGTGGGGAGGCTGTAGAGCGCAGCCGTAGACACCGGAAGAATCGCTGATGGGATGGAGAGAGCGAAGTGCTCTTTCTAGTGATTTGGATAATTAAGATGGAAATTGTTAAGCGTGGATATTACCTATTATGATACTTCTCTGATAACTCGAGATGTATTGTTACTATGACTGTGAAATTAGTGCGTAGCCCTTGTGTTTCTCATATACATTGAGAGAAAATAGCAAATGCAATGTTTGAATCGTGAAGGAAATCTTCATAGTGGGGTTCTCATTCCATTTAATTAAAAGTATTCTTGTATTATTATTCACATTTAATAAACTCTAGCTTTGTGAGTAATTATTGAGTTTTGAGATCATTATTATGTATTAGAAATAAAAATAAGATGCTAAAGAGTGAAAACAATGTAAAATTCTACTGTTTTATTCTCTTCTCTAAGAGAGTGATTTTTTGTTTTATTTAGTAACATCACATATCAGGTAATTTTTAGAGCCCCAATAACCATTTAAATTTTTTGTAGGACAATTATGCTCGTATATTTTTACATGAATAGCATTTTCTCGTGATGGATAAAATTTTGTCCGTGGCGTATATTTTTGCGTAATATTTACACGCGCGTGGCAAACACCAGTTTACCTCTAACACTTTCCTTCTCGCCGTCTATCTCACCATCGTCAGCATCAAAGTTAACGACCGAGAGTTATCAGTCTGGAAGTGCGCATATGCGTGTCAGAAAAGCGTCTGTTGGCAGGAAGCTTCGCGCTGCCGACGCACTGCTTTTCCTCACGATGCCTCCTTCCGCCTTAGAGACTTCTCTCCCCCACTTGCATCCACCCGACTCCACGCCTCTCACCACTTTTAGCTAGTTAATGCCTTTTATTTTGCGTAGCGAGACTCTAGCAATCGGGCCCGCTCGTCCGTCTGACCACGCAAATTTCGCTACGCTCCTTTCACCTACTGGGGATGAAAGAAGGTATTACCTTGGGGGCCGAAACAGGCGATTTCATTTTAGCTCAGATGCCTCTTTTTGGCTTGAGCGTGTTTTAAATGCAGTAAATCTACTACATGGTACAGCCGGCTTTACCTTCACTCTGAAGGAAGGCGTACGAAGAATTTTCTCCCTTAAAATAGATCGGGTGTGAACCTGCAAACTTGGGTACAACAGTCCGGTACGCTAACCGTTATACCACCGAATTTATCATGCTCTCCACACTACTTTCTTACAGGCGATGACACTTATCGCAGAATGAATAGATCGTAAAATGTTTCAAAAGTTTCGCAAGTGTGTCTAGTAGATTATGATTAGAGTTAAAAAAATATCGTTTGTGATCTAATTTCAGCGTTACATAAAGTCGTTGCTACTGTTATCTTGCAAGAAAAATTTAATTATTTTACTGTAGTGAAAGTAAAGAGACTTCTGTAGCTTCTGATAGCAACATGCGACATTTCATAAGATAGTACGAATATGGAAAGATATACTACGATGTGGCATCAAACGATTTGAAATAATATTTCGGTCATTATAATATTTTTTTTGATTTTGAAACGGTCCCAAATGGTTTCCCTATATTTTACTACATAATATTAAATTATTTATTTAAATTAACCATAATACTATTTAACTTCAATTCAATCTTGGTCCTTTCTAATGGTTCGTTTGTGCTCTCACTATGAAATATTTTTAAACACTTTTACTTTGATGTCTTTATCAAATATTACACTGTAATTTGAATTATCGACGTAGTTCTATGTATTACTACCCTCAGATTCAGTGGAAAACCGACTTTCATCTCAGAACCTTTAAAAAGGAATTTATAAATTCTATGATTATTCATATTCATAGTAGGAATATTTTGTTACTTCATGAACTATCATAGTGTAAGACTGCATTTGCGTGCTGTTTTCTAGAGATTCTTTACGAGATTACAATACTAATCTAATGCATTTCGCAACACTACACTAAACAACTTTCAGCCACACTTCATCACATTATATACCATTATAAACATTCATAACAGTTCCAATTATCACTGGTAATTTAACTTCGATCGCATCTATTAACACAATATTTGAAATATTCTGTAATTTCACCGAGTGATGGCATATTCTGATTGATGTTCATTAACACGGGGCGAGGCAGTGTGCCGCAGCCTTCGTGTCTCCTGAGTCTTCGGGTGCATTTGGCTCGGCGAATGACCAGCGCGTGCTCGGCGAGTCAAACGGCCTGCGCGCGGCGGCGACAGCGCCGCTCCGCAAGCGGTGCGTCAAAGCGACCGGGCGGCCGCGCGCCACTGAGCAGGCCGAGTGGTCGGCTGGCTGGTTGGGTGGTCGGCCGTTTCGCAGTCGCGCCCCGGGGCTGCAGCTGTTGCAGAGGCGGAGGTGGTGAGGGTGGCGGGAGCGGCAATGGCAACTGGGGCGTGGAGGGTTTGCTGGGGAAGAGGCGTGGGCGGCGTGGGCGGCGTGGGCGGCGTGGGCGGCGTGGGCGGCGTGGGCGGCGTGGGCGGCGAGGGCGGCGAGGGCGGCGAGGGCGGCGAGGGCGGCGAGGGCGGCGAGGGCGGCGAGGGCGGCGAGGGCGGCGAGGGCGGCGAGGGCGGCGAGGGCGGCGAGGGCGGCGAGGGCGGCGAGGGCGGCGAGGGCGACGAGGGCGGCGAGGGCGGCGAGGGCGGCGAGGGCGGCGAGGGCGGCGAGGGCGGCGAGGGCGGCGAGGGCGGCGAGGGCGGCGAGGGCGGCGAGGGCGGCGAGGGCGGCGAGGGCTTCGCGGGTCTGTCCCTGCCCGCCCCACCATAGCCGGAGCGGTGGCCCCTGAACGGCTGGGTGGCCGCACGCTTTGAGCGCCCGGAACTACCGCTGCCGCAGTCCTGCGCAGGAATAATGCTGCTATAACCAACGTTCCTCTCTGTATTAGGTGTCACATCCCTGGTCACTTATGCG
Organism: Teleogryllus occipitalis; assembly: GCA_011170035.1. Lineage (NCBI taxonomy): Eukaryota > Metazoa > Arthropoda > Insecta > Orthoptera > Gryllidae > Teleogryllus > Teleogryllus occipitalis. The sequence goes on from BLKR01014763.1 coordinate 43,235, forward strand.
TTAAATGAGGGAGAATGAGTAGAAGCTGATAGTAAAAATGTGGCGTTTATATATAATTACGTGGCTGGTCCTAAGAAGAATCGTAACATAGGTGATTTGACCGTTTCTCTGTGTTATCTGTCTGGCAAATGTGTCTCAATATATTCGCGTGTCAACTTGCGTCATGCGTCTCAGCCTATTACCGCACGTTCTGGAATTGCACTTCATATTCTGATGTTTATGTCAGTAATTTCAGAACTGTTGTTTTATTTGCTTTCAGTGGCGCTTAATCAACAAATGTCTTGCTTATGTTCAACAAAATAACGAGTTGACACTGGTGCTTATGTTCCCGGTCTTACAGACGTACACGCTCACTTTGTTAGGATACAATCATTACCATTCCCCGACTAAGTTTGCGAAGCTTCGGCATGCCAAATATAAGCTTTCCTATTGTAATTTTATCGCATAGATGCCACCCGATGACTATTACGAGTCTTTTCTGTACTTGCAAACCCTCATCGAACATGGACCGCCCATGGCGCTCCCACCCTCGCCCACCCCCGCCCCCGCCCCGCCGCGACCGCCTCGGCCGCCGCCGCGCCAGCGAGCGCCCGTCCGGATGCAAATATGCGGTTTTTCCGCCGCGCCGCAGCGCTCGTCCCGCGCTCTGCCGACCGCGCGCCGCTTTCATTCCGACCGCCGCGCCGCCGCGGGGCCGGCAAAGCCCCCGCAGTGGGCGCCCGCGCGGTGCGCGCCAGCGTGGCTAACGCGCCTGCGGCCGCGCGGCGCTCGACCTATGGCGCCTATGGGCAGAGGTGGTGTTGACGTCAGTGGCGAGAGCGTTGGTGGCGGCAGTGGCCTTTGGGGAGAGGCAATGGGGACGGAATGGGCCTAAGGCGAGAGGCGATGGTGATGCAAAAGTGACCGCAGGGGACTGTGGGCAGTTCGATTGCTGACGTTGAAGTGACAGCAGGGGCGTTTGGGAAGAGGCGGGCGTGATGGCAGTGGCCTTTAGGCAGAATGGGTAGAGACGTCAGAAGTCTACGGCGAGAGGGTTGGTGACGGCAGTGGCCTATGGGTAGAGGCAATGTGATGGCATGGGCCTAAGGCGAGAGGCGATGGTGATGCAAAAGTGACCGCAGGGGACTGTGGGCAGTTCGATTGCTGCCGTTGAAGTGACAGCAGGGGCGTTTGGGAAGAGGCGGGCGTGATGGCAGTGGCCTTTAGGCAGAATGGGTGGTGACGTCAGAAGTCTACGGCGAGAGTGTTGGTGACGGCAGTGGCCTATGGGGAGAGGCAATGGTGACGGCATGGGCCTAAGGCGAGAGGCGATGGTGAAGCAAAAGTGACGGCAGGGGACTGTGGGCAGTTCGATTGCTGACATTGAAGTGACAGCAGGGGCGTTTGGGAAGAGGCGGGCGTGATGGCAGTGGCCTTTAGGTAGAATGGGTGGTGACGTTAGAGGCCTACGGCGAGAGGGTTGGTGACGGCAGTGTCCTATGGGGAGAGGCAATGATGACGGCATGGGCCTGAGGCGATGGTAATGCAGAAGTGACGGCAGGGGTCTATGGGCAGACGCCTTGGCGACGGCAGGGGTTTGTGGAAAGATCAATTGGTGCCGTTGAAGGGACAGCAGGAGCGTTTGGGCAGTGGCGGGCGTGATGTCAGTGGCCTTTACGCAGAGTGGGTGGTGACGTTGAATTGATGGTAGAATTGTGGTGGGAATTGCGGGGCATAACGGGAGAGGCTGTGGTGATGTTTAGGTGGCGGCATTGGCCTATGGGCAGAGGAGGTGGAGACGTTGAACTGACGGTGGGGTCCTATTGATAGAGGTGGTGGTGAGAGCATAGACGTATGGGCAAAGGCTGTAGTGACGTTGAAGTGACGGCGGGGGAGTGGTGGCGTCGGTAGGGGTCTGCCTGGAGAGCCGTTGGTGATGCTCAAGTGACTGCGAGCGTTGGTAGTGACTGCAACGGCCTAAGAGTAGAGATGCTGGCGACGTTAAGGTGACGGAGGGGGTGTGGTGACGTCGGAGGGCATGTGTGTGTATTGTCGAGTTGAATGTGGTGTCACGATGGCCGCAATATTGTTGGGCGGAATAGCCGAAATGAGGGGGTGTTTTAGTAGTGGTGGTGGTGCTGGTAGTGGTGGTAGTAGAAGTGTACTGACGTTGCGACGTACGTAGTCTAGAGGAGGCTGAGTGGGAGCTGACGGTGACAAAACGAGTTCGGCGTTAGTTGTTTCAACGAATGATACTGAAGGCGATTGTCGTCCTGCGAACGTGCTACAGCTCACTCTGTACGTGATAACAAAATATCAGTTGTAGCGGTTACGGCGAAGGTATAGAAGCACTCCTCAGGAGGAAGGTGCGACGAAGGTAGTTAACATCCAAATGAAATTGAAGAATTTCGAGATTGTAGGGTAGTATACTTATAATTATAAGGGCAGGCGCACTGATGGCTGGATTTGGCGAGAGCGACAGAGAGGGGAAACAAAATGAATGTAGCGAAGATTTAACCAAAGGTTGTTGGGGATTTAGCGTAGGGTGGTTGGTCACTTAGCTGCTTGGCCGTCGGGGAGACGCCGCGTCCTAGGCACAGGTGCCAACCTCTCGACCGCCATTTTGCAATCTTCCTCAAGGCAAAATGTGAGTAGGTAGTAGGGGTAGGGTCAGCGCTCCCGCCTAGTCTCCTAACATGTGTGGTAATGTAATACTCGTAAGTGCGCGCGTGTGTGAGGGTGTAAGGTGAGAGGTTACAACACGGAAGAGGAAGGAATGATCCCGCGTGTTTTTGATAGGATACTACCCTGGAATTCACCTGTAGTGATCGGTGAAACCTCAGCAAAATGCTAATCAGATCAGCCAGCGAGATAGAATTCTCGTCCAGACAGCAGCTGACTGCGATGAAGCTATTTAGCCAGTGTCAAAAATCCGCCACCGTCGATACTGGAACCTAAGGACTTTCTGTACAGACTTGGTGCAGGTACCTCGTCCTTGCTGGCTCTAAGCAAACTGCTGAGAAGGCAGCGGCCATGGCGTGGCGTGGCGTGACGCGAGGCGTGGCGGGAGGCGTGACGTGTCGTGTCGTGGCGTGGCGTGACGCGAGGCGTGGCGGGAGGCGTGACGTGTCGTGTCGTGGCGTGGCGTGGGGTGGCGTGTCGTGGCGTGTCGTGGCGTGGGGTGACGTGTCGTGGCGTGTCGTGGCGTGTCGTGGCGTGTCGCAGCGTGTCGTGTCGTGGCGTGTCGTGTCGTGGCGTGTCGTGGCGTGTCGTGGGGTGTCGTGGGGTGTCGTGTTGTGGCGTGTCGTGTCGTGGCGTGTCGTGGCGTGGCGTGACGCATGGCATGGCGCGTGGATGGCGCGTGGCGTGGCGTGGCGCGTGGCGTGGCGTGGCGCGTGGCGCGTGGCGCGTGGCGTGGCGCGTGGCGTGGCGCGTGGCGTGCCGCGTGGCGTGGCGTGGCGTGGCGTGGCGTGGCGTGTGGCGAGGGCACAGTGGCGATTCGGCGTGAGGGCGGCCTGCCGGCGGCGGCCGCAGCGGGGAGGACGGGAGGACGGCGGTGACAGTGAGGACGCGTTGCGGGCGCGTGGGAATGAGCTTCGGCGGGCGATGTCACCGCGCATGACAACAGCGCGGAGTTGGTTGCCGGCCGAGGGGGAGGCAGCGAAAACGCGCAAAGAGGAGTTGGAATTCCAGAAGCGGCTGCCGGGAATTCGGAGGCGCGACGACAATGTAAATTAGTGGTAGGAAATAGAGGTTTGTGTCGCGAAAGAAGTTTGGATAAACTTGTACGGTTTTTGTGGGAATAAACGCCGTTTCAAACATAGGATGCATGTTCAGATATGTCGAGCTATGCGTACGTTAATAATGATTGTACATGTGACACTGGCAATGGATGTGGCGAGTGAATTGCTCGCAAGAAATCACCAAGATTACAAATGAGGTTCTTTATTTTCCTGTTTATTTGATTGAGGGAAGCTATGAAAATTGAAATTGAATAATAAACTAGATTTTGTTAGAAAGATGAACATGGTTGTTGAAAAGTGGTAATAGTAGCAAATGATATTTGAATATACTGATATGTCTATGGACGATTTGAAAGATTACAGTGGTAGTTTTGCTAAACTTTCCATCAAAAGAAATAAATTTTTGATATATTAATAGTTAATATTTGATTTAAAAAAGGAACTAGTGTGAAAGCATCATTAAGGTTGAGAAAATCGGAAGGACTGGGATAACATGATTTATTACTCAGAATATTCGAAGAACCGACACGGTTTAAAAGATATCAACTAGAAGCACTCATGCACTGGAACAAACCGCGGTAATATTCAAATCACAGACTAAAGCAATTCGGTTTTGAAAAAACTACTTTGGAATTGGTCTCATTCAGAAAATAAGACATAAATATAGCAGCTACAAATGCACTTCTCATTCTGATTACTTAATTCACATTTTAGAATTCTTCTTAATTTTTTTAGTTCGTGTTTATTTATTATTTGTCTGCCATGAATTTTTCATTGGTAAGAAAAAATATTTTGACTTGTGTATTATTTATTTTTTACTATTCCGTGTAAATGTATAACAAATGAAGCAATTTATAAAATCACTATCAGGGAATTAGCTGTAGTTTCTTTGCTCTTAAGAACGCAAAATGAAAATCGTCAATTGCATGAGAATGATCTTTTCATTCCTATGTATAAAGTGGTGATACATTGTTGGTAAACTGCTACAAATCAGTTTCTATTTTACTCATTCCGCTCTCCGGGAGAATTTCAATAATAATGATTGCGGTTCCTGAATGTATTAATGACTAGATTTTACTGTAAAAGTATGTTGCAGCGCCGAATTCCGAACATCAGTTACAACATGCATGATGAAATTTTAATAGGCGTAATTATTCAGAGGCGAACATAAATTAGGGAACTGTTTTGATCATGGTTTCGATGCTAATGCATGCCTCGGAAGCAGGGACTAATTTTATTCACGCGAACGCTCCGATTAGGGTTTGCGGTGGGTGTATCTACGTTTACGCTTCGCTCTCTGGGGTTAGGAATTAATTACTCTTTCTTTGCATACAATATAATTAAGAGCACGCTTGGCTTTAACACGCTTCGTGAGCATTTCTTTGTGAATTCAAACGCAAAATTGTGGCGCTAAGTTTTCTTTTTCTAGCCTGATATCAGAAACAGAGATAATATATAATTAGTATAACATACAGGCTTTGCTTTTCCTGTTTCTAGTTGGCGGTTTGAGCAAATTTCAAATAGATTATTGGACGTCTTTTGAAAAGATGATGAGAAATGAAAAGCAAAAGGACACAATGTCTTATCGGAGCAAGTATTCATTGTTTGTAGAATACCTACCTCTTTCAGCAAAAACAGTCTGATTTTAACTGACAGGGACGAGTGTTGTTGGTAACATTTAACAGTAAGGAAAATTTCGCACCTGAATACCAATTCAAAATATTGCTGTTACAAACGCAACATATTTCTAGAAAATGACATTCAGTAGAACCAATAGCGTTTATGAAAATGAAAAATGAAATGAAAATGAAAGCAGAAGACTTGCGCATGTTTTGAGAAAAATACTCAGTATCTTTCGATGTAAAATATATGTAATAATGAAAATTAGCTAGGTACTTGTAGCTGATAGCCAGGGCGAAGAAAATAAGTCTTACCTCTCCGAAAGACGACCGTATTGATGGCTACTTTGTTTAGGCTGTGATGTCTCTAAGGCAATTAAAGATTCTGATTTATTTCTTTTATTGCCGAATTTTAATTCGCGATACAAAGGCGCCTAACGTTTCTTCAACATTTGGGGCGTACCCCAAGGCTTCATTCTCGAACCTTTTTTCTTCGTGCAAACTTTCCATTTACCAGAGTTCCTCTCTAACAATGTGAATGTGAAAACGTCTCGGACTCAAGTCACACGACAAGCTCACACCTAGAGATGACTCCGACACGACGTTTGCTCTCATTAACAGTTATTACGCGCGACTGTTCCGTAAGCCGCATTCCAGGCGTGCCGTGCGCGCGGTCATTATCTCGCATCCTTCACACTCCGCTGCTGCATTCCATTTCCGCAGCTGAGCCTGCAGAGCGCTGATGAGCTGCGGCGGCATCTCCGTGCCACGCCCACTTTCCTGTTATTTCGCTATGAATAGCCTTTATGCATCCGCCGCCGCCGTCTCGAGGAATCGTATCATTTTCGGCAGCCCGCTCGTTGTTCTCGGTATTTCCATAATCTAATGGTCGTCATCCTAATTTAACATTAGTCAGAGAGATATTAGATAAATGTGCGTATTATTTCAGTCAACGAGTATTCGACTTTGTTTACATTTGTGGTTTCACGTTTTCCCAGTTCAATTCCCGCCCACTCCTTCAACATTTCAAGAGATATTCTCCACGTCTTTCTGTAATGCCTTCATACCTACATCGTTCTCATGTGTCTGTTCCTTTCCCTCTCGCTCTCTCTGTAAGGGAATAGACTCTTTTGTCCAAGTTTCTCACTGATTGTTTAAAATTTAAATAATTCAATTTTAATGGTACACTTTAATTGAAAATTAATATTTAATATGAAAACAGGGATCTTTATGATCAAATAATTTAAAATCATTGTCACTCAACCTTTGATTATTACATTCTTTGGTGTGATGCAAGATTATTTTTGCTCCTAATGTACTTCCTCGCCTCTGATCACTCCACCTCTTTCATTTACCTTTATACATTTCTCTCTTTAACCCTTCCTTTATACTTTCTTTCGTTTTCTTCCCATTTCGTTCACATTGGCTGTCTTCACATTTCCACTTTTGTTCCATTTCGCCTCATCACAGTTCCGATACCGCTCATGGGTAGTCGTGGTGACTTTTTCCACGGCTATTCCATTTCTTCGGCATCTCTTGTCCCTATATATTATTCGGGATCCCTCGCCAGCATCTCATTTTGGCGCTAACTTTCTTCATTTGAACATCTCCATTCCTCATCTCGAGCTCCTTCATTCACTCGTTGCTTCCGGCTACGTGCATCTGCCCCGCGCTGTTATACCTTGCAACTCAATGTCTTCTCCACCACCACAACGGCCCACTACTCAGCTCCTCCAACCTTCCGCCCTCGCCATCACTGTCAACTGCAATTCACTTTCAACGTACTTCTTGCTAATCGCAACTGCACAACTGCTGTTAGGCGCACTTCTGGGCTCCCTGTCACAACCACTACCAACACCAACACCTCCGTTGTTTCTCACTTCCACTTTTTCTCACATCTCTTCCGCCTCTACTATCGGCACATCTACCATACATTCCTCCTTCCACTTTGTCATTTTCATCGTCATCATTTCAATTTTCCCGAGGTGCTTCTTTATCCACCAGTTTTCCCTTCGATAACTGAAGGAAACGTCGTTTATTCGCCTCCACATCCATCTCCACCACATCCATCACCACAATTTCTACAACCATCACCTTCATCACTACAATCGCCCGTGCCATCTTTATCACTTCCAGCTCCCCTACTTTCATTTCTAATTCTCCTACCTCCAACTTTATTCCACCTCCACTTTCACCTTCATCTACACTTTCACCTCCATCCCCACTTTCACCTCCATCTCCACTTTCACCACCACCTCCCCTTTCCTTTCTACCTCCACTTCCCCTTCCACCTCCACTTCTACCTTCCCTTCCACCTCCACCTCCATCTCCCCTTCCACCTCTATCTCTCCTTCCACACCTACCTCCATCTCCCCTTTCACCTCTATCTCCCCTTCCACCTCCCCTTCCACCTCCCCTTCCACCTCCCCTTCCACCTCCACCTCCACGTCCAACTCCACCTCCCTTTCAACCTCCACCTACCGTTCCACCTCCACCTCCATCTCCACTTCCAACTCCACCTCCATCTCCCCTTCCACCTCCACCTCCCCTCCCATATCCACTTCTACCTCCCCTTCCACCCCTACCTCCATCTCCCCTTCCACCTCCCTTCCACCTCCCTTCCACCTCCACTTCCACCTCCACTTCCACTTCCACCTCCCCCTCCCCTTCCACCTCCATCTCCCATTCCTCCTCTGCCTCCCCTTCCACTTCCACCTCCACTTCGATCTCCACTTCCAACTCCATCTCCGCCTCCACGTCCATCTTCGCCACCTGGACCTCCACCTCCACCGCCTCCAGCGGTGCCTCCTCCGTAAATTGCGGCGCGTGACGTTTACAGGGCGGGGCCCGCGGCGCGGCGACTCCCGCACAATTTATATTCATTGCTGCTAATTTATAGCGAGTCTCGGGCGGCGGCGGCGGCGGCGGGTGCGCCCGGTATATTGGATCTCAAGAAGCCACGCACCGGCCCGCCCCGCCGCCGCCGTTGACGGATCGCGTCGCTTTAGCTTTTAATTAAACCCGCTGCTGATGCTGCCTCGGGCGCGGCGCGGCGCGGCGCGGTGCGGCGAGGGCGGAAGCGGCGGCGGTGGCGGCGGGTGCGTTCGGAAAGTCGTTAGGTCGCCCCCGGGGCGGGGCAGAGGTCGCGGAGGGGGAGGGGGAGGGGACGGGCGCTGTCTTCCCGTCGGACGGCGCGCCGCTGCCCGTCTCGTCGCTCATCTCAGCGGCAGGCGTCGCGACGCCACGCGCGGTTTGAGAGATTCTTCGGAAGTTGGGCGGGTTTGTGGGCGAACTTTGGATAGTTGTATACTTTTTTCTTGTTTATTTCGGGGATGTGGAAGGATGGATTATATTTTTGCTGTTACGAGTGTGCATGGCTGTTTTTCGTCTCTTCATTGACCGATCACCATGAATGTACCTTGAATTCATGGAACTTTCGAATTTTCAGCAAGGAATTTCTATAAATTTATTCATGTTTGGTTCATCCATTTATTTATAATAAATACTTAAAATGTATTTTCTTGTTACATTTGCTGTTTATAAAAGCTGGTATTCTCTTAGAAACTGGCAAGGATTCAAACGAAAATTATTCAAAATTATTCCTGTGTTCCTCTCATAATATTGACCTTGCTGTGTGTGTGTGTCTCTCTCTCTCTCTTTCACTCTCTCTCTCTCTCTCTCTCTCTCTCTCTCTCTCTCTGCACACAATACTTTTCTTGGTGTACTTATTTTCATTATCAATAAAAACCTCTATGAAGTTTGTGTTGCTTCTTCAGAAAACAAGAGTTGTTTTCAATATTGCATTATTTGCAATTGTATTACTGAGTTTTTACAATTGTTGTGTCTACAACAATCAAGTAGGACGTATCACTTACTACTGAATGTTTTATATCTGTCTGAAATTCCATCAGAGCAATACATTTTAATTACCTTGAAATTATTTTTTTACTTTTATTTTAATAACGTATTATTAAAGCAATCCTTCCTTAAACTAAGACAGTTTATGAAAACTTATTAAAATTAATTATTCTTTAATGCATGTTAAAAAGTATTAATGAACTGAAACAAAACTGTTTTATTCATCCTCATCATTTATGTGCATTTAATAGGTTATTTTAAAAGATAATTAAGTAAAATGCACTTCTAATTTTTCGTAATTAAATTCTTAAGTTCCTTTTTATAAGACCTCTAATACTGCCTTTATTTTCTACTACATCCATAGTCACAACACCTTTTTTTTCAAGAAGTTTAACTTTGATTGGTTTTCTGTCATCTTCACATTCACCGTCAAACACGCACAACCATAAACAAATACAACACTAAAAATTTGCTGGTACATTTTCTCTATTACTTCTCTACCTTCGTAGCTAATTCTGCCCTTTATCTCTATTTTATATTCTCATCTGCGTTTACTAGTGTAGTATTTATATATTGACACGAACAACATTTTCGTCATTACTATAATTGTATCAGCATTAACATTACCTCAGTCTTAACCATTATCATTATTACTTCCTCCACCACCCACCTCCCTCCTCTAACTTCATCCCCATCTCTACCGCCACCACTGTGTGTACGATCTCCTGTGACTCCTTCAGCCGGCAGCGCGGGCCGCCCCTCCCGCAAAGAAGCGCCTCTCGCCGCCGCCAGTCAATGGACACTCGCGCGGCCGGCGAGGCGAGGCGAGGCAGGCGAGCAGCGGGCGGAGGGGGGCGGGGCGGCGCGCAATTATTCGCGTGGAAAGCGAAGCGCGCGCGCGAAAGCAAAGGCGCCTGACGCCGCTCGGCCTCGCGCCGTTAACGAGTTTTCCTGCGGACGCGTAACGAGACGCCGATCGCCAGGATTAGCGGCACGCGCCGCCCCGTTTCCACCCCGCCCCCTCCACGCACGCACGCACGCACGCGCGCACGCCTCTCCGCCTCATGCCCCTTGCCCTCCTCCAGCAGCGCCATCGCCTGCCACTCGCCTGCAACGCCCACCTGCCATGTGCCGTCCCTCCCTGCGCTGCCCCGCGTCGCTTCGTTCCTCTCCGCCCCGCTCCCCTCGCCTCTTCTCGCCCCGACTTTCCCGCCGCGTTCCGTCCACTCGCTCCCCCGTAATGCGTCCCGCTTATCGCGTCTGGCCCCACGCGCTTCGCTCTTCTCTCATCCTCTCGTATCACCCTATCCACCTCACCTCACCCATCTCTCCCCGTCTGAACCCCTCCCCTCCCTACCTCACCCGTCCCTCCCTCCCCGCTTCACCCTTCCATCCCCTCTCTTCATCCATCTTTCCCTGTCTCGCCCTCCCCCACCCGCTTTACCACCCCTTCCTGGTTCTCCTACCCCTATCCCTCTTCATCCACCATCCCCATCTCACCTTCCTATCCTCCTTTACTTGTTACTCCGCACGTCACACTTTCATCCCCCTTTCCCAGTCTCTCTCTCCGCTCCCCGCTTTACCTCTCCTTCTTGAACCGCCCTCCTCGACACACCCTCTCCTCCCCACCTCACCCTTCCCACGTTTTTTTCCTCCACACTTTACCTTTTCATCCACCTCTTCCTCCATTATTCCCTGCCACATTCTCCCCTCCCGGCTGCACTTTCTGTACGCACACGCCCATCCTCGCTTCAATCTCCGTTACACTCTCTCCTCCCCGTCCCAACTGTCCCTCCCCATTTTACCCAATCCCCGATTCACCCACCCCCACCCTGTTTCGCCATCCTCTCCGCGCTTCACCAGTCTCCTCCGCTTTTACCAGCTCCTCCGCGCTTGACCCGCAACACCTCGTGTCGTCTGTCTCCACCCCGTTTCGCTTCCCCTCACTCGCCCGACCGCCTCGTCCCTTCGAGGCCTCTTCCCCGCCGGTACTTCCCCGCCGGCCTTTCGCAGTCGCACAGGCGCCCCTCGCCCTCGCCCTCGCCCGAGGCCAACGATCGCACGTAACAATTATTCGTTATATTGTTCGTAACAAATATTTATCTTATATAATTGAAGTTCTTCGTATTTATTCTGTAGTGTTAGAAGTAGTAGTAGTAAAGTATAAGTAGTAAAGTTATAGTTATAGTATAAAAATAATACGTGCCAATTAGCCTTTATTTTCCTGATATTATTTGCTGTACATTAGTTTATCTCCTCAAGTTCTAGTGGTATGCTAATTTGCTTCAATAGCATGAAAGTAATCAGATGGTGGTGAATCCTTTCTCTGTTTGTTATACTCGTCTCGTTGCAACCTCACCACGCATCCCTTATCTGCTGGACTCTTACTATATAATATTGCTCCAAGTATTGAAAGTTGTATATTCCTTTTATTTTGTTTATTGTGGGAATGAAACTTGTTAAGAACGCTTGGCAATAACAGTTTTGCTACATTTCTAACACATTTGTAGTTTTCAGAAAAAATGTTTTGGCATCGTACATTACAGAAAAATGGTAAAATGACCTACGTTAAGAAATACGAATCGATAATTTTGCGTGTGTTATCTTCAGAGTGAAGATATAGAAAAAATCTTCCCTTGTGATTTCATTCGTGGTATTATTAAATAGAAGCGGTAAACAGCTTATTGCTTTTGTTAATCGGGTTCTGTTTCTGGCACCGCACAAGCGCGTAATCGTGCGGATTGTGATTCTTCTCCGTTCTTAAACGATACAGAAAACAAGAAAAAGTCTTCTAACGACAAGGATAACATTTTCTGGATTTGATATTTTGAACCTTATATCGTAACCTTTCGAAATGGGAGACTTTACGGTTGGCTTGTAAGATACTCATTCAATTCTGACTAATATGGCACTAATATTTCGATTGCAAGGCCTTCCGCAAATCCTTCTGATTGTAAATGCACTACCCCCGCTCTCTGCAGCAGCTCAATCCGGCGCTGCATATACAGTCACCACCCCAACCCAGAACTAAACTTTAGGTTATGTACCAGAAACTGGAACGCCATGTGACTTCGAGAAACACTGCATTTCGTCTTGGGCTTATTTGAAACGCGTCGGATCAAACTCGTTGCAAACGTCATCAGACTGCAAACGAATTCCCTCCGCTCGCCTTCCCCCCTTCGGCGCCGACTTCATCGTCCGCGGGCGGCGCGTGCCCGGTCGCATGAATGGGCGGCGCCCCGTCAGTCGCCCTCGTGTCAGCCTTGCATCGCCCCCACGCCACCCCCGCGTCGCCCCTCATTGCGCCCCGCGCCTCGTATTTTAGACGTTCGTTAGGCGCGGGCGGGCGCCGTAAAGACGGCGGGCGAACGTGGGATCGGCATTCCGCGTGGCGGCGAGCAGTCGCCACGTAAACGACATGACGGGGCAGCGGCGGGGGAGGGGCGGGGGAGGGGCGGGGGAGCGAGGGGACGTGGGGACGTGGTCTCGCCCCGGCGCCCGCGCACAAAGGCCAGCCGTAATTAGGGGCCTCGCAGCCCCTGCTCCGCGACGCGACGCGGTCGCTGCTGCGGGGCGGAATTGCAGAGGTGGCGGCAGCGAGCGACTGCAGTGCGATAGCCATGGCGACAGCGAGGATGATGGAGGCGGTTGTGATGGCGGTTGCGGGAATGATGGTGGAGGCTGGAATGATGATGAAAGGGAAAATTATGGCACAGGCCAGGATGATAGCGTACGTCTGGATCATGACGTAAGCCAAGACGATGTCGTAGGGCAGAGTGATGATGCACGGTAGGTTGATGGCGGAAGTTAGGATGATAGTTATGTTGGAAAAAATAGCAGAGTCGCGTATTACGACGGAGGTGGGAATGACGGGCAAAGCGAAATAGCAGTAGACATCAGAAAACCCGTGGTGGTGAGAATGACGGCGGAAGCGAGAATAACGATGGAGGCGAAAATGATGGCAGTGGTATGACTAGGACGACTTTTTTTGCAATGTTACCAGTGGTGCTGGCGGTGATATTATTCTCTATTATGTTACAAATCCAATACTATGTTGTTGACTTCTATATGGATGAGAGATTTAATTAGTAGATAAAATAATGAATGATAGAACAATATGGGAATGACACGTACGAGAAAAGTAGATGCTCTAGAAAAGCTGCAGTAAACTAGTTTGTCGAACACAATTTCCATAATTTTTTGACCCGTGTATAACTATGTTTCAAAAGAATGACAATTAGAGCCATGTAAATGAAAATTTAAACGAAGAAAAAGGTTAAGATGACGACGATGATGATGATGATGATGATGATGAGGACGACCACGACGACAAGGAGGAGGTGGAAGTGGAGGAGGAGGATGGTGAAAGTAATAGGGAGTGGTCCAAAAATAATAATAGAAACAAGAAATAAAAAGAGATTACAAAGTTATAAGCTTAAAAGTAGTTTGTAATAATTATGGAATGAAAGAACAGATACTTAGAAGGTATGGACTATGAGGATGGAAATAACAAAATGGTACTGACGAACAAAAGAAAACGAGCCTTGTGGAAAGAGGAAAATGAAATGTAATAAAATAAAGTCTATTGGCCTGCGAAAATGATTTGGAGAGCGAAAGTGTCAGAATCCCAAATTACGAACCTTACCAAATCACCGTTGTAAATGAGATTAGCTTTGATGAACTGAAAAGAATCGAAATCGTAGAGGCAAAGGAATAATAATTGACAGTGTTAGTGGGTAAGTAAAATCCAGAGGCATGAAGTATTTCAATATCATGTGTAGAAGGGGCCGTGACACATCTAGCTCGAAGGGAACGAAGTGCGAGGGAGACAGCTACGACACCGCTGCTTCAATGACGAAGGCCGCACGTGCGATGGCGGCGGCGGCAGCGGCAAGGGTCGCCGGGGGAAGCGGGGAGGGGGAGAACCGTTTCAATTAATGAACACCCGTTATTCGGCGATCGCCTGTCAATTTTTGCGCGGACTTGCGACGCGCCGGTTCGTTACAGGTTCCTCCCGCCATTAAATTCAAACAACCGTGTTTCCCCCTGATTGCCGCGGGCGCCGGCGTACGACCCGCCCGGCGCGGCGCGATGGGGGAGGGGAGGGGAGGGGGAGGGGAGGGGGAGGGGAGGGGGAGGGGAGCTCGCGTTGCAATCCCCAACCGCGCGGGCGGCAAGTGTTTGACGATATGCGTGTGAGTACAGTGTGAGTGGCCGCCCCCTAGTAAAAGTGTTTATGCCCGCGTTGGGGCGGCTACGATTACTCAGCGTTCTATTGTGCACAGTTTGAAATTGCGTCATGACTCTGCTGAAATTTTGTGCTTAGGGTTGGATTTAGTATTGAAGCTTAGTTTTTTTAATGTTGTGCATCCCGCGTTTGCCTTGGTTCTGTTATGTCACCAGGCACACGCGCTTCTTGTTATCGTCTTTCCGTCATTCGAAGAATATTCCGAATTGAATGTGTCTCTTAGGAAGTGAAAGGAAAAATTGATTCATGAATGACTGCATATTTGTTCTTTGTTGTATTAAAATGAATGAGTCACAACTGTCAATATAAACGCAGCTGTTATTTTACAACAGTGGTTTGGAGAATATAGGGAGCAGATATTCAATAAAATATGAACAAGTGAATAGAATGAAATTCGGCGAATAGTGACAGCGGGGTCGTTTTCACATAATGAAAATGCGTCTCCCAAAGACGATATTCCATGCATTGTTCCCGGTTGATGTATGTTCGAATGCAACAAGTCTGGAGGGGGTTTATCGGCGAAATGAACCGTTATATAATCATACGAGGCCACTTCAATAAATGCGATCCGGCCGCTGGCTGCCGTATATAGGAAGAACATTTCCCGGGGGAGCCTCTATGTTTTAGTGGGAGAGACGTTAATCTCTTGAATCTCGTGGTGCATTTAAGCAACGACTCCAACAACGAAAGTGGTGGAGGAAGTGGGGAGGTTGAGGTGGAGAGAGTGGTATTGAGCTAATGGAAGAAGCGTTGGAGATTTGAAGGACGCCGAGAAAACTGCTGGAGGATGACGATGCCGAAAACACTGATGTTGATGAAGAAAGGAGATTTCGTGTTGGAGTCAATATTCGTTTAAAGCTCACACTCCACATCGCACGCAGAGAAGTAACAAGATGATACCAATTCCTATGGCTAATTAATATTTTCTCGCATACCGCTTACATAGTATAGATGTAAGTGTCGATTGCTGAAGAAAAAAACACAATTTTTCTGCAAAAAAACAAACTAGTATTGTGAGTCTCTGTTACCAAAAAAGTGTAATTATTGTCTTCCTCTAACAGGATGTGGAGTCAAAACAGACATTTTGTGGGCTCTAGACACTGAAAAATTGTTTTACGGAAAAAACGCCTGCCCATCCGACTGGCTGTGAACAATGCTACCGGCTAAACCATAAGTCGTATTTTCACAAAAGTTGATCTTCCCGTTTCGATCGGGCTAATATCACGTACCCTTGTAAATAAAATGCATATTTTGATTTTTAGTGGTACTTTACATGAACTCTCAAGGATATATTCAAAATTGTCTCAAAAATTGCTCTATTTTTTCAGTTTTGCCCTTACTTCAGAAGACGAGAAAGTAGTGTTGTGTAACAGACACAAAAACTGTTATTGCCGGGCCCTGGTAACGAAAATGTGGGCAAATCTTGCCCCTAAATACAGTAAATTACTTCCTCTTATGAATTGTGTTGTCAAAATCCATGTTTTGTGGATCGTTTGACGGCATCGATCTGTCGACAGCAAAAATCGATTGACGCCAAAACGTCTATCAGTCCGTCCGACCGTACAATACTGAAAATAGAGATTTTTTTGTTAATAGGATTTGTTGTAGAGAGGTAGATTTTGGAAAAATGCCTTATAATATTTATCGAAAATATGAGTAGTGTTCATGTAATTTTCTGTGAAATTTCGTAAATTTTAAACAATCATTTTTTCAAAAAGGGCTCCAAATTTTTTTTCAAATTTTCACTTGTGTATCAGAAAACGTTAAATAAATGACACTGGAACCATTTCCGGCGTCTTTCGTATTTTCGAACCTTGCAAAAATGAAACATTGCAAAACCACAAATTTGATGACAGCGGTTTTGTTTAAAACAAAATATGTTTTAAAACATGCTCTATAAAAAGGCTATTACAACCTTTTCAAAACTGAAATGTCTTCACGCGATTTGTGCTTGAAGTTAACGCAAATTATAAAATAGAACTTTCTCAAACATGGCTCTAATTTTTTTAAAAAATTTTTTTCCACTCTTAGAACAAGGGATGCTTAAAGGAATGGCTCATTTTCGTTGGACTATCTGAATTTCACACTTGATATAAACCCTGCAACAAAAATTGTAAGAAAACACTACGTTATATCAAAATGCGGTTGCATTAGTATTTATTAAATAGCCAGTAGTATGGACCCTTTGATAAAATGAAAATAAGCAATAAATCTGTAAGCAAAGGAGCCAACTTAAAGCGAAAGAGTGAGAGGTGTAAATAGCCAAGCTCCATTGGGTGAAACTCCAGAACAATCAATACAGAGAGATCCGCATGAAAAACAGATAGGAAGAAGAAACCAGTCTTGCACGAAAGACAGAGTCCGTCGGTGAAAGAGCAAAAGGCTAACGTAGCGTCGAAAGGAGCTCGTAGCGGAGGCCGATTGGGGGGGGGGGAGGCGTTGCTCATCCCTCGCGCTTCGCCGCGCCGTCGCTCCCACGCGGATGCTACTCCACGCGCAGGGGGCGGATGGGTGTTTTTCCGCGGGGCCTAGCGCCCCCCCCCCCCGGCGGCCGCGAGGGTGCATGTTAAACTGTCAATTTGATCAAACTCTCTGCCCGCGCCCGCGCCTCGCCGCCCCCGCCACCCACCCCCACCCCCACCCGCAACCCCCGCGCCTGTGGCCTCCTCGGGCCGAAGAGAGGCTATTTATCAGGCGCGTGATTGCGAATTCACATGCATGTATTCAGCGGCGCGGGGAATTCACTTAATGCCTTTTTAAAAACGCCCTCTTTTCCCGCGCCGCGGCGCCGTGTTGCGCTCGGCGGGGCGATGGTAGCGCCTCCCAGCGCGGGTGTATGATTGATGTCGGGGCCGGCGGCGGCGGCGCGGGCGGTGGAGCGTTGTGTAGCGTCTGACGAATTACTGAGCTTCCGGGCGCGGACGCCGGGGCGCGCCCTTGTCGGATTTACGGGGCTCCGCCGGGGCGCCCTGCTCTGGCCTCCGCTCGGCTGGACGGGCGGTCTTCACACGCCATAAAACCGGAATTATGCCGGGCGCGAGCGGCAGGGTGGGCGGGGCGGAGCGAGGCGGCGTGGGCCGGGGAACCGGCGGAGACGGCGCCAATGTGCACGATGTCCCCGATGGATGGGGAGTGGTCGGATGCGGCGAACGGCCGTGTCTGTCGGTGCGGCGAACGGCCGTGTGATACTGTGTCGCTCAGGGCACGCTGATACAGAGAGATTCTGTGGACCCAATGAGGTAAATATCGGATAATGAAAAAAACTTCGAAAATACCACAAATTATTCCTTGTTAAAGGAATATTGATCTACTTTTTCGCATATAATTATTATTCTTTCATTTTAATTGAAAAATCGAGTTTCTTTTTTATATGAAGTTTATTCACAAAATGTGCCTATTCAAGAAGAAGAAGAAGAAGAAGAAGAAGAAGAAGAAGAAGAAGAAGTCTATTAAAAGACAAACCATGAATATATTTTTATTCTTGAATTTGCCGATAAATGTAGTTTAAATATTCAGAAATCAAAAGAGAACAAGTCGCGGTAGGTAACTTATTAATAATGAAATGTGCTATAGTTACATTGTATTGACAGGAAACACAACAGGAAACGAATATTCTAAATTAATTATGTTTTCTAAATCCATTACTCTCTATTTTTTATCTCTATTAATACCGGGGGATTTAGAATGCTACCTGGTAGTACCGAATTAAACCATAAATTGACGCTTATGTAGGCGTCTTGACGAAATGGCATGTAAATCACAAGTGGAACCTGCATCAGCCGGGATGCAGGTTCAACTTCGGCAGCAAGCTAGCTTGAAAGGCCACGGCCGTAATGCATTGGCGGACAGGTCATCAGCGAGGAGCGATGAGCCGGAAGCGATGTTGGACGGCGAGCGGACGGCGAGCGGACGGCGACTGTGGCGCTCCGCTGCTCTTCCGTGCAGCACCGCCATGTTGGGCTGGCAGGCTGGCGTCCGCCGCGCGTCCGCGTGCAGTTGATGCAAGTGTGGGGGAATCCCCCTTTGTCTCGCCGCCCGCCATTTTGTTTCGTATTAATGGTTCGTGTGATGCGCTAGTCGCGCCCGTAGATAAAGTGCCCTGTTTCTCGGTCGGGGTGGCTCGCGGTTGGAGGACGGTTCCTCTGGAGAATCGTTAGAATTTCATTTGTCTTCTGCTCTTTAGATGATTTCCGAGTAGATTACAATTCACGAAGACGGGTCTGGGGGAGGACTACAAGATTGATGAAGTACATTTTATTTAAATTTCAAAATGAGACATGGAAAGAAAATAGTAGAATTCACCTAATTTATGAGAAATGAAATATATTAATGATAATACACAGATAAGTTGTTTTTATTAATGAGACATCAAAAGTCGTCATGATCTTACTGAAAAAATACTTTTATCTTATTTAGTTTAATGGACAGAAAATTAAGATTAGAGTTTCTTCGTAGCATTATTAAATGATCTGACATATCCACTGGTGTATGCCATCTCTTGAGTAATGAACCCGTAATTTAAGATTCTTCCAAACTTTTAAATATTATATTTTATTGCTTTAGAAACAACGCAAATGTTAAGTTAAAATAAAACTGAATTTGAAATCTCACTCCTGTGTAATACAGAGTCATCCTTTACCGCACTTGCTGAAAAGGGATAAGAAAATTCAATTATATCGACTAAGTTAGTAACATTCATGTTGTAATATCTGGGGTGGTGTTGCTGCAAGAATATTCATGTGGTTCCCACCCTTGTAAATAGGGTCTAGCTGCGGAATTAGAGCAACTTGTGGAGAGCCTCCGTCACCCCCGCGCAAGCAGCCTGTGAATAGAAATGGTTATCAAGGCGACTCGCGGGGCTGCAGATTACCTCCAGGAGCAATCTGATAGCGCGATGGCTGGGCACGTCGAGGCAACTGCCGGCGGCGGATAATCGCGTAGCGTGCATCCCCGGCCCCCGGCCTCCGTACCCCATCCCCCGCACTCTGTGCCCCTGCGGGTTCGCTACCACTTGAAGGCTCTTAGCGTGTTTAAGGCCCCTCTAACAGAGAACTTTGGCCTCAGCTCGCCGCCCTCGCCAATAACCCTTCCTTCCGTGGAGCCCAGCCGCGATCACAGCTCTGGCCGCTTCATCCGCCCTCGCCGCCCTCGCCGCCCTCGCCGCCCTCGCCGCCCTCGCCGCCCTCGCCGCCCTCGCCGCCCTCGCCGCCCTCGCCGCCCTCGCCGCCCTCGCCGCCCTCGCCGCCCTCGCCGCCCTCGCCGCCCTCGCCGCCCTCGCCGCCCTCGCCGCCCTCGCCGCCCTCGCCGCCCTCGCCGCCCTCGCCGCCCTCGCCGCCCTCGCCGCCCTCGCCGTTGCATTATTCTCATTATTCCCTACTGCTTATAACTTTGCTCTTATCAGATGCTCGTGTCAGCTTGTGCTTGTTATTTGTTTTAACGTATTTCTTAATATGAACTTAGCTTTGCTCAGTATTTAAATGTTCTCTTTGGTAATTGTAACCAGCTGTATGTACTCATGTTGGCTTTAAGCAGCGAGACAATATATTTTATTTCTAATTTTACCTACCCATCTAATTTTTTGTCCTGAAAATTAAATGATAAGGCAGAATAAAACAAAGATGTGTACATTGCGCCAACGAAACCGTTTTTCGAGATTTCACGTTTTATCATCGTATTATGCATTATCAGTAGTTTTTCATCTTAATACGTAAGTGGCTCCTCGCCTGCGATCAAAGCACTCGGAGTCAATCTGGCCTTCGGCCCCGCCCCTTTGAGCACCCGGTCGCCCTGGCTCGCGACCCGGCCACCCGCCGCCGGCCCCGCCCCCTCGCCGCCGCCAGGCTAATTGCACGCGACGGCCCCGGCCGCCTCATCAGCATAATAAATCGAGATAAAAATTCCTTTTTCCCGCAAGCGGGTTAATTGATCGCCCAAACGGGCGGCGGCCACGCGATCAGCGGCGGGCGGGTGGGCGGGGCGCCCGATGGGCGTGGGCGGGGCCCGCCCGGCGGATCGCGGACGGCGACCGGAGTTCAATGTTCGACGTGCCGTGTTCGTCTTGGAACTGGGTAATCGTAGCGGCTGGTGGCGGAAGTAAGCTAGTGCACGATAGGATATCGGGCACAAAAAGCCCGCTGACAGGTTAAGCTACTGATATAGAGTCTAATTGTTATCTTAAAGAGGTCCGAGTTCTTCTATGGTCTAACAGTTATCATAGCACTCTCACTGACGGTTGTCTAACTAATTGCGGGGAGATGGTGTGCGAAATATTTCGGACGGAGTGGGGCAGACGAGGGCAGCGAACACATTTGCAGAGAGATGTGTTCAAATCATGGGCTACGCTACCTTCGTAAGGCAACTGTAGAATGCAGCGAAACGCTATCCTAGAAGATATGATACCCCTCTCTGCTTTGCTGCTGATTAGATCAATAACGTACTACGTGCTTCCGCGTTCGTTCCTTATTTCTTGGCAATAATTGCTACTCCATGAGTATTAATCAGAGTGCTTCTAAAACCACTAGCATTTTGGTAAATGGAATTAAAGTCTGGTTGGTCCGTTTGGCAAAAGATACAGATCAATATGAAATGCATGCCCAGTTAGTTCTGAACGGGAAGTGGTGGGGGCTCTGTGACGTCAAACTCAAGAGTATGAAGATGATAATTTTCTGGTGAAACCGTGAACAAATTGCACGCTGTGGAATGGTGTGATGTTATTAACTTGCTGAGAATTTTTGAAAGGGGGTTTGTTAGTAATAACCGTTAAAAGTTATCTATCAATGAGGAGGGATCAATGACAGAACTCAGATATACATTTGTTCCTATATCTTTGTTTTGGTAAGGAATTTGGTTCATCATCGTTTAGACTTTTATTATTACAACCTTTCCGAATCTTAAGTGACGGTTTTGTCATTCAACGTTCGTCGGATGTTCATAAAAATATCGCCACGCATAATGCCTCCTGAAAACACGAACATTCTCTTACCTGCCAATAAACACATCGCAACCTTACTTTACCACCTGTTCAATTAGATAATAATTATTTTGTATTAGGATCAATAGAAAGTGTGTAACTACTTCTTAAAAAGTTCTGAATTAATATGTACCCCCGCAGATATGAGGCCTTGAGTCCAGAAATTATGCTGTGAGTGTTGAAAAAATATATATCCTTTCCTCACCTCAAAACTGAAAATAATTTTACACTAATTTGTACTATATTCATTTATCACATTTCAAAATGAACGTGTCTTAAATCATTCCTTCAATTATTCTGCAAATTATCCTAGCATCCACCGTTGACTCGACCATTGATATTGTTCGGGTAGTCTAAATAGCCCAGAATGTGTAATGGTAACAACTGTTAATGCAAACTGATATCTTTTTATCTTCGTTGTAAGGGCAGAGAAGTGTAATATAACCATATTTGAGAATTTTTTAACTGTGCAGACATACCCGCTGATTGAAATAATAGATATGATCAATTTCGTAGAACGGTCTAGTTCACCATATTTATGTAGATTTCCTTTCGAACAAAAAAAAATGTTCTTTCCAACTTTTATCGAAACAATATACTGCCTCATTTATATGTAAAACGTTGTTCGGTTTGTTTGTGTGTTTAAATATAGAGGTATTTTTTAGTATATACGGTCCTAACTCGAACAATGAAGTTGTAGTTGTTTGATAAGCATGTTTCGATTTTTTTCTGCAGGTTTAACAATATGTGTCATCTGCTTAATAGTTTTAATGTGTGAGCATAATAAAAAGTTCCATAGTTTTCTATTAATAACAATACTTGTAAAGCATTATGAAAAATGTGTTTTTTTCAAAATTTGTATTTTGCTTTGATACAGAGAAAACGCTTATAATGATATGGTGCTGGTCCGATTTTCGTTAAAACCTTTGATTTTTTTAAATTGCAAATAACGCACATTTTGTGAATAATACAATCACATTGAATCCAAATATTATTATTTTTAATGAAGATTACTTTCAAAACTAGATCTTTACATGAAGTCTTCTAGGGGATCTCGGGTTGTTTGACCATATAAGAGGTCACCCCTCCCTCCTGCTAAATCATTTTCTTCGATACAATTGTTGTCATACGGAATTACGATGAAACTAAACCATTCTTACGATCAATGATACGATAGACTTGCTGGAGTAATATAAAGGAAGCGAAAAGCGTTTAAGTGTTTGATGCAAAAAATCTGTTTATTTCGTTTTCTCTGTAGGATAAAAGTAACACAATTGTGTATGATATGAAACATAGAAATGAAATGATATCAAGAACAGGGTATTGTAAAAATATATAGTTTGGCAAAGCAATTTAATATCATAGTACACTATTTAGTCATAACAAAATGTAATGAAGGGAAATCGTACGGAAGTTTCACCGACTATATTAAAGGTTTGACTTACTACATAGCCATACTATTAGTAATAATTTGGTTAAAATTTTCATTAGAAATGCCAATAGAATTCATTAAAGCGTTTCTTTTGAAAAGATGTCACTTTTGAGAAAACCAAACGGCCATGGGGAAAGTAAAGATTCCACCAAAACTATCGGGTGCACTAAGACCCAATATTTACTACATTGATACTAAAATTTCATTATTTTTTTTCACTATTAAATGAGTACTAGCAGAAATAATAGTGGAGGAGTTTTTCTGTAAAGTATTTTTTTTGTAATTAGAATAATCACACATTAATGTTAATAAAAGTATTATGTTTGTATTTATTATATGGTCGGTCAAAGCACTTGCATGTTTAATGTAATGTAGTGTGTGTTTTACAGAATGTTGACACTGCGTGGTTTATGTTTACATAATAAACGAGTATGTTAGATTTTACTAGCTTGAAAAGAGTAAATATTTTTCAATAATACGTACTAATAGATGACTCGTCTTTTCATGACGAAAAAAATTGCTTGTGATCAAACGGAATTAAGAGGAAAAAAATTACTAGAAAGCGGGTAAAAATGTTCTATATTACCTCTATAATTTTTTCTAATATGAAGCATTTCTCCTAAATTTGAATTTAATCGGCATAATTTACCAGAGATATCAAAAAAGATTGTCTCAGAAATTTATCCAATTTTTTGTTGCATTTTTTGGAAGATAAAGCGCTGAATTATTTGGCATAAATTCCAATTTCATTAAAAGCATTGAATTTTCAAACTAGTGATTCTAATAAGCGTTTATTGTTTCGAATTATTAGGTCCAAAATTTTCTAACATTTAATTTTTCCTCTAATGGAACAAAGTTATTTTTTTAATTTGAAGCTATTATTGATTGATGTTGATTTCATGTTGATATGATCATTGATCTCTGATAATTTCGTGTTTCTTGTCGCGTCAACTACTATGATATTTTGTCCCGTAAGTGTAATGAATACTTATATAATGGGAGGTATATTCTTCCTCGCTGCATGGCACGATCCGGCCCCGACCTACTACACATCGGCTTGCTAGGTTTCCCCCGTCCTGGTATATTCCACCAGCGAGGCACCCTCCCCCAGCTAGGACAAGCTATAAGCTCCCGTCTGGTCACCCGATAAGTGAGGAATTGCAGTGTATGTAAGTAAGGAATGAGGAGAGGACAAGGAAGAGGAGGGAAAGATCGCGCGCGGTTCTTGACCCGGATGTTAGGATACTGCTCCGGCATTCGCATGGTGTTGAACGGAGAAACCACAAAAATTACGGAACTGAACAACGGGCTAGAACTATTCGCCTTCAGACGGTGGCTGAAGTCGACCTAGCTAGTGTCGTAAACCCTGCCACCCTCGGGACTCGAACCTTAAGGAGTTAATTAGGACTTCCCAGTCAGAGGCCCTGCAGTGACATCAGTTGATGCCTGAACCACCTAAACCAGCGGAGTCATTAATGAGAGAAATTTGAAAATGACATGGGTGAAACATAATTTGATATTCCAAACATACTATTCCCATCGCCGCTGGTAGTGAGTTCTGGATGAGGCAGGCGAATTCAAAAGTAGTTTGTAAAACGCTGCGTTCATGCAGGGACGTTTCATCAAACTGACAATCTTGACATCCACAATATAGCAGATGTTATTTAAATTTTGTGTACTAGGTCCAACTTTTCGTACTCGCTTTGTGCTTATGTGAGCAGAAAATCGCATGCAATGATATTTTTATTGTCTATATTTCGTGTTTATATTGTCAAACATTGGCAGTCTGTATAAAGCGAAATTCCCTTCTTTTTAATGCTTCCAGATAATGTTTCGTGATGAGGCAGCCATTTTGTGATTTGACGTTCTGTTCGCAGTGAGAGTGAGTTCAAAACAGAATTGTGAGCTTTCTATACGAGTGGTGCTAATGTTACAGATATCAAATGTCATTGTTATTATTTCACTATTGTGCAATAACTTCCTTTTTAAAAGTATTACTTTGTTGTTAATGATTTTTACGTACCAAAAATTAATATAATATTGATGGAATGGAATGCAAGATAACATACACATGACATAGCGTATTATAAAATGAACGTTTATAGTTCATATAATTCAAAAAACTAGTGATGCTAAAACAGGACGTACCTTCTGGTCTAAATTTTCACACAAAATTACGTGAAAAATACTCAATTTTTTGAAAAATTGTACATGATCTGATTTCAAAATGTATCTTTAAAGAACAGATTTCATTAAGGGAAAAAACTCTTATCTTTAATATCTTGGTTGTAGGAAGGCAATGTAAAAATTTTAAACTTTTGCAATTTTTGAAAACTCACGAGTTTTAAAGAACATGAGACCTACACCATTCTCTCAAACGTCATTCATCTATCCAACAAAAACATTTAATAAAAAATGATGCAACTACTTTTTATTAACATTTTGAAAATGTTCCAGGGGCTTCCTGTGAAGTACCCACAAAATTAAAATATCGGTTCCAAATTCAAAGAGTGATGACATCAGCCAGATCGATTGGGGAATATCAATTTTGGAGAAAATTGGCTAAACGGTGTAAGCGGTGTAAGCGTTGTTGATGTACGGACGTTTTGCCATCATTCGATTTTTCCGAATCAAGGACCCATAAAACATGGGTTCTGGCTATATCACGTGTTAGAGGATTTCTTTTTCTAAATTTAGTAACTGGATTTATTAACTTTTTCGTTATTAGGATCCTGTATTAAGAGTTTTGCTGACGAAAATTCGCCGTTTTTTCGCGCAGTATTACATAACGTTCTCTCTTCTCCGTAGAAAGAACGCAAAATGCGAATGTAGTATGGATGTAAGCAAATGTAGATAATATAAAGAAGTTTAATTTATTTTTATACGATATTTATTCGTGGAAATATTAAAATGAAGCGTTACAAAAGATAACAGTTTAAAAATGTTATTGCGATTGAGTTTCGTTAGTGAATGGTCGGGAAAAATAATGCGAAGCCCAATTTCTCGAAACAAGATAATATCAAGACGGAAGAGAAATGATGGGTTATCCTTCCTATTTTTTCGGCGCAGAGTGGTCTCAGTGTGTAAAGAGATAAGCAAACATTTCTAACATGCTTCTTAGCAAGCATTGTTTTGAGAGGAATTTTGCTATTCGCAAATTATTATGTACGTAACGTCAGCGTTAAAGTAGTTTGCTGTAAGTAGAGCACAAGTACGAAAAGAGGTGTTTACTTTCTGCTTCCAGACCCATTGTGAAGATGTTTGCAACGTGGTCCACAGGGTCTCTCAGCAAATATGCACATGGTCGTTGCACAATAAAAGTTACACATTTCAAAACGCGTTATATTTTAGTTACGAAAAGATATATATTTTAAAACATATTTTAGAATTATTAAATAAATGTATTTTAAAGTAGGCCTATTCATTTAATTACGTCATGATGTGAAATAATCCTCTTGAACATCTTGATTATAAAAACGTACATGGGATATAAAAGTTTCGAAGAAACAGTAGAGAGTTACCTGATCAGAGATCAACTGATTATGCAAGATACGGGCTTCAAAAGACAGAAAGACTTGACGGCAAAAGAAGAGAAGAGTTGTGTGTAGATGTACTTCAAACCAATTGGATTGAACAACAAGGAACAAAAAGAATTCTGTCATGACAGTCATACGTCATTTCGTAATATCTGATGGTTTTCCAATAGGGAGTTTACAAGTATTGAACTGTGCGTTATCGAGAAACGTGTAATAAAGCAATACCATTTCCTCCGTGAAAGTATTAACTCGAAAAGTTTAGCGGTGGGTAATGATCTCCTTTTCAAATCCCGCCCGTTCTCGTGAAGTACAATCTAATTTACCGAAATGAAGCAGCTCGGCTTTCCTGCCGCGTGACACCGCGCGTGCTCGCCTCGCGTGCTGGCTGCGGCACGGGCGGGGAACGCCGGCGGAGCCCGCTCAGAGCCCTCCCTCGCCGGGCCCTTCGCCCTGCGCGTCTGGTTTCCCACGCACACGCCGGGCCGCACCGCGCCTCGCCATACGCGCCCTTCGTCGCCCCGCCCGCAGAGCTTTCGTTGCGCTCCCAGCGCCTGGCAGCCACTCCGAGCCACTGCGCACGAACTCGTGTCGTCAATGAATAATACTTTGCCCCGGAGCCGTTTAAGGATTATGGATAGAGATGGTAGATTTTTATCAATTGCTACAAACGCGAAATGTTACCAAACGCTGAAAAAAATTCTGTAATTGTCTCCACCTTGTCACACTTTTGGACACGTTTACGCTCGGAATTATTTTCCGCAGACGTAAAAGATCACCACGTTGTGACTTTGTTAGTGAGTAACAAATGCTTCCATTGTTGCTGAGTAACAAAGTGGTTCTCTCTATGTCTGCGGAAAATATTTCTGAGCGTAATCGCGTCCAAGAAGGTGACAATTATATATCAAATAGCGTAATGCATCAAGCCTAAGAACATGCTCAAAGAATGGGTTGTCTCGGTAGCTTAGTGGTATGAGCGACTGGGCGTAAACCAGGAGACCCGGGTTCGAATCTTGGTCGGGGTGACAATTCTTTGAACAAATTTAATTATTGAAAAATTTACTAATTGTATATTCGAGGGTCGGTGCAGTATATTTCTGAAGGTTTTCAATATGCGATAAAATACAAAATGCGAAATCACATACAAAGTGCGGGATAGTCATGGAATTGCGAAATAATTGTTAAATTGCATTTTATGGTTTCTTTAGTGTTCCATCTCTATCTAGAGATGCGACGACAGTAAGAGCGCATTGATGTTTGAGAACATTTAATTTGAGAGTGACCGTGTTTATTAATTTATAATTCATATTTAACTGTGAAAACAAAGACCAAATTGTAAAAACAATTAAAAAACTGATCCTGAATGCCCGAGCACTCAGGGCAATCTCTAGGGGTAATAGCTTCCCCAGTTCGCGGTGCGGAGAAGGTCAAGGGAACAAGAGGAAGGCCCTTTCACCTACAGTGCCCGAGTATGTTCTCACGCTTGTTGAATTTCACAAATTGCGAAATATTAAATTAGTTTCCCTTATTTCCTAATTTTAATTGGGAAATCTAAAAACATCAAAAACATTTTTTTATCTCAAAGAGTCCACCTATTATAATAATTTTATTAAAAAATGCTACAAAATGCTAAATATTAATTTTTATAATGCTATAAAATGCTGTAAGGCTGGTTTTCAGAATGCTAGTTCTTTTAATTTAAATTGCTAAATTCTACTATCACTAATTATGGATGCAGACAGTAGAAAACCGATTCCTGATTTTTTTGCGCTGGTTGTAACCGATGGTTTTAATGGTTCTATATACAATATTGTATAATATATTTTCATATAATATTTAATTTATTTAAAAAATGACTATTTTATGGAATGTTTTTCCGATTAAATTAGTAAATCTGTTCAGTTATATTTCAAGGCATAAAATGGGTAACAACGAGATAGTAGCCATTCAGACTTAGCATCACATAACGTTTAAATAAGGCAGGTAATAAACACATAAGTCATTGTTGAACTTTGTGGCACTAGCTTTAGAATGAAACTGCCGTAATTATTCTTTTAGAGTATATAAAGAAGATATTCCCTACATTAGAAAATAAATTCTTGCTTATTTCTAAAGAGAAAAAAAAAAGAAAAGAAAAAAAGCTCCTCTCGTTTGCGCCGTTCAACGTACAATTTAACTCGATTGTGAGTACTTAATCACCATTCACCAAATCTTCTTATTCGCCTATTTCTCAGTCCATTCCTCAACCGACTCCCAGTACTTCACAAGATTGGTAATTTTGAATCCACTTACAACATGTGATACATTAATATTCACAAGGCATCAAGATTATATTTAGACATTCTATTCCACGAATTTCATTACGATATAGAAAATGCGCAGTTTATTTTACACCTTTTGAGGCATTTATGAAAGTGATACAAGTTTCTCAAACAGGCTGACGGAAGGCCCGCGCAGAAGATCTTCCCTGTATATTTTTTTCTAAATGAACGATTTTCTATTCAATGATAAGTCTCTAACTTATATCTTTTTTTTCAATTACGTAGTTTTATTTATACTCAAATTCATTTCTCCAATTGGAAAGTCACTCTACATTTGTTTCCCATTACCCTGCTTATTGCGTTAAGAACATTTCACAAACGATTTACATGATTTCATTTATATCACAAAATTTCATACAGTAATCCACGCCAAGCTTTCTTGATTATCAGAAGAAAATAATTACTTTTCTCTGATATTGTAAGTTTTCTGACATTATTAAAGAACTAGAAGATATATTTTACAATTAAATAAGATGACGTTAACATATTCCTTAGAATTTCCTCTGATATTTTTCTCAAATTTGTTTCTTGAAAGTTTACAAAGTTTCCAAAAATCTTAATTTCACAATTGTGACTGCATTTGAAGAATAAACATAGCAAGCTAATTAATAACAAATATTAAAACATTTATGCTAAAATAATTGACGTACACAACAATGCATTCCTTGGATTTCTTATCGCTGTTTTTCGCCCTTCTCCCACCTCATTGCCTCTTCTCTGATCTGTGTCGATATCAATTCGAATGAGTTGCCCCTCGACAACTTCGCAGCCGCCGGCCGACCCTCGCGGTCACGTGATAATGGGAGGGCTTTCAAGGAATAATTACACGTGTCCCGCGCGCGACAAAAACAGTCGACGGCGTTATCGCGCGGTGGCGCCGGAAAGGGCATACGGCGACACACGCGCCCGCGATGTGGAATGGGGAGAGCGGGCAGGGAGGAAGTGCACTTACTTGTATGTTCGGTTTCAAACATTCGCCGGCATTGAAAGAATTGTGGAACTGATTTCCTTTTACTAACAAAAATATAACATACTCGTATTGTCGTGTGTTAAATGTGAAATCACTTAAAATTAGTTTGCTGCCAATGAAGTGCATTTTATTTCATTTCTTGAGTCGTATTTAATCTTCTTGTTCTTTTCAAAACGCAAAAATACTGTTTGGAGGATTTTATCCGTTCAATAACTCTTCAATCTGTTTTTCCTGATTGAACTTTATTTTTTTTATTTTTTCAAGGTGTTTAGATTTCTCAAAACTTTGCCGTCCCATGTGCATTTGTATGTGCGTGTTTGTGTTTTTTGTCTTTCCATTAGACTCCATTTCCAGAGCTTCTTTTTGGCGAAGGATTCCGGAGTTTTAATGATCACGCGTATGAGCTGTGTGACTTTTGAAAACCCAGAAAGGACTATAAAAATGCGTGCGTTCGCTTTCTGTATCGTATGAGGAGTGTTTCCAAGCATATTCCCGTTTGTGAACATTTTCGGTGGACGTTCTTCCCTATTTGATGAAATATCTTAATAATTGAGAGCTGAGACCTAAATTTGCTTACTCCATAAATTAGCTGTATATTTCACCATCCATTTAATTTTCATTGATAAAGGTTCAATCTTCATTTCTTTACGTTTCATTTCTGGCAGCCTCATTAGCTCAATTTTTTCTATAGCGAATGTGTTCCGAGCAAGAGGAAAAATCTTATAAACGTGCCAAACATATGGGGGACTAATTTTCCTTAAGATACTAGCGTGTATAGTGGTCTGCGAAGGTTCTGAAAAATTGAAATTGATGGACAACAAAAATGAGAATTTTTTTGTGAAGAGACTTGTGTTTTAGTTGTAAATTTACACAATATGATTGCGTTTTATTGTCATTAATGATCAATAATTAAATTTGATTTCGACAAAACGTAACAAATATCACTATGACTAGTAATTCAACTTGGTTTACCACTCCTAATTTACAAATCATTTTTATTTATGACAATTATTTTTAAGAGAAATATTTATACTCTACATTAAAATAAATGTTCACAAAATTATTTATTGACATCCAATTCGTCAGACATGTACTCCTACGTAAAGAAAAGGAATACTTTCCTTCAATTTTCTTCTATTTCTAACTCGATAGATAATACGTAATCATGTGTTACGTTCCCTTCGGTAAAACGGTATCTCTAATCATAGAGCTAAAATAAAATCTGCCCTAATTCAGTATGAAAGTCTACAGCATACGTCAGAAAATTTCATCAATTTCTTTGGCCCACTCCATCCCTTGTCACTACACCTACGATGTTCATCTGGCCCCTTCTTCTCGGGCGTGCCTCGTTTTATTTTCGTTGCTGGGAAGGTGTGGGTACTCGAAGGCTGAGCCGCTCAGCCGAGGCAGGCACTCAGCGCCAAATTGGTTGCGTTAGTGAAAGGAGGCGAGTTTGACTTCGATCGAAGCGATGAACGGAGAGAGTCCACCTATTGAAGAAAATGCTTCTCGAAAAGAAATTTCCTGGATGTTCTAGTCTTCGCGGCCGAAAGCCTCCTGAGCGACGTGCTTTTAGGCCTCGAGGATGTCAGTGATTTCTTCTGTGATTATGGCGCTCGACATGTTCGCCTTTTATTAGATATATATTAGATAGCTGATGAGTAGATTGTATTGCTGTCAATTCCTATCGTGAAACGTAATGACGTTTAATGCCACTGATCGTTTGCTGTTTTGTGGATGTTGTTGTTGTTGTTGTTGTTGTTGTTGTTGCGATTGTTTTGATGCTTGATATTGAAATACAAACCATGTTTTTGAGTGATCATTTGTTTGTGCGTGTTTTTACGTTATAAATTATTCACTCGTCTTGCAGGAAGAATCGAGTGTTCCACTGAAAAATTTATAAACATATTAAATTTCAAGTATTAATAAGTAGTACTAATATTTTTCATTGAAGTTTGATATTTTAACGGCATTACGTTCATAGTGAAGGTGAATTTCAATCATGGACAAAAGGAATTTTATACGAATTAATAAATAATGCCAATAATTATCATCTTTACGAGTGATTTTTTTCTTTGACAAAATAGAACTGATATTCAATTATTTGTACCTTCAAAAACAAAGCTTCAATATTAAATCTATGTTCGACTATTATTTTATTTCACCCCACAGGCGTTATAGAATATCGACGAAATATTGCAAGAACCTCAATCGTTAAATTCTGAAAATATGAGTGGGAAAACCTCTTCTCGTGCATTCAAGAATCTGGCAATAATAGAAATGTACAAAATCATGTTTAACTTACATTACAAGTCTTCACAATTGCCCTTTTGTAGCTGAAACCAACACGCATTTCATGGCTGCTCGCGGGGCGTGTGGGCGCGCAGCGGAGCGCCCCGTGCGCCCGAACAATCGCGCATTCACGCCCCGAAATAACCACCCGCGCAAAACGCCTACAATCTCCATTCTGTCCGCGCTTCATCGAACGGAACCGAATACATGAGCTTTGCTGAGGCCCCACTCGCACCGACCGGCCGCGCCCCCCCCCCTCGCAGCCTGCCCTAACTCGCTGCCCGCCCCACTCTTCACCTTCACTGTCTGCTCTCACCATCCGCCCTCACTGTCCATCCTCACTGTGCCCTCATCATCCGCCCTCCCCATCCGCCTTCCCCGTCCAACCTGCCCGTCCGCCCTCTCCATCCGCCCTCCCCGTCCGCCCTGCCCGTCCGCCCTCCCCGTCCGCTATCCCCGTCCACCCTCCCCGTCCTCCCTCCCCATGCGCTCTCCCCGTCTGCCCTCCCCATCCGCCCTCCCCGTCCACCCTCATCGTCCACCCTTCCCGTCCGCCATTCCCATCCGCCCTCCCCGTCCGCCCTCCCCGTCCGCCCTCTCCGTTCGCTCTCCCCGTCCGCTCTCCCCGTCCGCTCTCCCCGTCCGCTCTCCCCGTCCGCTCTCCCCGTCCGCTCTCCCCGTCCGCTCTCCCCATCCGCTCTCCCCGTCCGCTCTCCCCGTCCGCTCTCCCCGTCCTCTCTCCCCGTCCGCCCCTTCCCATCCTCCTTCACTGTCTGCTCACAGCGTCCGCCCTCACCGTCCGCCCCATTGCGCGCCCTCATCTTTCTACCTCCTGTCCAACCCCACTGCACGCACTCGCCGTTCAACCCCACGGAACACCCCCACTAACCCCCACACCATTTAAAGGAAGAATAATTTAGCTCTCTCATAAAAGCTGTGCAGAGACAGTATTTAAATTGTATAATATTATAATCATGCAATTTTACAAGTATCAAAACAGTATTCTCTCTCTCTCGTACTTCTTCTTTCACTTCGAATCTTCTCGTCCAAACGCATAAATTTCATTATGTACTTCAAAAAATCCTCTCATGCTATGGCGAAAAAAACATTAGCCGTGGATAGCTTTTGATTGCTTTGATTCTTCTTGCATCCATCCTCCATGGATTTAAATAATTTTGTTTCATTTGAAGTAGTTTTAAAATAAATTTATATTATCTATACATTCTCGAAATATTTTCCAAAAGAAGTCTATTATTTTACAGTTCACTGTCGTGTACACTCGGTTGCGAGGCGAGCGGTGGGACGGACGGGCACCGAAAGCGAAACCGGGGGGGGGGGGCAGGTGGAGAGCGATTTAAAGCACGAAACTGCGGCGGTGGAGCACGTGGTGGACACCGCACCGCGCCGCGTCACCCCGCCTCGCCTCACCACCGCCGCCAGCGCCAACGTACCGCGGTGGCGGATCTCGATAAACCACATGACACTGCTGCGCACCGCCTCCGTCCTGCACCCCCACCCACTACATGGCTTTTGACGGCAAAAGCAGCGCAACATCCATTGCAGAGTGCGCACGTCCGAATTGGCATGACGGGCGTGTACAACAACCGTGTTTTGAATTGATATTAATTTGTTTTGATGATTCCTCAAGAATTTAGCAATATTTGAAAACTATTTGGTATGGACGATATCACTGTGTTGGACTGAAACCTGGATTAAGAAAAATGACGGAAAAAATGCAGGCCGTGGAATAGAGAGAAATAAAAACCAGGGAAAGGAAAAAGAAAAAAAACGAAAACGAAATTATAGCCAGGAAAAGAAAAAAATAGATTTGAAAAAAGAACAAAGACGTAGAAGGACGCAACATTTGAAAGCGTACCGGTTGGTGGGAGATTCTGGACTAGTAAAAGTTTGATTTACACAACGAGGACGGGGTGACGTACAATAATGATATAATGGAAATTATTATGATGAGTGTTACTCTCGGTGATCAAACTTGGCGAAGAAGTTTTTTATTTACCCATGGAACGCTCGACTTTGTTGTTTACAATGTAAATAGAGTTTTGAGAAACTGATAATGTACGGTCCGTAATTTAATATGCTAGTACTGTTTCTGCTTGCGCTTTCCAGTGCTCAGAAAAAACGGTTTAAATTGCAATCAGGTGAAAACCACTGACTTCTTTTATTTAGGAGTTTGGGGGAGTAATAATATAAACCTTCACAGCCACAATAAGTCTACTGCAGTTTCTAAATGTTGATATTTGTATTTGATGAGAGTGATTTACCTTGATGCTATGTATGTCTTGTTCACATTTAAGAACAACTTGAGGCAGGAACAAGATGAGATTCACTTGGATGAAAGTCGAGATATTAGCATTGAAGAATGGCGGGAGACTCTACTGTAGTTGGTATGGCTCATCTTGTAACTGTTCCAGGCTATTAAATTTTACTTCACTAGTTGTTGTTTACCAATTCGTATCCATAACTACGGCAGACAAGAAATTTGCAGTGTCACTAACGTTGACGTTTCCCTAATTTTTCCCTAATTTTCCTTCTTTTTTTCCTTCTTTTTTCCCTTTTTTTGAAAGAAACGTGGGAAAACGATCTGCACATTTTCCATATATTGTTGTTATAGGAATCAACGTGTATATTGAGGTTAAAACAATTGTTATTGTTCAAAGTCTTTGTTTTCGTTTGCCCATTGATATCCTGGATGCGTAGCACTGTACTAATACTGTCCCCTCATCCTCGACCGCAAAATGCGTTCTCACGAAGCGCGGACGCTTCGGCGTCCCTTATTATTAATTCGCTGCAGAAAGCGAACTCTGTTGTAGTCATGTTTCCACAATTGACGTTCGCGGAAATGATCTGGTTTTGGAATTTCATTCCGGATTCTGGGGGGGGGGTGAAAGCTTATATTAATGAAAGTTCACCTCATTGTGCTGTTTTAACATTTTTTATGACATGACATAAATGTATGGCAATATAAAGTTTTTTTTTCTAATATAGGTTCTTGTGAGTTATCCACTAGCGTCCAAATATTCCAAAATCCTTTTCAGCTATAATGAGATTGATGCAAATGATTGGATTTACTACGTATTTTATCTAACAGCCCTGAATGGATTAAACACCACACATGCTTTTAAATGGCTCTGAGATCTTTACCCAAGTTCATAAATATAGTTGAATTATGAATACAGCAACGACTGTTTTGACAAGAATTGAAAAATAAACCTTCGTTCCTGTGTAATATTAACTATTTGTGAATGCAAATCAATTACTGATTTTGGATATTATATTTTATCATGCCCTTCGTGACAGAATCGATTTTAAAATAGGTATTTTTGTTTCTTGCATTAATTTCACCATTAATACATGCAAACACTTAAACATACAGTTGATGCATCTTAATACAGTATAATATGCATTACATTGGAAACCCCTTGGAAAGAATTGCAGGTAACACGAGTGGTGCATCCAGGATTTTTGAGTGAGTGTTGTGTGTGTGTGTGTGTGTGTGTGTGTGTGTGTGTGTGTGTGTGTTGCAGGGTCCAGCCATTTTTGATTTATTTTTCATTATTATTTTTATTGCTTTATTTTATATTATTTATTTTCATTACTGTTTATACTCCTTTTCTTTATATTTTTTTCAATTATTCTAAATTTCAAATTTATTTTCGTATATTTATTGATTTAATCTCATTCGAAACGTACTTATTTAAAATACCTTAAGTGTCTTCTGTCACTATAGAAAATTAGTGAAATGTAATTTTGGAATACGAATCACCAGTATCTGGAGGTGGGAGGTGGGAGAGGAGGCTCTAGTCTCAAGAGCCCAGCCACTTGTTTGCGCCACCAGCGCCCACCAATTGCTCGCTATATCGAGAGATTTCTCCTGAAGAATAACACCGCGGTAATACTTCCGTGAAGTTTTATCTGAAATATAAATGTTCGTGTTTCGGGTCCCGGCCTAAAAGCATCTCTCCGGATCTAGTGTTTTGTAGTAAAATTTTATAACAACCTTCCCCCTGTGTGACGGCCCGCCCCTGTTCTCCCCGATGCTTCCACCGGCGGCCACAAGTAGCGCCTGTGTATCGCTCGGCGTCGGCGGCGAGGGCGGAGGGGGGCGATGGGGACGGCGGAGGTGGCGGAGGTGGCGGAGGCGGCGGGGCCGGCGGGGGCGGCGGGGGCGGCGGGGGCGGCGGGGGGCGGCGGGGGCGGCGGCAGGGGCGGCGGCGGGGGCGGCGGCGGGGGCGGCGGCGGGGGCGGCGGCGGGGGCGGCGGCGGGGGCGGCGGCGGGGGCGGCGGCGGGGGCGGCGGAGGTGGCGGAGGCGGCGGGGGCGGCGGGGGCGGCGGGGGCGGCGGGGGCGGCGCGGTGACCGGCACGTAGGTGCTTCGTGTCGTGGGGAGGTATTGAAATATTCAACACGTTACCGGCGGCGGGTGGCCGTATATATTTTTCTGTTGGCATTCCCGTGCGACACGCAGTACCTCCGCCCGCCAGACGGCGCGGCGGGACAGATAGCGGCTGCACCCCGCCACGCCCCCGCCCCGCCACGACTCAATCTGCCGCCCGCGCACGCGTGTCGCGCGGCGTTTGTCGCCCTGTGCCGCTGCGTATTATGGCTCGGATGCGACACGTTTCGGCGGTTGGGGCAATGCGGTGAGATGAGATCAGATGAGGTTAATTGTGTTACGTTCTTGAGAATCGAATACTTACACCCACGTCAAAATAACATAATACGAAACTGATTTAAATTGTTTCCACATTCGATTAAAAGTTAGACAGATAATAGATACATTTATTCTGCAAATAGTTACAAAAACTGGTGGCAGAAATTGGTATTGTTATGGCAAAGTTCACAAATAATGGTGTTATTTTTTTATTGTACATTAGAATTGTAAAATATGATACTTCATTACAACAGAATCGTTTTAAAACTTGCCAATAAGCGTAGTCATTCTTCTTAGTTACTCTTGTCGTTCTGCGTTTGCAATCTATCACTTCGTTTCCCCATTTTGACTTGCTGAGAGAATGATGCGCTGGTTGATAACTGTAAGTTCACGAGAAACTGAAAATATTAACATGCAATAAGGAAATCTCTTAAAAGTTCGAAAATTTGAACAACGAAAGGCAGCTGTGTCGTAGCAGATTCCGAAAATGTTTAAGAAGAATAAAAGTACTTAAAATTTGAGTTCACAAAAATGTATAATTCAATTTTTTTTTATTTTTAGGTGTCTTTTAGGTTTCTACAACACAATATTTGCTTCATAACAGTTTATCATTTATATATTTACTTCTATGTTTTTAACAACAAATTTGTAACTCACGGTCTTTTGTAGGCAGATGAACATTTTCGCGTATCAACAAAAAATAAAAATTAACTAAAAAATGCAAAATTATGTCAGAGATGATAGAGATCTTAACATTTCTATGTTACTTGATAAAACTACATCGATTCAAAAATTATTTTTAAAATATTAATACTTTCGATTAAATATACAATATAATATATTATGTAATATATAAAATATATAATGTAAATAATTTACGAGTTGAAGATACATTTGAACCTGATGTATTCGGGGAAAAATCCTATCAAGATTTCGATGCACTATATTTTTATTCAATGAAATCAATTTTATTTTAGTCAGTTTTTCAGCTAATAACTAGATTCTACAGATAATTATTCATATAGTTAAATTTATAAAATTATTTCAGAAGTATTCCTACATTCACTGCTTATGCATATGATGGGTGTAATGATAAAATACAAGTCCATAATTTATCCAATTTATATGGATTTAGGTGGAAGTCCCCTGTTTGATTTTGAGGTGTAGAGATACTAGGAATAAGTCGCTGATGTAGAGATTGAGCTATGCAATTGTTTCATTAGATAACCACACTGAAAGTCTATTCAAAAAATTCCCGTTACTGAAGTAGAATATTCTACTTATTTTTTTCGCCTTACAGTTCTCTAGCTTGTTCACACGCAGACAGGTTACTCTTCAAATCACCCTCAAACATTTTATCTCTTGTTCACAAATCTTATTCTCCAATTCGACTCTTTCGACACTTTATCCTATCTACGACACCCGCCATTTCCTTCATCTAGGAATCGTTCTCAAAGTAAAGCGCCCGGCCAAACGGTCCACCTAATAAAGACGGCGCGGTCCATTTATTAGATGACACAGACTCCAAAACTTCCCGCCCTTATTTTCCGCCAAAACTAACCCCACCTAAACACAGCCAGAGATTCCTACACAAATCTCTCGAAACCACCGGCCCAATACGCAGCCCTAAACCGATCGCTCAAATAGTCTGTTCAAACGGCCTATTAAAACCACCCGTTTAAACAACCCACGCAAACCACCCTCGTCGACGTAGACTGTTCGCCTACACCGCTTCACGGTGACACCGCATGCTCTAACAGCCTAGTCATCTCCTTCACGCGTGTGCATCACTTCATCTCATCTATCCCGCTCTATCTCTTGCCTCCTTCCTTACACGTTCCTTCTTGCCTTATGTTTCCAACTACACACCCGTCCTGTTTGGACGCGCGTCTCCTCGTCCCCAACACCTCCACACCGTTTAGACACATGGGACACATTTAGACCAACGCGGCCGAAGCGTCACTCGTCCTCTTGATCCCAGGCCTTCTCGCCCCGCCCGCCTCTGCCCCACCCTCTCACCTGCCTCAGAGCAACGCGGCCGCGGCTTTTATCCGGCTCAAGCGCGCCCCGCCCCCTCGCCCAGCCCATCGCCCAGCCCATCGCCCAGCCCATCGCCTAGCCCATCGCCCAGCCCATCGCCCAGCCCATCGCCCAGCCCATCGCCCAGCCCATCGCCCAGCCCATCGCCCAGCCCATCGCCCAGCCCATCGCCCAGCCCATCGCCCACCACATCGCCCAGCCCATCGCTCAACCCCTTAGCTCGCCCACCCGCACACGACAGCGGCGGCGGCGGCGGCGGCTCACGTCACAGGGCGAGATTGGCCGCCGCGACGCGGAGGCTCTGTCGCCGCGCGCCGCCCTGCATGACTCACGCGACGCCCGCTAGGGGCGCACAAACTTCCCCACGCGCCTCGGACTGCATTTAGTCGAATAGATCAGAACCGAAAGGAATAGAACCAGATTGAATCTGGAGATGTGGTGTAAAAGTGAGCCATGAGAGATTAAGTAGAATGGAATTTTAACATCACAGGAAATTGAATCCAGGAAAATGTGTTAAGTCTAGTTCACTGATATAATGTTCAAGTTTCTTTCCTCATTTAATGGATAAGGTTCAAATAATGTAGCCAATTCAGCTAAGCTTAATTCTGTACCTTTAACAGTCAATAAATGTGCATTGAAAACTCGTGATCAAGCTGAATTACGTGTTTAGTGCGTGGGTGCATGAAATTAACACGAATACAAAACTAAAGAAAATGATAGGAATGTAAGAACAAAAGTTCTGTTCTCATCAACATCTATGAAAAAAATATAACTTTTAAACGATTATACACATTTTTTATGTTCAAATAATGACGAAAAAAGAAAATGTTTGTAAAAATATGTTTCAAAATCTATTTGTTTCCTACGAGAAAATAGAATGAATTCCTTGTACCGTTAAAAAGTTCATTTACTAATCAGACGAAAGGAAAAGTAAAAATAGAAATGACATTAGAAAACATATTTTTTTGAATTACCATTCAGGAAGCTAATCTACAATAATGATGAGTAATCCTCAATCGATTGTATTTTATAAGTTTGTTATAAGAAGCAAGAGACGAATACAGTTGGGCCGGCTGAGATGTCTCCGGGCAACAGCTGATGCCACTACCATGTCTCCAAGCCAGGACGTCCTAAGGTTCGAGCCCCGACATTGATGACCTAGCTAGGTCGAATTCAGCCCTTGCCTCTAGTAACATTAAAACGGCAATTTGAATGGTAGTTCTCCGTGATTTCTCCGATCAGTACCAGACAAATGCTGGAGCGGAACTTGAACCCAAGTGCGCTCAACCATTGCTTCCTCTCCCTCGACATATACTATCCAGTTACAAACGCAAGCTGTATCATGTACACGCATCATACCACCCTATATGTAGAGTGACCATTTGGGAGTGTAGAACCTTTTGCGGCTGCTTGGGTGGGGCCCCGATGGTGATCGGCACCGAATCGTAAGCATTTGTGACCAAATATCACCACTACCTCCCAGAATTCAACATTCAAGCAACAGACTTTCGGGACTAATGATCTTAGCAGTTGATGACCTTGTAAACGTAAAATAATCAATTATACGAAAATTACAGCTCCAAAAATTGAAATCATTTCTCAGACAGCTATCGTTCTTTTGTCACAGGGATGGCCAAAGACCACTAGCTGGCTTTTCCCATCGCACGCACGCCAGCCGATTCGGTCCACCTGCTCGGGGCGCGGGGACCTTTGGCCTACGTTTCTCGAGGGGGCGGCGGCGGCGGCGGGGGGTGATGGGGCGGTGGCGGCGGGGTCGGCGCGGGGGCGGCTGGGGCTGGGCGGAGGCGGGGGCAGCGGAGTGGGGTGGAGGCGGCGGGGTGGAGCGGCGGAGGTAGCAGCGGCGGGGGCGGCGGAGGCGGCGGGGGCCAGGGGGGCGGCGGGGGCCAGGGGGGCGGCGGGGGCGGCGGGGGCGGCGGGGCGGCGTGGGCTGAAGAACACGTGCTCGCTTCCTCGCGGAGGGGCCCCACCGCCGCCATCGCCGCCGGCCGTATTTTCCCGTCGACGAGTCCATACCGCGCGCGCCCGCGATGCCAGATAGCGCTCACGAGGCCAGCGGTGTTTGCCCCCCTCCTCCCCCTACCCTCACGGCCCCTCGCGCGCTCGCACGCCATCCCCACACACTTACCCTCTCTGACGCCGCGGCTGCTCTCGATGACGCCGACGGGGCGGACAGCTCGATTGAATTCAATTAGATATGTAGTTTTGATCGATCCATTTTTGTGGCATTCTCAGCAACCTGTCTGCTGAAACGCATTTCTGGATTTGCTCTTCGTCTTCTGTTACTTCATGATATTCTGGCAGATTGAAACTCTCCACCTCCTCTGTTGAGGACTAGGGAAGGTATTTATTCTAGTGAGTAATCCCGTAGGCCCGGCTCGGCTGTAAGAAGTTACTTAGGTGGACGATATCGGAGAGTATACATGGATTTCATAGTTATG
Source organism: Teleogryllus occipitalis (assembly GCA_011170035.1). Lineage (NCBI taxonomy): Eukaryota > Metazoa > Arthropoda > Insecta > Orthoptera > Gryllidae > Teleogryllus > Teleogryllus occipitalis. The sequence goes on from BLKR01014763.1 coordinate 84,370, forward strand.
GTTGGTTAGTTTTTCCTCATTTAGTTGTCACGGAGGATGTATTAGTCGCTATTTACACTCTTTGTATTGTTAAAAATAAAAATCTGGAGTTATTGTTCTCGTCGTTCTCGATTGATATTCTCTTTACTTTGTAATAGCTTACTCACCAATTTTACTTACCGTACTTGATGTCTGTCATTGTTCTCTATAACATTTTATTCGTCGTATTTATTTCACTATAAAATATATAGCAAGAGTCATTATCATTGCAGGGGGGTTGCAGGGGTAAATTTTACGCAGTCTTCACTTCTTTTACCACTCAACATCCCTTACTGATCTTGTCGCTCTTACATTCCGAGCCATTATCGCAATTTCTAAGAGTTTTACTCTGTTCGCGTTTGCATATGTCTCTAATCCTTCTACAATGTCTACTAATTCTGCGATGACCCTATCCTCAGTCACCATAAATACTCCAGAATCACAGATTGTTTCACCGTACTCATTTACCTTCCCTTCACTATTCAACTGCTACATTCCCCTCCCATTAAAGGGTTCATCACCAACGGAAGTTGAGGTGCACCAGAGCGAAATAAAGTGAGCCGTGACTAGTTTGGGGCAGGTGGCGAGAGAAGGAATGTGTTCAGAAATAGGACTGCAGGGAATGGGCATTGCAGGGTGGGATAAAGAGAGCGAGTTGAGAGCAGAATAGGGAGGCCAAGCGGGTTAGAATAGGCTGATGTGGTACAAGGAAGACAAATGCTACATAACTGGCACTACGCATGGAATGTAGCAGCCGGAGAGATCCGGGCAAACTGGGATTGGAGTGAGCAGAACGGAGCGGATTGAAGTGGAATAGAGAGGTTCAAAGAGAGAGCGGAGAGAGAAGAGTGGGGATTGGTGGAAAGGAGTGAGTATGGAGAGGGTCAGATTGGATATGGAGGAGGACGCAGGCTGGAGCGGAAGACGGACGGAACAGGACCGAGCTAGGTGGAGGGAGGAGAGAGGGACAAAGTGGAACGGAGAGAGGAAAGAGAGGATGTACAGAAAGGGCGAGAAGTGACGAAGGCTTGATGCAGCAGCGCCGTTCATCGCTCGCCTGTCGAGCCGAAGCACGCACCTGCGAGTGAAAGCGGAGGGCGTCGAGCGGGGTGGGGGTGGAGCAGATTACCCGAACCCAGCGGACCATCTTCTTCGCCTCGTAAAGAAATATTTGCACGCATTGGTTTTGTATCAGCACTAAAGTCGTTACGGAAGAAATTAATACTTCGATGTTTTAACTGAGTAAAATTCAAATTGCATTTGTCCGTTTATTTGTTAAACAACAGCAGCGCGACGAATGTATCCTAGTTTAGCCACTATGTTTTGCGTTAAATGTAAGTTCTTGAACACTGATACGTTTACTACACAATATGCATCGCAAGTGTTTAATTAAACAAGCAGTGTTATCGCATGTTATGTATTTTGTTTCGTGTTGTACTGGCTTATTCTTTTTTTAATAACTATGCATTGTGATATTTTAACCTAATATTTCTTCCTCAGGACAAGTAAGTATATCAACGTTATCTTTCTTAATATGTTTTTTCAATGGTTTTGTTTTGCTACTTTAATTTGCCTGTCATGTATCATTTTTATAAAATGCAATTTACGTTGCTTGGTTGTCAATGAAATCAATTGTATTTTGTGTGCACATTATACATTTGTCCCGTGAACCTGAACGTGATATCATTCCCCAAAACCGCCTTCAAAATTACCTGTGTATGTGTATAGATTATGTTGCCATTCACTGCATTAGCACTGATATTTTCTTCACACGTTCCTGATGCATTTTCGTCTGTTATAATACCACAATACCACTGCAGTTATGTTGCCTAAATATGTCGGCACAGTTTATTGTATATTATTTGGAATGCCATAAATGTTCCTTGTGTCTTATCCCTCAAATCCTCGTGTTCCTCTCATTTTTTAAAATAAATTCCTAAACCTCATTCCGCAAACGATTATTTATTTTCGTTCGTTTTATTTATGCTTGCTTTTTCCCCTTTTATGTTACCAGTGTGTGCATCCGGGTCACTACTGCTCCTTCACCTACCAAGTCCAGTGGTTGCCGCCTGCGAAACAGGTAAAAATGGATCATCAAATAACACCAAATTTCCCTGCATGGAAATATATATTTTGTATGTCTGACAAACGATATTTCTCTTTGTTGTACATTCTTATTTGTTTTTAATTGCAATTCATTGCTCCATGAATATTCCAATTTCTTCTGATCATTCTTCACAATTCATAACTGATTTCAAGCATCATTTTAATATATAAACTCTGTTCTACAACCGAAAACTATTAAAAATAATTATGTATGTGTGTGGTAGTCAGGTCATACTTGCAGATATGTTTCGTAATTGCCCTTTTCTGATAATAACAATGTTGTGAGAAACTCAATCTTTTAACATGTAAATTGGATAAAGCTTTACATATGAATATTCGGAAAATGATTGTTTATTAGCAAGTAACAATTTCGCAGGGAATAATTTATGTAACGAATATACTTTTCCGCTACAAAATCCTATTTTTGACTTGATTAGGTTAGAATATTGGATTACAATATTTGTCTTCTTAGAGAACAACTTTCATTGCGGCATATATATATATCATTTTCTTCTCATTTCGTAGACTTTGATTGCAAAAACTCAACAAATTCATTTTGTATTGTTTTATTGATCCGTTAACAACAATTTGTGGTTGGAATCTCTAATCGAAATCTGATGTTACGCTTTGTAATGGCTGTCTGTCGTTTTAAACTTTGCAACACTTCATTAAATCTTTTTTTAAATTCTTATTCCCATTGATTTAAGTTTGGGGAACTTAAAAGTTTGAAATTGAATTCAAATAAATCAATCGTATTTGGTTGTTAATACCATTATTTATACAAACTTAAAAAACCGTTTGCAATATCATGCATTGAATTTATTATTTTGACAACATACAAAGTCCAATTTCACAAAAATATAATTTAAAAAAGATTTACCATTTAAAAATTGATTTTTCCGTTTATTCATTATATTGTCAATCTATTATTGAAAGTATTCAATTGCTTTCAAGCGATAATTTGAAATTCTAGTTCAGTTCTAACAGTTCTATTTCTATAGTTTTCAACCACGCTGGACTGTACAGTATTCGCCCTTTACATTATTCTTAATGCTTCTTCGGTGTGCTAACTAGTCGTCTTAATTCTTGGATGACGCCCATATCATGCACCAAATGGTTGCTCCCCTCAGTTTCTTGTCTCGCGGGGAGAGATGAATTAGTTCCTGGCTCCAAATGAATCTTGGGCGAGCGCCTTAGCTTTGCGCAGAGACTTTATGATGCGGATACGCCGCGTAGTGGCTGCCGCTCCACTTCCCTACTCTTTGGCTGCCAGTGCATTTGCCACTCCATTGCGTGGCCTCGGTCGCCCTCTTCTGGCGATCACTTCACCCGCAGTCTCTCCGACGCTCAACTCTCCGCCCCCGCTTCCTTCGGCCCCTCCCGCCGCTCTCGCCACCGCGTCGCCGCCCCGGGCGATGCGGTCGGAAGGGGCCGAAGCTAATTCACACGCACTAAGTAGCGTATTGACGGATGAGCCGATCCATCACCCGCGACGCGGTCCCACCCCGACCCGCACCCGCCGAGGGACCCGCGCGGATCATACCCGCCCCCCCCACCAGCACTCACCCACATCATCGCCTTTGCATCCAGTCGCCCCGCCTCTGCCATCCGCCCCCGCCCCTCCGGGTGCCTGGCCGCAGCGCCACCTCCCAGTCGGGGGGCGTAACCTGGCTTTCGCCTCTTCGACGCCGCGGTGGAGCTCTCAGGAGCGCATACGCGCCCTGTCACCCAGACGGCCGCCCCGCTTTGATGAACAAATCACGAGGCCCTGAGTGCCCGCTCGCCCGCCCGCGCCTGGCGCACTGGACATGTGTGCCTCCCGCGAGAGATGCACGGGAGAGAAAATTGCCCCTAACTCCCAAAGGACCTCCCTTCCCTTTAGGGAAAAAACTGTAATGAAGATGTATGTAAAGCGGCAAAACTGGAAAGATTATGTCAATCTCGATAAAATGGTAGTGTAACAACATTAGTCGGAATACTAACAAGTTTCTTTCATTTGATTTGATTTATATTCGCCTAAAAATAGTAAATTCTGGATATTTAAAGTGTGGGAGAAAAAGTATAATGAAATGGACTTATTAGGATAAAGTTATATTTTCATTCATGACGTTTTAATGGGGAATTACCGTAGCTTATAATTAGCATTAAGCTGCATTGTCAAAGTTAAACACTCAAAGATATTTTCTAAAAAAATCTGTAGGTGTAATTATGTTGATTGTAAATCTAGACTTTTCATTTTCAAGTCTGTAGTATATTTGAAAAGAATACAAATGTGACGCCAAACTCAGAAGACAACGGGTTTTTCCTTTTTTCATTAAAGGGACTTTTGGAACCACGCTCCTAAAGCTTCTTAGATGCAAATGATTAGTTCTTTTGGTGTTTGATGTGCAACTTGTTTAGGACAGAACAGACATTGCTTTCAATTTCTTTTCTTTTTCATTTTATGGCTAACTACTACCATAACAAGAAACACTTCAAACCTCGAATTCTAAACTCTACTGAATGACCCTCACATCCAACTACCACGAAGATTTATAGTATGCCCAGTCAGAAAAATGATGCTATTCCCAAGAATAAATATCTGAGCTCGATGTAGTGATAGATGGCACGGCTCCAAGCAGAGTAGTCGTCTAACATAAAACAAGGGACAAAAAATCTCGCGACGCATTTCCTCCAGAGAATGTACCATTCCGTCACGCGTTCGGCACGATCTTTCACAGAAACTCTCTGGTCGAGGCTTCGTTCCTCCCCCGCGCCCCACGACACGTTGTCGCAGCGCCGCAGAAAATTAACACGCGTGGGCATCGAGGCGGAGGGGGCGGAATGCACAAAAACGGATCTCGGCTGCGCGCTCGCCGCAAAAAGGCGCCTTGGACGTGGAGGCGGCGGCGGGGCGGCGGGGGCCGGGGCCAGGGCGGGGGCGAACGTCACGGCGCGTGCCAGCTCCGCAGTGCGTCGGAGGCGGCGGCGGCGGAGGCGGCGGAGGCGGTGGAGGCGGCGGCGGCGGAGGCGTAGGAAGACGCACTGCGGCGGCTATGAAGACCCCCTCCCATCCGACCCCGTTGCTATTGTGGTTTGCGACCGCGACTAATAACCGCGTCCTTCACATGCAGTTTTATTGGACTGCGGCCTTTTTGAGCGTGTTTTTTTCTTCTTTTTGTCCGAGCGCGGGTCGTGTAATGTATGCTGATAAAATGTCTGGGTATTAACGCAGCGACCCGTTCAGTGTTCGTCAGGCAGCTTGTCTTCCACTTTGTTTGTCACTAGGATTAATTGTGATGGGATTTGTGACAGGGCTTCCAGCAGTTGCAATGCGTCGTTATGCATAAAAAATACAAGTTGTAGATTTATATTAATTTTTCATGTTAAAGGAAATGGCAATGCTCTATTTACTTTGGGTTTCACATGGAACTGATGGGCATCACACAGTCTAAATGTTGGATCTAATTTTCTGGGAATTCACGAAATATTAAAAAGTATGCTCCCTTTTAGAACTCCTTTTTGAATTCACAAACTTCAACTGATATGTCTTTAGCCTACCCATGATAAAGGACTGTACATGATTCCAAAATTGAAAGAAGGAAATTAGAATACAGCAAATAAAAATGACTTTAGTTAAAAATGTATTTCAGTAATATAAAAAATCCTATGACTTTATAGTTATAAATAAAACCTTTTAATGTGGCTTTTATAATCGTAGTAATAGAAGAAAGGTAAAAAATATATTTTGCAACTCGAAGTACTCTGGATTACTGTATATGTGATCTCATGAGAGGCTCAGCGTACATTTTGTTGTGTCTACCCATTCTTTATTTCTGATTTGTCCAAGCAATTAGAGTATTTACAATAAGTTCTCTTTCTTTGGGCTTCCGCGCTCATTAACTTCTTTTACCAGCCTCGTTGTTTCCATCTCGGTCCATTTCTCATGTTTCTTCACGTCAATTGTCTGGATTCATTGGGTTTCATTATCTCCATCTGTGTCCCTGTGTTTCCACCAGAGCTCCATTGTTACCGCGAATGCAAATGTGTTTTCTGCACAGTTGTTGCTGCCACTCAAGGCCCCAGTAGCTCTTCCAACTCCACGTGTTCCGACTGAAACGTCTTTTCAACTAGTCTCTCTTCTACGCACTCACGCCCAATGCGTGTTCTTGGTCTCTCTACATTTGCCCCATCCCTGACCCATCCCATGCACATACAGACACATCCCTTCCGCACTCTCGTATGCGCGCCTCCTTTGCACATCCTCACACATTTTCTCCGGGCTGTTGCTCCGGCTTCTTTGAGCTGGCACTGCTGCCAGCCCCCGTCTCTCCACCCCGCCCCGCCCCCTGTAGCTCCACCCCTGCTTCGCCGCGTCTCAGAAGCTACTCTACCCTCCGCCGGCTTGCGCCAGCGCTCCATCTCGTGCTGGCTCCGCCGCTCGCTCTAGCTGCAGTCTTGGCATACTCCGCATCCCAACATCGGGCACACCCACGCACCACTGCGCACAACCCCTTTGCACCTCGTCGCACAATCCGATCCTCCTCTCAGAAACCTCGTGACACCTTCACAGCCTTCAACATCCTGGACATTCTCCGACTGAACTACCTGCATTGTACTCGCCTCCTTGACCCGCTCTCGGTCCTTACAACCCTCTCAAGACTTCATCTTTCCTTGGGATTTTCAGAAACCTCACTTTCATGTAATACTTCTCAACTTGATGTGCCGTTCTTATTTAATTTTGCATTACACCGTCCTCTCCATTCTATGTTATCCTCCCTACTCCCGATCGTTTTCCTTGCTAATCAGGCCTACTCTAATCTCGCAGCGCTCAGCAGCTTCAACATCTAAATACCTTCATATTCCCAAAAATAAATCACTCTACATTTCACCAACCCTTTTCTGCTTTTACCATACCTCATTTCTAACCATCTTAACCATTCTCAGCATCCTGTACGTTCTCATTTTCCACTACAGCTACAATCCTCGTATCTGGCGGGAGCACGGGATTTTCCTCTCGTGCGTAGTTGCTCCGCCCTGACCGCCGCATCCCGGGGCGAATCCCGCCACTCCGCCCCTGCCGCTTCGTCTTCCCGGCCTCGGCGCCTTGGCCTCGCGCCCGCGGCTTCTTCTGCTGCTGCTGCTGCGTGCGCCCCTCCGCGGCGCCGGCGCTCTCAGCCCCGCCCCCTCCCCCGCCCCCGCCACGTCTCTGCCCCGGCCGCCGCGCTAAGAAGCTTTTAAGGCGCGCAATGGAAAGCGGCTGCGGACGAGCGGGGTGGGCGGGGCGGGGGCGGGGAAGAGGCGTCTGTTGGCGCCGGCGCGCCGCCCGCCCCTCTCGACCATGCTGCTGCTGCTGTTGGGGCTTAACCTACTGCAGATTCTGTAGCCACATTCCGTATTAGTTATCCTAGAACAAGCCGCCAATATTACGCGTCAGGTAATGAACGGTAAGTTTGCCCTAATGGAGTCAGCGGTGCTTGAACGAAACGCTAATTTAATAACGTAAATTTCAGGTGGCGTCATTGTGTGCCACAAGGTCTTGGAGTTGTTCAATTAAAAAAATAAAATCAAAATAGTGTCTTAATTAGAAATTGGTAATGTACTATGGAACTTATATGGTGATCAATGAAAAGGAGCCGCGTGTGGGGGCAGGAGTGTGGGTAAGGACATGTATATCCTTGACACACGTGCTCTTAACTGGTTTGCTGTTGGGAATGGAATTGTTGTTGGAGCTTTACTTTTTGCGGACTCTCTTTTTAAACATGGTTTCATAATGAGAAGAGGTACATGTCTAAATGAGGACAAGGCGGTTTTTGGTCAGTCATTAAAGTCACTTTACAAACTATTGCAATGTTTTACTTCACTAATATTGCCAGTGCTACGTATTAGCATGAAATACGCCATAACGAGAGCAATCTTATATGGAATCAACGCTGTCCAATTCTTGAGAATCAATAAAAATTATAATTATGAGTGGTATATCTCTGCCATTTCGGGACCTGGAGACGCAACACCAGTAGGGGAGGAGCATCAAGGGCTTCCGTAGAATAAATTGCAAAGCAATTAGAAATTGTAAAAAAAATTCTGAAGCAATTCTTTTTAACAATATATTATTTTATTCATTTTTGTTAAAATATTTTTAGTTTCTCCGATAGGGCATATGTATATATTTGTTGAACAGTTTTGTATTTGCAGAACTTTTCTCAGGGACACATATCGAAAAGTTTTCTTTAAGAATTAGTTCAAGTTACTAGTAACAGTAGTAGCTTCATTTTTTGAAAAACTGTTGCTCTGAATGAACATCTGTTCGCTATGTCGGCAGATAGTATCATAAGATTGTAATATGTTGGTGAGCACACCCTGCTGTATAAACCAGCTTTGTAACCCTACTGACAGTGAGCTTTGTTCTTCAAAAATTCCATATGAATCAATCAGATTCTGAAATCGGGACCTGGAGTTGGAAGACGATGTGTTCACACCATAACATGTCGACTCATTCTCGAAATGTTAATCACCGGTTGCTTAAAATGAGGATTCACATTACACATGCTAAGACACCTGCTGAACAACTGTTCCTGCAATGTTCACTTGTGTATACATGATACTGCTTCGTTCCTTGATTACCACTTTTCTACTTCATTATTGTCAGACTTTTTACCATACCTGAAATGAATTGTTATGATGAATGAATGATGATGGAATTTGATTGATGAAGAAGCAATATTGGAATGAAAAATAGACAAAAATAGGAGAACACTAAGAAAACGGGCCGGGTAACCGCTTTGTCCACCACAAATTCCCCACGGATTCAACGAGATTCGAGATCCAGCAGGGAGAGTTGGAAGACGAGCGGACTTACCACTCGACAATGGGCCTTTCGTAGAAGCGCTTGTCCACTCCACTCCCAGACCCGCAGGTACCAACTCGATCTCGGCCGTCACGTCAGCGCCTGCAACTCGAGATGTGGACTCGCAATTTCGCACGCTAATGCCCCCATTCGGCTGACAGATTTCCCTCGCCACAAAGAAGTGCCAGTGATCCTCCACCACCTCCACCTCGCGGCTGTCAGCTCGCGCTCGGCCCCCTACGAACGCACCCCCACGTCTGCACCTTCAGTCTCAGATGCTGGCTCGATACTGCACACACTACCGCTTCCGCTGAGCTTCGTAACGGCACCTGCCACACACACGTCCCGACGGTGGATCTCCATCGCCGGCCTGGAGGTGCCCCCGATGGGACCAATAGCTCTGCGTCAGCGCCGTCCATGGCGTCGTTAGCGCGAGCGACCGGCCGCCCATCAGCGCCAGCGCCCAATTTGGCGGCGCGGCATTGTCGTCTCAAGAGCTACACGGCTTTGCTTAGCACCGAATCATCGTCGTCATTAATACCGCCGTCACCGAACGTTTACGCGGACCGCCCACTAGCCCGCGCCACCGTCGCGCGCCTCTCGCCCGCTTATCGCTGTCGCCGATGATGACGCGGCCGTCGCCCGCGGTAGTAACTCACTGTCTCTGAACATCTCGATGAACCATTAAATTGAATGCGTTCGTATGCCACGATAACGCGGAATCGGCAGTTAATAATGCATGATGGGAGATTCCTCGTTTAAATGGCACCGTTTGAGGGGAACTATAATTTTCCGTATTGATTGTGCTCATCTATTCGGAAAACGAGTGTCGCCGAGTGGGCCAGGAGTGCTGTAGCGGTTATGTGTCAAGAAATTATAAATGTGGTTTACGAGATAATGTCGAGTCCTCGAGTCCATTTATCAAACTGTTTGCTTCCAATGCATAATTCCGTGTATCATTTTGTTTATGAATAATCTGTATAAACGATTTGGTTTAAGTTACTGAAGACCGTAAATTGTTCCAAAAATGTCAAACCGCTGTACAGAAACGCCAATTAAATTATTGCGTAGGACATTTCAGTGAATGCACGAAAATGCAATCTTCTAGAACGCAAAGACGGAATATTTGGGGAATATTTTTATTGCGTTACATTCACCCATATACACAGTTTGCCAAAATTACCTCCCCTTCTTCCACATGACGTTTCATTATGTTTTAATTTATCAACCGCAAACACGTACGCTCTTTCCGACGGACAAATTGGACGCGTTTTTTCGTTTGCTTTGCAAGAAGGCTCAATTATGCGTTTGATACCGAGAATATTTTAACGGCACGCCATCCGGACTGTGGAGAGTTAACATGCCGCATTTTTATATTAGTCTGCGCCCTGGACGGCTGACCGTGGCGTTTTCCTCTGGCAAACGCGTTAGTGGATTTAGATTGCGGCTTGATTCCATTACAGCTGTCCACAAAGGTCTCCGACGAGGCGTTGCGTCATGTAATGCTGTTTTCTTGGCAAAAAACCGCGCGCGCTGAAATCTGCTTTTGACTTTTATGGGGCGCGCTTTGTGGCTGGCGAGGGAGCGTGGACTTGTAAACTAGGTTGCGGGGTGGAGCGGTCGGCTCTTGCGCGTGGGAGTGGGTTTGCTGGCTGCGAGACTGCACTTGATGCCAGCGCAATGACTGACACGAAAAGGTGCTCATGCTTCAGGGCCATTCAAGTGAAAATGGAACTGCTGTTAGTGTGCAAATGATTTAATGGTATGAGTGTAAGAGGTATTCGGAATAAATGATGACGTTTCTGAGACAGGATGATTTATTTTTAAATGAATTCAGACGGTGGTGCGGGCTAGCGGCGGTCGGCGTCAACTTTCAGAGACGCTGGTATTAATTGTGGGAATTCTGATTCGGTGTTGTTGACGTTCTTATGCGAAGAAATAAAAGAGGTCATCTTCGTGAACATAGTATTTTTATTCAGATAGCCGGCTTTCGACGGCTTGGCCTCATCATCAGTCTACAAGGTAAAGAAAAATAGAAATAAATTACAATTATATTTAAATTATATTTTGTATTTTATTTGTAATTTATTTATATTTTTCTGTACCTTGTAGACTGATGATGACGGCAAAGCAGTCGAAATCCGGTTATCTGAATAAAAATACTATGTTGACGAAGATGAGCTCTTTTTTTATTGCTTGGCAGTGGTATTAATGGCAGCGACGATTTGGCGCAGGTTGGAAAGCAAATAATTTAATAGAATCAACGTAGGACTTACAGTAAAAAGGGATAAGTACGAAAATGCATCACAGTAATACATTTAAAGATTGATACGGGTGTCTCGCTGGTTCACAAAATGAGAATACTATATGTAAAAAACTAATACTTGATTGGCTGTGGACATTACTGTCTGCAGCGGAGACGTTGACCACGTTATGGTCAAGGAATTAGAATCGTTTGAAATATTTTTGAGTGGTCCAAAAACACAGCTACCGGGTGTCTGGAACGGAGGTTCCCATTGTCTAATTTGTATTAAAATATTTTTAAATGAATTAAATTTCCTCGCATATTGTGCTACGACTGGTAATGAGTTCTAGAAGTGATGGATGAGGTGTAATAACACAGAAATTGCGGTATTATAATTTTACGCAAGCGGTACTGATGCCAGAGAGTATGTGCCAATAGTTTTTAGCAGATTGCGTATTCCGGATATATTTATTTTTTTAGCGGATATTGCGAATTCCAATTTGAGTTGAACTAAAACATTGCAAAAGTTACGAATAATGTGAGAATGTATGTGATGTTTTAGCACCACTACATTGATATGGAGAATCTAAAAAAAGGTTAATTCTTACTTCATTAGGAATTCCGTACATACAGGGGAAAGAATTGTACACATTTTATGCATAAGAGACCCACAAAACATTTTTCTGTCGAAAAATGTGCACTTTTTCCTGTAACCTTAATTTCCCGCTTTACGATACAGATTTGAGAAACTACAAGGCATGATAACATGATACGCTGCAAAAATATATATTCAGAATACAGTAATGAGAATGTTATCGTGAAATGAATGATTCTCACGGGTTTATTAAGATGGTCAGAACATTGATTGTTTCCGAACACGTGAATTGCTAAGGTCATTAGTCCCCAAACTGTAGTGAATGTTTTTATCGTGGGAAGTAGCGGTGATCTTCTCAAACTGAATGGCGAGATCCGGCACCGACCTACACTCGATTTGGAATTCCCCACTCCCCCAATGACATATCTTTCACCAGCGTGGCACTGCCCCAGCCGAGACGAGCTATGAGCTCTAGACTGTTTTCCCGACAAGTGTGATAGAGTAGTTCATGTCAGTGTAAGTAACGGGTGAGGACAGGACAAGTAATAGGATGAAAGATGGCGCATGGTCCGCGGCCTGATTGTTAATATATTGCTCCTGCAGCCTGTTTGTTAAGATCCGCCTGATGTTGTTCGGAGAAACCAGGGTAAACTACCCATCAGAACAGCTGGAATTCTCTTCCAGACACAGAATTCGTTCTGTTTAGCTAGAGCTGAAAATACTAGCACCGTCAGGACTCGAACCCTAGGTCCTCCCAGTCAGAAGCACCTCAGTGACTGGCAGAGGCATTGATGCCCTGAACCTTCTAAGCGGGTCAGAACATCTTGGAATTCATCCAATAGAGTTGATGGAGTACGATGCATAATAGTGTTGACGTGTCCTGTGAAGTGGAGTAATTGTGTGAGAGAGTGAGAAGTTATAGCAACACCAACACAAACTAATGGAGAAATACTCATGAGCTGAGTATTAGTCTGTTGGGGTTAAACCTGTGGCTCTATAGAGAATTTGTAACGCTTGCAACGAGTAATACGCTTATACAGAAATACGGATGTAGTAAATAACCTTGGCATACCGAATCTACCATTACATGCCGGGAACATATTGTAAAAAAGAGTGCAGATGTGACATTTTAAAATAAATGTTTCAATTATTGGGATATTGACAGTGATTTAACTATTAGTTTTAAAAACGATTGGAAATGAAGAAAGTTGTATTTCTGGCTAAAAATTAGTTAAATTACAATGTTCAAGTGCCCGCAACAGATAAGCATAACCGGAAAGTGCAATGTAAAACTTCTCTCAACCAATTTTCATGCAAAGCAAGCGCTAGCAGGTTATTGTTCCCAAGCCTCTTTTCCCACACTACACTTTTGCGGTCGTGGTATTCAGTCGACTGGATTGCACGAATAGCTGCGGCGAGCCAACTAGCGTAGAGGAATGCAGCTTTCTGAAGCCGTAGGTTATTTGCTCCGAGTTATAGGAGAAAGAAAAGGCTGTTTTCAAGCGAAAATTGTGAAGGGATTTTAAATAGAAAAGATGTCATATATGTATATTATTTATGTTCTCGTCATTTTATTATCTTTGAAAAGATGTAGTAATTTCTTCGTAAAATAAAACAAAATTCCAAAATAGGAAAATTTGAACTTTTAGTGCTCTGGCATACAACAGACATCCCCATAATGTTTGTTACGGTTAAGCACAATTATAATCATATTCCAATGCAAAACTGAATTATTTGCTGCATATGTGGTCAGTGATGTTCATATCAACGCTAAATAGATACACCTCATCAACATTCAAGACCATTCAGAGAGATTCCCACAATTCTTGCAAGCTAAAGAAACTTAAAAAACGTCGATTCTCTCTGTCACTAATGGAAAAATTTCTTAAATTCAACTACCGCTACAAAACAAGTTAAAGGGTATAATATTTACTTCCATGAAATGTACTCAGTGGCTTAGATTTGCATTGTAGACATTGTGATACTTAAAAAAGCAAGTAATACATTTTTTAAAATTTGTTGGGTCTTCACAATTCAAGTGAGGGTTTCAGGATATCAAAGATGAGTGAAAATTGTTTTTACAAAGAAACTTTCGAGCAAAAATTGAACTATTTTTGAGAATTTCTCTTGAGCGTTTCTAAAATTACTCCATTTTGAACTCAACAACACAAAAAAACCTTGAGTTTTCAAGCAACTTTATATTACATCATTTAAGGAATTTGTGTCCACAAACACTTTAAATTTTCAAATATCTTTTAAAGTAAACATTAACATAGGGCAAGATGTTTTAGAAATTACATGTTGAATTTAATAGAATTACATTTGTATAAGTTTGGGAAAATCAAAAGTTATAATCACAATAAGACTATAGTCATATAATTTATTGCATGGTGAACTATTGCTACAAAAAATGTAAAGACAAACCTTGGAGCTGTTTTTGAGAAAATCATGCTAATAAATTTTTAAATTGTCTTGATTTTACTAAAAATTTTAAAAAACTACTCGTATTTCGTAAGAAATGTACTTTACATCATTTAAAAGTATATGTTGAAGAATTGACTTCATGAAGAGAAAATTTTATCTCCATTGTAGGAGTAGGATTGGAAGAATTTTGGACTTTTACAGTTTTTGTAAATTCAACATTAAAACAGTTTTATTGCTTTTGTTTGATTTTTTTTCAGTCTTCTTGAGGATTTAACGAAACCATTGTCATCATTCGCATGGTCAGAGCCTGCTTAATTTCCTTGTAATGCAAGCTTATTTAGATATTATTATTTATTAGTATAAGTAGCATGTTATATAATATACCGGGTGTCCCACCAACTGTGGCCCACGCACATCTCATATACCTTTACAGCGTATTTCTTCCCTCATGATTCCGCATTGTTGAACGAAAACTGCATTTCGATATCGCAAATTGTTTAGGAGTAATGAGGGTGGCCCATATTTAGTGGGAGCCACTGTAACGTAGTATAGTACAGTAATAAATTACGTGTATATACAATATTATATTATATATATTATAATACATACGTAGTTTAATAGTTTATTAGTACAAGAATGAAACGCGTATTTATATCGAAGGTATTTAGAATCTCATGAATACCCGCAGTGATTTTTATATCGCAAATGCAATGTCGCAAAACGTCGACGTCATTGAAGGGCGATTATGAAAAGCGCACGCTTGCGAGAGCGGCATCTGGCAGCGCCGCCTGCGGGGCTATTCTAGAAGTCGCCCTTACGCGATGTTCCTCAGCAGGAGGTGGAGCCGGGGGCAGTCAGTCAGCAGTGCGCCTCGTTAGGACACGCACCTGTCTGCGGTGATCTGTCACTCGCTCGATTACCACGTTATTAAACCCTCTCTGAATTCCCTTACGACTTTTTGTTCTGGAGCTGTTTTCTTTCCCATGAGGCTTATGAGCGCTGCGCGAATTGGGCCACGAACGAAATGATTTCAATTTAAAATACTCATTTGTCACGCTCTTGAGTGGACTGCTCAGAAAATCTGTTTGAAGAACGGGAATATCTCTGCCGGTGCCGAAGATAGACAAAGAATGTTGGATATACAAAATAGGTCATATTTGCATTACTTCTTTTTCTAGAAAAGGTAAGAAAATACGACTTCTTGAAGTAAAATTTTGTGAGGATTAAGTAAAAATATCTTTTGACTTAACGAAAAAGTAAAATGTACACATAAGAAATTATACTACTCCATTGAGAAAACCTATCGTACTAACAGAATTTAATTCATGAGTAAACTACTTAAAAGTACGCAGCATAAAGCGTCCGAGGCCACCTGCTTTTCTGAGCTCCTCTCTCCCTCATTGAGCTCTCTTTTCAATAAAACATTTCATTTACAAATGACTTATTTTACTAGTCAATAAATAAAAACTAATAAAGGAGAACTAAGTAGAATTGCTCTGAGAAACATTCTCATTGACATTTCTTCTATCTGAAGTGAACTTCGTGAAGTTGATCATGGAAATATACGTAAAAACATAATCAGATATCCAATGATGAGCCCTGTGACACAAAATTACGAGAGCTGCCAATGAAAATCAATTGAGGGATCCCTGATGATTTATTTTGCATATTCCCGAAACCCCTAACACACCTCAATCAAACTTGAAACAACATCAAACCCCAATGAAACAACATCAAACTCCAACTATCGAATTGCACTCCGCGAAAACTAATACCAGTACCGCTAGTTGTCATTCTAATAACACCAATAAAGATGTGATTTCATATTACCTCGGTCGGTTTTTAATTTTTTATTGTTATTGAGAACGTTGTATCTGAAAAATCGTATTATTATGGTAATAATAATAATAATAATATTAATAATAATAATAATAATAATAATAATAATAATAATAATAATAATAATAATAATAATAATAACAACTCACTCCAACCATCTATTGCACTTCTCGAAAACTACTGAATTATACCACCAGTTGTCATTTCAATAACACAAATAAAGATGTGATTTTATAATAATAATAATCGTCTAGCTTACAAAAAAGTTTATCTCACTTTTACCAACGGAAAACTGAGAAATTACTACTTGCAGTGCAAGTATTTCTATGCTTAAAATTGCTATGCTTCTTTCGATGTCTAAAAGTCTCAATTATCATATCTGATACTTATGGAGGTGAGAATACGAAAATGCTCTACATTCTTTTCACTACAGGCCTCCTCTTGTTTTGTAGCATAACGTCACAAAGCGCCCAATTCGGGCGGTTGAGTGACAAACACAGCATCAAGAAGTCATCGCCCCGCCAGGTCGCGTCGCCAACGGCCAAGCAGCTGGCGTTGCCACCATTTCTTCCCTCCCACCTGCGCCCCCACCAACGTCGCCTCCGCCCTCTCCTATCCCGTCACCGCCACCGCGTCCACTACCTCCGTTATCTCCACCGCCGCCGTCCCCATTGCCGCCGCGTCACCACCGCCGCCACCTCCGCCACCGTTGCCATCGTCGCCATCGTCGCCACCGCCGCCACCGCCGCCACCACCGCCACCACCACCGCCGCCGCCACCGCCGCCACCGCCGCCACCGCCGCCCCCGACGCCACCGCCGCCACCGCCGCCCCCGACGCCACCGCCGCCACCGCCGCCACCGCCGTCACCACCGCCGCCACCGCCACCACCACCGCCGCCACCGCCGCCACCGCTGCCACCGCTGCCACCGCCGCCACCACCGTCACCACCGCCGCCACCGCCACCGCCGCCACCACCGCCGCCACCGCCGCCACCGCCGCCACCGCCGCCACCGCCGCCACCGCCGCCACCGCCGCCACCGCCGCCACCACCGCCGCCACCGCCGCCACCGCCGCCACCGCCGCCGCCACCGCCGCCACCGCCGGCACCACTACCACCACTACCACCACTACCACCACCAACACTACCACCTCTGCTCCGCAGTTCCGCATCACTACCACCTGTGCTCTATCAGTACCACCTCTGCTCCGCAGCCACCTGCGCCGGCAGTACCGCAATCTCGACCGCTGCCCCCTCCCGCGCCGCCGCAGCGCCCGTTCTGGCGCGGGTATTTTGGCGGCGGATTTGGGGCAGCGCTCGCCCGCCTGGCGCCGCGCCCTGTGCCCGTTGCAGCGCGCGCTCCACGCCCTGCAACGCCCTCCTATGTTTCTATTCTCCAATGCACGCCAGCCTGTCAGCTAGGCTGAATTCAGTCGCTGTTTGGAGGAGAATTCTAGCGGGCAAGCGAATTGCAAATATTCACAAAACTGTTGCAGTTTTTTCCTGAACTCTGATCGCATGTTTTCCGATCAACATCAGGCGAATGCCGGAGCAGAACCCTAACAAGCGGACCACTGACCGCGTGCGATATTTCCTTCTTCTTCCTTGTCCTATTCTCACCCCTTACACACTTACACTAACACACACTACACTATCACACTTGCCGGGAGACCGGTCAAGAGCTTAGAGCTTTCCCCGTCTCCGCTGGTGGGAGATGGTTGGGAAACACCGCCAGCCGACGGTAGGTCGGCGCCGGATCTCGCCATCCAGCGGGGGATAAACACCTCCATCTCCCGAGAAAAAACATGCACTACACTTAAGAGACTAATGACCCTAGTAGTTGACGCGCCCGGAGTCACTAGCAATCAATGAATCCAATGTGCGCAGAATTGGAAAGAAAACTGCGCAGCCCCCGACTATGTGAAAGGAGTTTATGGTTGCTTTGGATGCCCAAAAACTCGGGAAATATTAAAAACCTTGGAAGTTCCATTCGACTGAAAATTGCAAATATTTGTGTTATAACGTATATTCTCATACTGCGCGTACAGACTGAATTCATGTAATCAGTGTGTCATCATTTACGTCGCAGGTGACGTAATATGACAGCAAAGCTCCAAGAAATAGGCCACCTGGAATGACATATATGTTTTTTGATTGTTGCGACATGGAACAGCCACTTTAAAAAAAAATAGTATCTTTTGCATGTAAAGAACTGTTCATCTATATATATTCAATGCTATGCTATTGCATCAATAGTGATGATTGTTTTTATTAAAATATGAAATATTGTGTGTGTGTGTTTTCAGTATGTTGTGATGTTTTTTTACTGCTGCAGGCTACTAGATTATCACTGAATCTATTCATTATCTAATGCTATCGCTTCAACACAATGTTCAATTCAAAGTTGACATCAAATGACACGTTTCATATCCAAACATGACTTGGGGGCATCCATAAACGTCCGCTTTTTCCAGCTCAGGTTTTGGGCCCTTATTTAACCAAACCCCAAAGGTGCCTAGAGACGCGTGGCTGCATGCTGTCGATATGCTTGTGTCGTCTTCTTAGAAACGACATTTTCCGACAAAACTTCCGGTACAGTGATGAGCACAGACGATGAGTTTACTGGCAACCACAGTGCGTGTCCCGAAGAAAATCGGAAACTTTGAGAAAGTTTTGTGAGAGTTTAATTCGTGGAGTTGTGTCCACAGACATTCATTTTTATCCGACCAGATACAACTACTTGTAAAACACGTATTCCAAACCTGTAATAACCAATGCCTCTCTTTTAAACACTGCCGTCAGTATATTTTGATAATTGGATCAAATGATGATTCTAATTAATTCAAGAAGGTAATAGTTTATATCGACCGACACAACTTGACAGACTTTTCATCTAAGAGCATTTTTAGATTAAGTTTCCAGGCGTTCAACCAAATTGTAACAACATATGCGCTACTGCGAAAAGGAATCCTTGAATAGCATGACGAATATTTTCATTTTTTCCCGCTTTATTTTTTTGTCTCAGCCTTGCTAGATAGTTCTAAACATTTGGTTAACATGTAGTTTCTCAATAATTTTCGACCATAAACTCATAACACTAAATCCGTTACGTGACTGTAAACATCCGACTATTCTTAAGAATTCTTCAACTGATTCATTCAATCATAAAAGAAAATATCGCTTCTGGTTATTAGTTAATGATAAATAATAAAAGTTAATAATATTGCCAACGTCTGTGGACACAAGTGATCACTCAGAACTATAATAATTTTGTACGGCATATTCTCTGACGCCTAACATTTCTTGTTGCTCTTTTGATATACAGTTTTTCATGAATTAATTAGTACGTATATCTGTGACTAATAATTCAAAAATTAGCCAATGTCTTTTTATTTCATCAACTTGTACAAAACTCTTGAGAAAACTTTCTCTCTTTTGCTGTGTTTATATATTTCTTAGATATTTGGCAATGTCTCAAAAAGCAAAGGTAGTCACTCCCAGGTGAGCCCAACAAACTGGGCACCACACACATCCTCTACTGCTTTCTCTCTCTCTCTCGTATTGTTAGCTATCGGCTCAACTATTTGTTCTATTGTCATCAACACAGAAACGCAACATGTCGCCAACTTCGAAATGTATTTCCCTCCCTTGAAATAGAAAACGTCTACCTTTTAACATCCATGTTTCCACCTACAGTAACACCAGTGCTACAATAACATCAGAATTGCTCGTTTGTTGATACATGGTCAGGTATATAGCTCAATGTGGTAGAAAATTTTGTGTAGTTTATATTCAACATCAGAGCGTTGCTGAGGCTGCCAGTGCGTCTGTTGCCAAAGACCTGGATTGCTTGATTTCAATTCAAAGTGGCAAGGATATTTTCAATGCAAGTTTCATAGCATTTCATCCTTGAGCTATCTTGCTCAATTTGAACGCGTAGGATGAAAATGTCCTCTGCGCATTAACAGCATTAACCTGCTTTTTTCTGAGAGGAATATGAATGAAATACTGCTACTATATATGTTTTACTTTAATGTAAACTGCCTGGAGAGTTCGAGAATTTTCTTTCTGGTAATTAAATACAAAAATGTCTGTAAATATGTTTTTTTGACAGTGGAATACGTTTAATTTTCACCTCTATTTTTTTAATGAATCACTTATTTTAGATCTTAGGTTCTAAGTGTGTTAAAGTTTAAAATGTGGTGTTCTATTTTCTGTAGTCTCTTTAGAGAGAATTATTAAATGTTTTGACTTTTAAAACCTAATTACACGTATTGTAATTGAAAATCCACGGAAAAGATTCCGAGATGACGAATACTTTCTGTACGAGAGCCTAAAAGTAGTATTTTCGTTTTGAACTAGGTGTTTTAATTTTTAATTAAATGGTGAAAAAAGCTTAACAACATTTAAGTAAAAAAGACTGTTTATTAAACGTGATCGATTCGACAATTATTAAAGCTCTAATAGGAGTTTCCATTACTTAATTTTAGCTTCACCATTAATTCGTTCCAAATTTGCATGCCATCAAATGAGTATTAAAATCACTCAATCACAATTTAGCAGGGATTACCCACTCCCCAATTTAAAAAGAATGACTAATTACGGAATGAGTTGATGGAATTTAAAAATAGATTCATTGTATTTCAAAGTCAACCCAAATATTTTATAATAGTTATAAATGACGTGCGTTTCATTACGATATTATGACAAAAATGTTTCATTTTCACTCTTATCTGCGGTTATATCGGAACCGCTTCTATACATTTGTCATTCATTGTAATTGTTCAACCTTCAGTGACTCAATAGTTTGGTTTGGAATACCATTTTGGAAATTTTTTATATTATGAGGTTACCTTTCGACTACTGACGGAATAACTCAATTATCCCAAAACACATTCTATTATATTTTATTACTTCCTAATTCATATACAATTTCGATGAGTTGTATAGTTGTTTCTCAGCTAACTACCAAAAAAATCTTATTGGAAGAAAAATTTTAACATGAAATATTAAAGTTTTCATCTTCAGCTGGGATTACTTCCTTAAACCTCTCGGTATTGTAATCTTAGAGCCAACCTGTGGGTTTACAAATGTATACAAACGCTTTCGATAACTAAACGCAACAGTAACGCTACTGCACATGCGCGTCCAATCACAGCGCTCGATGCAGACATTGATTTGATCTATGCGACGCCCCTGGGCGAAGTAGAAGCAAGGGACTCGTCTAGTACGAGACTCCGCCTCGTGAGGGTGTGAGAGTGAGCCTCCGTTGGAATTGCGATTGGAGTTGAATCACTGCTCAATAAGAGCTGAAAAGCGAAGCGACTTGTCGGTTATGTGAAGATGAGATGATTTAACATGTTCGGAATAGAAAAGTTTGGGAAACAACATGCATCCCGCGTACGTTTTATAAGCGGCACATGGTAGGTATGATTGAATTGTGAATGAATAAAATGGTCATTGGATTTTAGATTATTATGACACTTATTCGTCTTAATGAAGAAACATTGCAAAAAAACATTAGTTTCTTCAATGCACGAAGAAATTGAAAAAGAATTATTCATTCACCGTTCATGTGAGAGATGTTCGAGGGGACCGGTAGATACCAAAGTTTTTTTTCTCTCTTTTCAAAATTCAAGTAGTATATGACTTAGTGTAGGGATCACAGAATTTAGAAAATGTGCCCACAATTCACTTTTCCCCATAGCACGTCATACGCAGTTTTAACTGTTTTTTGACGTAAAATAAATAAATAAATAAAATAAATAGATAATTCGAGCAAAATATATAAACAATTAAACAATTTATATTTTGACAGAAAAATGCAAGTATTTCATTGTAACATTCCATTTATTCTCATTCTGCGGCTATAGATTGAATTCTCATACTCTTTTTGTCAGTGCGTCACTGCTACGACAAAGCTGACTTCATGCGACGACAATATTTCAAGGAAGAGCTCGCCCGCCATTAAAAATTTACTATTCTCGTGTTATGAAACAGCTACTTTGTTGGTATTGCAGTATTCGTGAAGACAGCTTTTGTTAAATTATTTAATTTATTGCAATGAAATACGAAAGTATTTTAATTGTGGTCTTAGAACAATGTGTGTGTGTGTGTGTGTGTGTCAGTTTGAACAAACTATTTGCGTAGTTTTGTTCAGCAAAATGATTGGTGCTGCAGGTTATTAGAGTATGGTAAAGTTCTAATTTAAATGCGGCGTTTTTTATATTTTGCAACAGCGTTCTGTGTTATTTGGTACTACGTTATGTTAGTCAATTTATAGAGTGAAAATGGCGAAACTGTGTTTTACGGTTTTTACTCGCGCTTCTTTCAGGAGTGCCCTACTAATGTATTATATACTGCAAATGATGAATAAAAAGTAAAGACATGCTGCGCCGATTCTCACCTGCCATCTGGGTGAGGGGGGTGAAAACGCTTTGCAGTGCGCCGGCTGCTGGCGAAAACATGATCCAAAGGCGGTACATTAATCGTATTGATGTGTGTACAGAGAGGATTTTTATTCCCTAAATAATCTAGGAATATGCTTTTAAAAATATGCATTATTGCTTCAAAATTCTGAAATATGCACTTAATATGCAATTAAAATTAACAATATGCCATTTCTCCTATAAAGATTTCTTGGTAAAACTCAGAAGTAACATGCTTGGAATGAAATTTTATATTTTTATGCAAACATAATATAATCTACCCTACTTGGCCAGAGAAATAATTAAAGTAAATATTCAACATAGTGAAGTACATCATATGTCTTGTTGTATTTCTTCTAACTGATTTAAAAAATATGGTATCAAGAAATATTTTACATTTGCACAAGTATTTTGAAAACTCGAACTGTGACAAGCTCTTTCGAATTAATGAACGCTGACAAACAAATAGATTCTATCCAACATTTTATAAATAAGTCTCTATTTTAAAGAAATATGCAAAATACGCGCCTATAATTACACTAATATGCACCAACAGAAAAAATCGTCCAAATATACACAAATATATTAATCTACATAGTATCACATTGTAACCAAATGTCAAGAAATTTCTCTTAGCTGTGCACTGAAGCAACGGACAAAAATCATGGAAAATCATAGAAATGCGCTCCCTAGATATGAAAAATAGATTTCCGTTGAGTGTTGAGTTAGCTCAGAAGCTGGAATGCCGTCTCTGCACCGGGGAGTCCTCGAGTTCGAGTCCTGACGGTGGCGGATTTTCGACACAAGTCAGGTGGAATTTAGCAGTAGTCTGAAGGAGAATTCTAGATTACTCATATTGGTGGTTTACCGTGATCTCCCTGATTAATACCAGACGAATATCAGAGAAGTATCTTCTAACGGTCCATGGACAGCATTCGATCTTTTCTCTCCTTTCCACTTACACACACACATGCACTACACTAGCACACATATCCGGAAATCAGTTGTGAGTTAAGAGCTTGTTCCATCTGGGGGCTTTAACTGGATGGAGGAGAAACTGGCATCAGAAATTCTCTTGAAGGCGTTGGGTAGTTCGTTCGACGGACTTCTCATTCAGTGGGGAGGAACATCGCCACCTCCCAAGTTACAACATTGACGACCCTGAAGGTATTGATTCCTGTAGCAGTTGACGTGGATCAGTCTGATTCTGTGCCCCTGTCGTTTCCTATGAGAGATCCGTAGCGTTGGTTGCCGAGTGTCGTTGGGGAGCGGGAGGTGTCGGAAGCGCCGTGTGCGCTTGGGGCGTTGCTTCCCTTGGCCTCCTGCGCCTAGAGGCGTGGGCGTGGGCGTGGGCGGGGCTGCTTTGAGAAAGCACCCGGGGCGGAGGTGAGAGCGGAGGGGGCGGGGCGCCGCCATTAGTGCCCGCACGCGGCGCCGCGCCGCGCTGCGCCGCAGTGCTCGATATAAATTCCAATTAGGCGCATCGCGCCCCGCCCTCCCCTGGCGCCCGCACGTCGAGCCGCGCTCACTCAGCTCCTCCTCCTCCTCCTCTCCCACTCGCCTTCTTCCTCTTCCGCTTACTGTTTTCTCTCTTCTTCTTCCTCCTCGACTCCTTTCTTCCCCTCTCCGTCGACTTCGTTTTCTTTCCTCTTCTTCCTTCTCGGCCCCTTCGTTCCTCTCTTCTTTGACTTCTTTCTCTTCTTCCTCTTTCTACTATGATCTCCCTCTTTAAATTTTCCCTTTTCTTTCTCTATTTATTTCTTGATCCCTTCCTTTCCCTCTCCTTCGACTTCGTTTTATTTCTCTTCTTCCTTTTCTTTTCTTTCACCTTTCTCTCATTGATGTTCGCTTTTCTTCTTTCTCTTTTTCTTTCTCGACTACTTCCTTCCCCTCTTCTTTGACTTCTTTCTTTTCTTCCTCTTTCTTCTCTGATCCCCCTCTTTTTATTCTCCCTCTTCTTTCTCTCTTTCTTTCTTGAAATTTATTTGATGTCATTACAGTGCCTCTGAACGGGAGACCCTTGGGTTCAAGTCCCGGCGGTGGCAGGATTTTAGACACAAGCTAGAGCGAGTTTAGCTGGTCTGAAGGAAAATTCAAGCGGGCGGTTGCTCTGATCGGTAGTTTTCCGTTGTTTCTTCCATCGACGCCAGACAAATGCCGGAGAAGTACCCTAACAAACGAGCCACGGAACGCGCGCTATCTTTCCTTCCCTCTTCCTTTCCTCACTCCTTACTTACACTCACGTGCACTCAAGTGCACCTCACTGCCACACATGTCGGAGGCCAGTCGCGAGCTTAGAGCTTTCATCGGAGCTTATATCTGGTTGGGAAAACGAGATCTCTCCCATCGCAAGCCGACGTGTAGGTCGGTGTCAGATCTCAATATCAATAGGGAGAAGATCACCGCCACCTACCGTGATAAAAACATGCACCTTACGTACGGAACCAATGGCCTGAGCAGTTGACGCGCCTGTAAACATTAATCAAAGATTTACTCTACCTCTTCTTTCGAATCTTCTTTCTTTTCTTCGATTTCTTCTTCCTTTTCTTTCTTCTTTTTTTCCTATTATTTTTCCCTTTTCATTTCTTTTTCTTTCTGCTTCTTATTTTTCCCTTTTTTCTTCTCCTTTTTAATTACCTTTCCTACAGTTACTGTGATCTAGAGGTCAAAGTTCAAGTTCAAATTCTGGTTGATCCATGTGGAATTTGTGGTGGACAGAGGAAATTTGCGGCAGATTTTCTCGCGATTCTCCCGTTTCTCCGATATATCATTCCTGCTTTGCTTCTTAATCATGCAAATTATATCAACTGTCACCTATTCATCACACCATTCACCTCAAGTACGGGCAAAATTCTAGATACTGAGGATCATTATCTCGTTCTACTGCCTTCTTCTATTTTTTCTATTCTCCTTTTTACTTTCTCGTATACGTACGTAAATATGGAGTAATAAACATAGTATAGAGAAAGTTATGTAATGTTGCGCGAAAAAACGGCAGATTTTCGGCAGAAATAAATTTCTCCGGATCCTGACAACGAAAAAGTCGATAAATCCAGTTACTTAATTAAGAAAAAAATCCTCTAACACGTGGTGGGAATAGAATCTTTGTTTTGTGGTAGTGTTCACAGACGGACGGACAGACAGATAGGCGGACGTACGTTTTGCTTTCATTGGCATTCATTGTTTTTTTTTTTTGGCATTCAGATGCAAAAAGCATGAAGCATGATGTTTTTTGGCATGAAGATGCAAAAAAGGGCATGAAAATGAAAAAAAAAAAAAAAACAATTGAAAGCAAAACATCCGTCCGCCTGTCTGTCCGTCCGTCTGTGAACACTACTAGCGCCTGAACCACACATACGCTATTTTCCAAATTGAAGAAAATTCTGTCCATCTGGCTCTAGTTGAAGCTTTGAAATTTTGAAAAATATTCTTTAAAATTTGGGGGTACTTTACATGAATCCCCTCGGACATTTCAAAATTTTCTCAAAAACGGCTCCAAATAAAGTTTTTTGTAAAGACAATAGATTTCTGAGAAAAATAG
The DNA here is from genome assembly GCA_011170035.1 of Teleogryllus occipitalis. Classification (NCBI taxonomy): domain Eukaryota; kingdom Metazoa; phylum Arthropoda; class Insecta; order Orthoptera; family Gryllidae; genus Teleogryllus; species Teleogryllus occipitalis. The sequence goes on from BLKR01014763.1 coordinate 110,392, forward strand.
CTTCAAATTTCGCATTTACAGTAATGCTTAATCGATATATTCTTCAAAACGGCTACGAAGTTTTCAATGAACGTTTTTATTTACGTCGAGGTTTTACTGTTATTTAATATCCTTAAAGTCATATTTCGGTTCTACTATTAAGAAACCGAAAAGTTGAGAAAATGTCAAAAACATATACTTTGGGCGACGATAGATGGCAGCTGACCAGAGAATTGAGCAAGACTTTCAAGCCAGATCACACCAAGGAAATTAGAAAAATTTGGTACGAGAAAGTCTGCGCCATTCTGTAGCACCTCTAGTTCATATTATTCTTCCTCTTCTAATTTTTCTTCTTCTTCTTCTTTAACCACCTTCTTAACCACCTTTTTCCTTACTCCACCAAGGAATGAGCTTTTCTTCCATCGTGACTCTCCCCATTCTTGTAACGTTCGAAACGATGAGGAGAATTTCGTGATCTAATAGCCCTATTTTCAACGTGGGAGTGTTCTATTCTGCAGGGTAGACTACAAAGGCTGCATATGAGACAAACTGAAATACCCCCTTCGCTCAAATGTTTACTAATTACAATTATTAGGCAGTAAAGTGAATTTTATCTTGTGTATTCCCACCCCATTCATCCAGCTCCTGCCTAACATGTATGTCAGGTCGCTACCAGGACTCCAATTATTTATTTTCATGTTCATTTAACAAAAAAAATAATTCATATTCTAACGAAATTTGAAATAAAAAGCAAAATTTTTAAAGCTACATTTTCAAAAGTCATGATAACATTTTCTCAAACTTATAAGTCTGTTTAGAGACTAATTTTTAAATTTTGACGATCCTCTTGATGGCAGTAAATCATTTGAAAATAAAAAAATGAACCGATTTCGTGGAAAAAGAGCTCAAACAATTCCTAGCCATAAACGTGCAGGTTACAGAGATTCTCGTTACGAGCATGTCGCTGTTTTAAAACGATTATTCAGTTATCCCAAATATGGAATATATTACAAATAGTAATGAATGCAAATGTGATAATTTGAAAATTATGACCCCTTTTATAACTGTACCACGTGTTATGGAATATATTTGCACGAAATTACAGCATTATTTGTGTTTTAAACAGGAGTGGCGCTTACGCGAGCTCTGTGAAATTCAAACGTTTGGCGCATCGCAGTTTTGCAGGTCTCTTTGAGATGACAAAGCATTACAGAGTCCACTCCTATCTTGATGTGATGCATAAATCATACACGCAATGACTCTCAGAATGTACGAACTACGAATGTATGCGTTACCGATTTCCAAGTTTGATAATGTCAACTGATAATGTCCGCAGTAATACAACTGCATTGTACCACTTTATACGGGTTATTTCTGAGTTGGACGCACTTTAAAGGAATATACAAGCACTTTGATGATGTGCAGTTTTGATTAGGACACATAGGTGATTTTTTTTAAATAATAGTTTATTTTCCTAAATTTAGACACGTTTTTGATAAGTATATTCTATGTTGGAAAAGGGATGTAGTGTTTAAGAATATTGTTCACAGCTAATCGGTATATGCAAAAGCATGTTCCCACCTAACATTTATACTTCCAACTTTTTTTGTTATGTTTCAAACAGAGGGAAAAAGGATACTGCGTTGTTTCAAATGGACAGAACGTGGATTTACATAATTACACGAACACGTCAATGACAGGTAGAAGCTCTTGATTGCATAGTTATTCGCCCTTTCACGTGTGAAATCGGGTCGAAAGCTCACGCAGTCACGATCAAAAGCGAAGCAGTTCTGCGAAAAAAAAAACAACTAACGAAACAAAACGAAAAAAAGCGACCATCAGCATTTTCAAATATTATTCTGCGAGAGTTCGGTGCTATGGGGAAAAACTCCTGCACGAATCTACCATCCCTCAATCACTACCTGTTTCATTCCACCTCCGGGCCATCACTACCTCCTCCAACCCGCTCTCCTCTGACGCTCCCTCCTTTGACCATTACTTCTCTGCTTGCCCTCCTCCGTCTCTTACTGTCTCGTACCGTCTGTCCCTCCTTGTCCCTCCCTCTTCCGTCCCTCCCTCTTCCGTCCCTCCCTCTTCCGTCCCTCTCTCTTGCGTCCTCTCTTCCGTCCCTCTCTCTTCCGTCCCTCTCTCTTCCGTCCCTCTCTCTTCCGTCCCTCTCTCTTCCGTCCCTCTCTCTTCCGTCCCTCCCTTCCTCCGTCTGTCCCTCCTCCATCCGTCCCTCCTTCATCTGTCCCTCCCTTCTTTGTTCCTCTCTCCTCTTTCCCACCCTCCTCTGACCCTCCCTCCTCCGTCCCTCTCTCCTCCGCCCCTCTCTCCTCCGTCCTTACCTCTTCCTTCCTTTCTGTTGCTTCGATCTCTCCTCTACCCCTACCCCTACCCCTACCCCTTCCTCTCTTGAACCATCCTTCCTCCAGCATCCCTCATCCATCTCCCCCTCATCGCTTTCACCGTCTCCCTGTCCAGTCCCCCTCCCCCGCTCGCCCTTGGGCGGCGCGCAGCCACGCGCTCTTTCGCGCGTTTGTTAGCGCGCGGCGCGGGCGTCACGCCTCGCCTGGCGGCGGCGGCCGCCGCTGCCGCTTCGTGGTGTGGCCGCGAGGGGCGCTGTGTTGTTTCAAGAGGTGAGCGGGAGGTGGGTGTGCAGGAAATGAAGGGGAGCTTTTTGAGGCAAAGAGCCTGCCGCCCCGCCGCCTCCTCGGGAAGAGAATTCCGCCGCGCGCTTCCGATGCCGCGCGCCGATAGCCAGGGGAGGCGCGCGCTTTTGCGTTTCGCTCATTGAGTAAATAACGCGATCTTCGGGTTGTGTTTGTGCGAGAAAATCAGTCTGGAGAGATAAAAAGAAAGATACTTATCGAGAATTGTATCTGTCGGCACTTTTTGAATACTCTTGGAAAATTTCTGTTTCTTCCTGAAATTTAGATTTTCCATTATTTAAATCTAAAATATATAAGATATACCGCAACCTACTTTTTTAGCTAAATATCAGAAACTCGACATGTGTTGGTTTAAAACGAACTCTTTGAACCAGTGTTATTATGATACCACGGAAATTATGTTACTTGACTTACATTTTTTGCAGTTTCCTTTTAAAATATAAGTGAAATATAAATATCTAACAAAGTTTATGAAGTTTTATTTCCAATTTCTGTACGATATATTATAGTACACATCTTAATATTGAACGCCATTGTAACAATCTAATTAAATAATGAACTTTCTACAATTATTAAGACCATTTTCATCAAAGATGAAAAAATTTTTCGAAAATAAGCAAAACCCAAATTGAGCATTAGTTTATCTTCTTTGTTTCATTTCAATGTAATGTTTTTAAAATATTTTTGAATTGTCAATCGATAGTTCTAGTAATTGCCATCGTCCGAAATAATGAATAACAAACCCAAGAAGTGCAGTTAATGTCTAAATGTGTCAACTTCGTCTTTCTCTGTGGTGTATCATGTTGGAAACCCTTTATAATACGGTACATTATGATGAATTTGCCAGAAATCAGAATTTGTTTTAATTCTAACGTTTCTAAAACACGTGGGCTGTAACGCGCGTATTTTCCGCCAGCAGCCGTCCACATTCGTTTTTCTCCTCTTCGGGGAAAGGGCCAACGCGCGGTTGGTCGTATTCCTGGGAGGCTTCGGCGCTGGCCGGGTGCCGGCTTCCCAGCGAATGGCACGGGCGTGACCCCCCACCCCCACCTCTCCCTTGTCACCAACGCTACGCCAGCTCGCGCCCTTTAGCCCACCACGCTCCCTCCGAACCGAAAATTCTGGTCCTCATCACGACACCAATCTTCACATGCGCCCTCCCTCCCCCCAGCCCGTGCCATCTGCCCGCCCCGCCTCTGACTTCGTTTCGCGTGGGATTTCATGTCGATATTGGTTTAGTGGTGAGTTGTAGTTGACATTTACATAATTGAAATGATTGAAAGCGTTGTCATTGTCAACAATACTATTTATTTCAATAAGAGCAGCTTTCGATGGCTTCGCCATCATCAGTTTTTTGCTGTCTGGAAGCCACTAGTCTGGAAGCTAGTCGTTTTTGTGACTTCCAGACAGCAGAAAACTGATGATGATGGCTAAGTCATCGAAAGCTGCTCTTATTGAAATAAATAGTATTGTTGACAATGACAATGCCTTCAATCATTTCAATTTCATGTCGATCCTCTCATTCTCAGCTCACAATCCGTCTGTGTCCTCACTCAGTTCTTCGTCCGCTACCCGCGCTTCCTCATTTTCTATTACCATCATCATTGCTTCCTTCCCTTCCCCGCACTCCAGTCTTCTGACATCCCAGCCTTGTGGATGAAATTCTGTCCACAATTGAACCAATATTGGGTAATAATTTACATACGACAAAATAATAAAACACAATTATTAGTTTTTGACGAAAGTACTGTACATAATATTTAATTAAAAACTCTTTTGTCATGTTCTTAGATCATTCGAAATTTTTCTGTTGTTTGGATGTGACATAAATCTTCTTTTCCGATTAGAACGTGTGTAGAAGTTATTTATAATTTATGTAACATACAAACGGAAAACAGCTCATAAGCGTTTTCGAACAGTAAAAAGCCTTTTGAAATGTAAATTAATCCAACTCTTTGTATTAGTTTCCTCTAACATGCATTGTCCAATCTGTACTTCAGAGCTATTCTTTTTGCTCTGGCATTCGTTGTCCAGTCTGTGCAAATTCACTTCAGAGCTATTCATTTTGCTATATTCTAAATTAAAATAAAAGGTAGAATTAATGTTCAAAAGCCAAGTATTCAACTACTTGTTTTGTAAAATACCGATTATAGAATTTCATTACAAAAATATCTTCAAAGGTGTGCGGTCGCCACTTCTTCCGCAATATAGCACATGCGACACACTGGCTCGCTCTGGAACACAGCGGAGTTCCTTTCATTACTGCTGTTTCAAATAAAATCTAGAAGTCTCCGCGGTACATTTGAAAGCCGAATAATGTCTAGCGAAATTTGCACGCCAGCGTACGCTCACCTCTTCACCTACAGTGGATGAAATCTTGGAGGTCGTTCACCTCGACTCATGTTTTTCTCTTCGATATCTAGGAAAATATATGTTTTGGGACCTTTCTTATTTTTTTAGCAATTCAGTTCTTATTAGTACAGTTGATACGCAGTATTTCGCATTCTGCGACATCCAATATCTGGAGTTCTATTAAAAATGCTGCTCTAACACTTAGTTTTTGTTTATGCGGCTGAGGGGGCGGGTTTCCATATGCGAGAGTTTTTGAACGGATAAGTAGAGCGGAGTGGACACTTTAAGATGGAGATTTAAATAAAATTAATATCATTTTGCACTGTTAGATGATTGTGGCCAATTACCTGTCGTCACCGGCTACTCTACCTAGTAAATCCAAATACATAAATTAAAGTCATACCTTCATTATTTTCTTAATTGAGAGATTGAAATACATTATATACATATACACTTCTTAAATATACAATGTAACTCACAGAATTCCTTCACTAACCCGGCCCGCACAGCTAATATACCCTCTCCCACACTTCATCCCTATATTCAAACATCAAGACATCCCCTTTTCTTTCCAAAACCATCACATCGCCTCAGATCGGCTGTGATGGCCCAGTGACGGCATTGCCATTGCATCTGCAGCATCTCTGACCGGGGGTCCTGAGATTCGAGCAGATGTTCGAGTTTAGCTACGCAGGTCGAATACATCCTTTATCTGGCTGTCTGCTCTGATCAGTAGTTCTCCGTGGTTTCTACTATCAATACCACGCAAATTCCGAATCAGTACCCTAAAACACCGAAAACGTACCGCGCAGAATCTTTCCTCATAAAATTTTGTCACCGAACTTCTTACCTCACACACACCCACACCCACTTACGTAAACTACATTACCAAACAACCGGAAGGGCAGACGATAGCTGCAGCTTGTTCGGAGTGAAACGCTTGGAGGGTGGAAACTTTAAAAAACCGACGTGATGTGCCGGTGGATCTCACGTTCCAAAAGGGGAACACCTCCACTTTTCGGGATTTAACATACACACCACTGACAGAAATAATGCCCAGAGTTGCGAACAAACCGGAACATACTATCAATCAATCTATCAATCGCCTCGTGTTTTCCCATCGCCCTTGCTATCTATCCCGCCGCACGCGTTTCCCGCTCTGCTCCGCGCCCTCTCCGCGCTCTCTCCCCGTCACCACGCCCCCCCCCGTTGTCTCGCGCGAGCGATGGCTGGCTGGCTGCGACGTGGCGCGACTTGACGCGCGACTGAACGCGCCCCAGACACTCGCGGGGAATGTTAACAACGGCGCGGCGTGGCGCGGGGCGGGGCGGGGCGGGGCGACGCGGGGCGACGGGGGGCGGGGCGACGCGGGGCGGGGCGACGCGGGGCGGGGTGACGCGGGGCGGGGTGACGCGGGGCGGGGCGACGCGGGGCGGGGCGGGGTGGGGCGGGGCGGATCGCGGCGGGACGGGGCGGGGGAGCGGGGCGGGAAGGGACGGGACGGGACGGGGCGGGGCGGGCGGCGGGGCGGATCGGAGCAGGGGCGGGGCGGGGCGGAGCAGGGGCGGGGCGGGGCGGGGCGTTTCGGGGCGGGCGCCGCGCTCGTCCTGGCCGCGGCCGCCAGTCGCCGGGCGTCGCGTCGGGGCGCCGAGGTGCGGTGCGGCCGCTGCTGTCACGTTCGCGCGCGACACGGAGCGACGCGAGTGGAGCTGCGGCACGCGCGCGGGATACGCCGCTTCGCCCACGCGCTCGGTGCGACGCTCAGTGCTGCACGCGGCTGCCGGACGCCCATCGTTAAAGGGTACGTCGCCCGGCGTCAACTGGCTGTGAGTGTGCTGCTTTCTGATTTTAATTTATTAATTAACGAAGCTTCCCTTCACTACTGCCACATAATATTAGAAGGTTCTTGAGTTATGTTCAGCATTAAATTACTTTTTTTAATCTACTCTTTCGGTCTTTGGTAGATCGTTAACCACGACTTGTTAATGACTATGAATTGTGTTTTCATAATATTGTCAATGTTCAGTTCTAAATTTTACAAACTAAAATATCATTATAGTAATTTTGTCAGTAGAATTTTGCAGTGCAACATGTATCGATATGTACTGAGTCAGTACGAGAAATGGTAGTGTAGTGAGAAAATATAGTGATGACTTAAAGAAGCGCCTACGAAGGCCTCGTAATTTCTTTTATTTCGTCTCCTTAACTCAAGAACCATGGTGTAATAACTCATTTATTTCACGATAGTTATTGTGCTTTATAAAAGAAAAACTGATCACACTTCTATCTGGAAACTGTAATAGTCAAAGGAGATAACAATCCGTTGTATCATCCTACCTGCTCCCTGACCTAGACGTTATGATTCCAATTTCGTATTCGAGTTTAATAAGGAGGTTATGATTTGGAGATGGAGAGAAACGGGTGAAATCCCACTATCGGCTTGCGAATGAATAGTAATCTATTTCATATCAATATATGTTTTGATTTGTTTGCGGTAGGGAAATTTTATATAATTTGATACTCAAAACTTTGCAAAAGCAATATTTATAACAAATATCACGAGATTCAGAAAATATCTCTGGAAGATGGTAAAACAATTACGTCTCCGTGATTGGCACGAGTCATTCGATCGACAATAATGAACGTTTTGGAAAGTACTATTAAAGAACTCACTCTTCTCCTAAATAACATTTCAGTTTATAATAACTTTACTATTACCTCTGTTTTGTGTTCGAGGTTCAGATCCCTTAATGATTTGTTATTAATTTTGTTACAAGGAACATCACCGTAAATTTCCAAGTATTCGGAAAGAGTTTTCTTCATTTCTGAAAAGCGCATATAAACCTGTGCCTGCAAATTCGTATATTAAAATATTTCGTGTTGTAAATTTTCCACTGCGGCAAACACTAATTTTAGTGTGTTAATAAATTTTAGTCAATACTGGGGGCAATTATTTCTCACGTGAATACCAACACAATAGCTATTGCTCTCCTGTATTAGCCATGTTAATCGCCCTTACCATTTCTCGTCTGTCAACTCCACCAGACCTCAACCAATCCCGTTGCTTACACGTTTTCCGCTATTACAGTAGTTCCTTGTTTCCTTGTTACAACAAAAGCCCTCATAGCCCCTGCACTTGGGATGGCGTCTAGTCAGCCAGTCTAAATCGACGTTGATGGAATGTTGAGCGTACGCCAGCACCACCACCACAGTCGCAACCACAAACACCACCACCGCAGACGTTTCCACCTTCCTCACCACCTCCACCGCCACCAACGTCAGTTTCACGGAGACAGACCCACCACAGTACACGCAGTCAAATCCACCCGTCGGTGTATCTCAGTCCTCCATCCATAATAATATTTTCGCCGATCATACCTTCCTTCAATACCATTACTCTATCACTGAAATAAATAAAGAAGATTCAAGTTATTAATACTTCGATAAACCGGCAGTAGTAGCTCAGTGCATCAACTGTCACTGCAGCGCCTCGGACCGGGAGGTCCTACGTTAGAGTCCTGACGGCGGCAGGATTTTCAATACTAGCTTGTCAGCTAGGTCGAATTCAGTCGCTGTCTGGAGGATAATTCTAGCTGTAATGCCGGCTGTTCTGATCGGTAGTTTTCCGTGGTTCCTCCGATCAACACCAGATGAATGCCGGAGCAGTACCCTAACAAACGGGCCACGGACCGCGCGCGATCTGTCCTTCCTATTCCTTGTCCTGTCCTCTCCCCTTACACACACACACACTTACACTAACATGCACTACACTATCACATATTCCGGGAGACCTGTCGGGAGCTTAGGGCCTGTCCCAGCTGGGGCGGTGCCCCGCTGATGGGAGAGTCCTGGTTAGGGGGAAACCCCACTAGCCGACGGTAGGTCGGCGCCGGATCTCGCCATCCAGCGGAGGAAGATCACCGCCATCTCCCGAGAGAAAACATGTACTACACTAACGGGACTAATGACCAAAGCAGTTGACGCGCCCGGAAACTCGAAAAAATCAATCAATCAATCTATCACTGACACTATCTCCTGCGACAGGAATGCCCTCAATTCGACCTCCAACATCATTGATCTCTCGCTGAGGACCACGTTCTCATCACCACAACAACTCTTCTGACATTTAACCGAGAGTTGCTCTCGTCTTGTGTACGGAATGCGTCCCTTCACCTCCATGTGTAGTGCGATGACCACCCAACCCATTACCCACCGCAACACCGTGTGCGCCACCTCCACTCCTCCGCCTCAACCGCACGGGCGCGGCCAACCCCGCTGCTATTCGGCCCGTGTACATAACCGCTGTATCGCCTGCGCCCATTGCGGCACCGCGTCTATCTCCGTCCTCGCCCCGGGCGAGTAACCAACCCTCACGCGTGTTTACCGGCGTTCGACTGGCGGCACGCGTGGCACGGCGCGGCGCGGTGGCGTCGACACCGCGTGCCCGTGCTTTTCATTCTGCATCGGGGCGCCTTATAAATAGTCAGCGCCGGTGGCGGCGGCGGCGGCGGCCGTGTTAAGCCGACACGTGGGCGACACGTGGAGCGCAGCCCATTGTGAGTGACGCACGCGCGTACAATGCAGCCGCGTAGCCCCGCCCCCTCCGCCGCCGCGGACGCCATCTGAAATAACGCGCGCCCCCGACGCTGCAGTTGGGCCGAGAGGCCTCGCTTGAGTTAAATGCTGTAGAATCTTTCGATACTAGTGTATACGCGAATATTCTTGGTGAATGGAATACACGAGCACAGCTCGAGAATTTGGATTATGTGGATACTGTTTGATGTCTTGGAGTCTGGATGTGGTGCCGGAAGGCGGCGGCGCGAATCACTAAGGGCGTCTGTGTCGCGAGAGTTTAGATCCGTTCTCCACTGCGAGAATTTAATAACTACAATGAGTAGACGTTAATGTCACTAGGGAAATAATAAGCAAATCGATGGCTTTCTTGAAGAATCTCCTATGTCAGTTTTCAGTAAGTTTTTAGGAGAGGCAGAAAACTGATTTGTGACTCTATTAGCCAGTGAAACATGAGTACTTTCAATTACTGATAGAATGCGCTACAGTGCGATTTTGCCTTCTGAGGGTTTGTCAGTATGTGCCAGACAGCTAGATGAATCCAACGGTACCAAAACTCCATTTTCGTCAATGTAGAGACTTACTAGGTTTTGCAAGTAGAGCATCGAAATGACGAACGCGATTGCAGTTTGTAAATTCGCAGTTAGAGGTATATAAAATAACCGGGTTCCTGATTTGTGTTTTCAGTCACATATCGTTCAATTCTTTTCATGAAGCTAATTTCTTGTTAGAAAAAGGCATATAAATAAGAAATGCATTTCTTGATTTGTTGAGAACGAATAAGAGTTCTCTTGCTTCATTTTTTGTTGCAACTCGTTTATTTCTTTCCATTGTTTTTAACGGTCGACAGCCGAGGAAATTTTCTAAGTAAACTGATAGTTTAAGAATGGCCTTTCATGTTTCTCCTTCATTTCCACCTGATATCGATATAAATACAGAATTACGAAATTAACATAAATTAATTTGTTTAAAATTAAAATAGTCTTAAAAACATAAGTATCGAATGTAGAAACGTGTTGATGTAATATTGAAAATTAGGAAGATAAATTGAGATGAACTAAAGAATTTCGTGTTTTTTTATGTAACTGTGTATTTTATTACATATTGTTTACTTATCGACTAGTTTATGTCTGCATAAATACTATTTTCTACTTGATTGCGTTCCTGAAAAAGCTGCACATAACGTATTCCTCCCGTTACGCTTTTTCGTTAATATCCATACAATTATTTTCTAATATTCAAGGATGTCTCCGACTAAAGAAAAATAAACTTTCTGTAGTTTCGCTATATTAAGTGCAACTGAAGTAAACATGAAAATAAAACATCACAAAAATGGAGGAAATTAAATTACGAAATAACGAATTGTCAAATTACAACTACACTGCGAACGAAGCTTAAAAACTCGAATATCCTTTAATTTTCAATATTACTTCCACGAAGAAATAACCAAAATTATATATTTTCACTAATTATGATTCAGAATGGAGCTTATTACTAGTTCACGCTTACAACAAAGTTTCCGAGTGAAATGCACATTGGGTAATGAAGTATTTTCTTTGCAATGAAACGCTTCTCTTCCGGACTCAGCACTATAAAGCTCGCAATAGGTTTAACCGACTTTTCGACTGTTCATTTTCTGCGCATTTATTATTAAATTCACTCTAACAAAGCCTTCTAGGATAGCGTAATGAACTCACCTTCAGAAGAATTTTCATAATGTAGGAGCCTCCTGAAGAGAGAGGCTGCGTCGTGATTTATGCACGAGGGAAGACGTGATATTTTTCGTTTAGTAAAAGGAATAAAAGGCAACTGAGACGCTGCAACGTCCCGAAATGATCGCGTATTTCTTTTCATTTTTTATGAACTTGCAACAGATGTTTTACTACACGGTATTTTACTATTAAAAAACTAAAACGTGTTTCAGCACGAAGAAAATTGTGTTCGTTATATCGTCTGATCCAAATAACTTTCAAATGTTGCTTTATAATTTCGGTCATATTCCTGCGTGCTATGACTTTTCTTTAGCTTTTGTATTTGGAAGAAAATATTCTCATTTCCATGTTTTCATGCTTGTTTCTTTTTAGGTCGTTTTTCAACATATTTGATCATATAGCGATCACTATGGGTTTTAAACTGTAGGGATAACACGTAAGGACAACACAAACACACAAAAACATCCATGCCCGTGGCGGGATTCGAACCCGCAACCATTCGAGCCAAGGCTGCTACGGCCCTTCAGCCTTCACGACCTCGACTACCCAGGACGGCGTTTTCATGTTTTATTAGTGAATATTTTAAGCTAAAATAATTCTAGGAAGGCTCTCTGTCTTCACGGTAAAATAAAATATAATCTATTTTATCATCATACTTGTCATGATTAAATAATGTTAAATTATTATTATCATTTCAAGATAATTTTGTCGAAAACCAACTTTCATGCTACGCTGCTTATTGTGTGAAATAACATCGTGAACGTCTCCTCCTGAATATGATTTTTGTACAGAGAAAGGAAATATGGCTTTATGATAATTTTAAAATGTGAATGTAAATCAAGTTGAATTTCAACTGTTTTGCATCATATTTGAGACTTCTAAATATAAACAACCTAATCCGTCTACAAACATTGCTGCTACATTTGTTTCAATCAAATTTTTTCCTATATGTACATTTGAAATTGAATTCTCTAGCGATTTGTTCTTGATACGTATTTAGAGAAAAAACAGTATTCGAAAGATTTTTGTACTCTCTTCTCATTTAAATTTACTACAAGTTTGTGATATCTGGTATAACTATGAAGAAGGGGCGGGGCGGGGCGGGCGGTTGGGGATATGAGTGTGGGGGTGAGGGGAGGAGTGGGTGGGCGGGCGTGGAGGCGGGCAATATTGGATTTGGAATAGCGGGGGCGGAATAGGTGGCAAGTAGCAGCGGCTGGTCTGCTTATGCTTGCTGGTGGGGGTCAGGGCTGGCAAGGAGACACCTTGAGTGGTCCGTAGTCAGTTTGGTCCTTCTAGAAAGAAGTTCAATACCCGATTCTAAAAGAGAAGATGATTCCTCGCGGGATTCCCTCATATTTTTATGTTTCATTAAACTTCGATTAATCTATTTTAGCTCATACTGTTGCATTTTATCCTCATTCTTCCGACCACTCCGTGTGAAACTGAGTGGTGGGCACTCTTCTTAGCAGGCCTTAAAGAGATAGTTCTTTTCTTCCGCTTTTCATTTAAATTTTGCTCCATGAACATTATCATCCATACTTACTTGTATTTACAGTCCTTATCGTAACCTGTAAGTAGAAACTTTACAGTAAGTATTACTAATCATCATTTCATTGTCACATCGGCCAACAGGAATGTGATAAACAAAATTTGTGTTTAAGAGTATTTTAATTTTTCCTGGGTTTGTTTCATCATTTGATTCATTCATTTTCCAATCTCTGAAACTCGAATCAACTTTCTGTGAAAACCAAATTTTTCTTCTTGGTGAGATTTCGTAGCAGCAATACTGCCTGTCAAACGAACACTAACATAAGTTATCAATTTCTTTTAACTTGGTTTATTACTATTTTCGTCGCTTTTAAATATTTTAGAAAACATATGTTTGTATTTGTTGAAAAAATGTAGACCGTTTTTAAAGTTTCTAAAACAAGTCAACGAAAATATTTCAATCGCAACATCACCTAGAATTAGGAATGTTTTGGTTTTTCACTCACTTTCGCGCGAGAGTCGAGAAATTCCGTTCTTTATAATTTGTCATCCCACAAATATACCCCATGATGTACTGTAGAGAAAACCGCTTGCTGAGAGAAAACCGCTTGCATCAGGCGTAAAAACTTGATGAACGGTAGGTGCGTTTTATTGCGGTGTGCAGGAAAAGACAACGTAATGGATGTGTTGCGATTGAGTAATTTCTTTCCGTGCCCGCGCGGAAATTAACGGCAGTTGCTTTAGATTTATGCTATCGTGCATTGTACGAGATTGCCCATATGTTTCATAGTTGGGTTCGAGATCAAAAATTTTCTATAATTTTAAACATGCTATAATATCGTATATTTTAAGAATAATTGGAAAACTAGTAATTAAGTTACATTACCCCGCGATTTGTTTCTTTACGATGTGTATTACAATGCCCCATATTTTCTTTCGCCATTTTCTCAATTGAAAGAAGAGTTCCTCCTGAGTGAATATACAAATAACCTGCTCGTAATTATTAGGATGATACATTTTTGGCGTTAAGGGAAAGTAACTCATCTTTGCGAGACTCATTTGTATCTTTTAGGAAAGTCTGGCTATATTAACCTACCCTTTTGTGCTACAAAAATACCAGAGAGCATTGGACCCTTGTACATTTTCTTGACTAGGGTTTTATAATGCCTGTAATTAGAAAAAAATACCAGCAATACTCGCATTCGTGTATAGCAATTAGTTACCTAAATATGTCTTTATTTTGTTTTCAATCCCTCACTTATTATGAAAATGCTGTATTATTACTATTGTAATCTCGAAGTTGGTTGTAGAGTGGAAAATGCACTCATAAAATATAATATTTCGCAAAGTATTAAACTGAGGGGTGTACCAATTCCCCACAGAATCGTTTTCATATTTTGTAAGTTCATGGACTCTGAGGGTATAAGTATCGTTGTGATTAAATGCTCTTATGTTTGCAAAAATCCCTAATGCATGTCTAAACGGACTACTTATACTTCTATATAAGCATATAAGTTCTTACAAAAGTGTTGATGATTATGTACTGTACGAGCACATTACTTTTTTCGTGCGTGTTATCTGGCGTGTATCAATACTCTTGATGTGTATACGTAAATGCCAGCATTCGCTTGTATGTTCGTATCTGCTATATGAGGGCTGGGCAAGCTGTGTAAATCTCTGTCAATATTTGTTTAAATGTGACGGCTGAGAGTAGCGTGGCCACTGATTCATGCGTGGTGTATTTGCCTACTTTCTTTTATATCGTCTCCGAACATTTATCTAGTCAGTACGCTTCTATAATAATTATGCCCTTGTTTACATGTGTCAGATCTGGATCATTTCCTCGTGTACATGAGTCAGCACATATTCATGTTTCTATATATTTGTGAATAACGTAACGTCACAATACAGCACTCAGTCTGCACGTTTTCTTAGTTTATTATTCATAATATTAGCGCACATTAATGTAATTTATTTACAGTGATTTGTATTATTCACTATTTTTCATTGTTGTTCGTTTTTATTGTTATTCACAAGTATTCTCAATTATTTAGTTATTTCCATTTATTCACAATTATTCACTTCTTCTCAGTTTCAAATGTTTAATTTTTATTTTCGCGCTTACTTTACCCACAGAGTATTCACACATATTCTTCATTTATCATTATTTCAGTTTTATAATCTATTCTTGTTAATTTGGCATGTGTTCATGTACTGAATGTATCTATTTGTAATTGAAAATATTTGCACTTTACAAAAATATTTGTAAACCACCATAATAAATAACCTTTTTTGATTAACATAATCGTTCATAAAACGGAAAATTATTGCACGAAACATAACGTCATCACTATTTCTGCCCGAAATATGCTGATTGCTGACGTAATATTTGTATCCTGCATCATCATCATCATCATTATCATCTAGCTTTGTAGTATAAAGAAGGCAGTGGTATCATCTAAGTAGATTCCAACGCTTACAATAAAATCAGCAATATTGTAAAAAACTTACGCTTTAAAAATAGTTTATTCATTTATGTTTTGTTCTAAAATAATTTTTTTTTACTTTGGAAAATGTAATAAACGATAATAACCAAGAATAATCTAATTTTTAAACACATGAATATGAATATTGCAATTATTTAAGTTTGTAGATGTTTTACATGCTATTGACTTGTTATTTAAAGAGGTATGTATTATAATTAATTCCGCCTTTATATTAGCATGTGCATGATACCTGAATAACAAACCTGCTCCGGCATATACGCAAGTACAACAACCGCGAATATATAGAGTTTGCTTCTTTTACAAGCATCCAATGTTTAAACATTGAATATTCTTTTACATATATAATTTTGCTAGACTTCTTTGGAATTCATGAATTTTCTGCTTTTACAACTATTTCTCAAATTTCTCGTGTCAGCGAATCCGTCATTTGTATAAATAAGACCTTCGAAGTTAATTACCATTTGTAAACAAATTCGTTACTTTAGTAGCACGCATGGCGTCACAATATGGTCCAAGACGCACGAGATTGCAACTAAATATACAAATTAACTTCGCTCCCTTAAATCATTATAATTCTATTATTACAAAAAATAGCGTATTCAACTTGCTTATAATTTAATTTTTTAATTTAACTCATAATAATTACCGAACTCACTTCTAACATTGTTCATTCGGTTATATTTTCTTACTTGTGCAGAAAATGTCAATATTATAAAGTACTTGCATAATCTATTATCACTCAGTATTTTCTGGAAATATTTGTGTAGGCTCATGTCCTACTGAATAGCCTGCGGCTTTGAAATTTCACCTTCCTGAGCTCTTGCGTTTTCCGAATAATTAAATTTGTCGGGTTTCGTGAACAAAAAGAAAATTTCGTATCTTTTTCGGTTCATTCCGTTGTTCCCGAAATAGCCTCCGTGTCTACGAGTGGTCCGTCCGTCCGCCCGCACAGAACAGAAAACCCGAGCAGCAGATTTTCATCAGCGACGTGCGGCCGAAAGAAGCGGTTAACTTCGCTGTTAATCTGCCGCCGCTATCCGGAGCGCCATCGCTGCTCGGACACCTCACTCGGGTTCGCCCCGGGCGGCCCGCGCTATCAAGAAACCCATCTCGGCGCTGCCATTGTATATTCCGCGCCTCGTCGCGAGTCTTTCCTCGGGCAGTATTGTCCTCGGCGGAACGAGGATGCCTCCCCGCGGCGCGGCGCAACCCGTACGTCCTCAGTCCTCAGCCGCGGGAGGCCGTCCTCGCCGCGGGTGACTCGTTGCTCGCGCTGTCCTCACGGCGCGCTGCCGTCGCTACCTCTCAGCACACTTGTTTGTTTCTCCGCCGTCTCTCTGGGCGTGGTGTGTAGATGATGTCTTCTGGAGAAAAATTAAAAACTGGTTTCGTCTGCCTTGAGGAAGTTGTGTTTCTTACAAATTTGGAATAAAATAGTATTTTTAATTATATACACGTTTATGTTTCTGCGATGTTTTATTATTTCCTCCTTAGTGTCGGTGTATTGTAAAATCAAATATGTGATTCATAATTTTCTCACTAACCATTTTTTTATCTCCAAATGTATGAATTGTAAATTGAGATCAGCGACGTTTTCAAAAATTCCTTTCTGTTCATCCATCCGTTAATCAAAATTTATTTTTATGAATATAATATTATTATATAATTGAAATATTAGTACTTTTGCACAGACGACCCAAAGAGAAAGGTGTCGCTTGTACATCTATAATCTGTGATATTTTCTGTAATCAGTGTTTTCTTATTTTTAATTCATGCCTTCTTGTCTAATATTACGACTCACTCTAAATATAAAGTGCATATTATTTCCTTTGGCTGTATGGAATGATTCTTTTTTCATATTTCATTTACTTGAGCTAAGGCGATTTAAAACCCATACCGTAGTGAACTGCTTGCTAATCATTTTTGTATTGACAGTTGAAATCTATGGTATCATATCGAGTACTAACATTATTATCTCAACTACATCCATGTCTCATTGCACAGGAATGCCGATAATGTACTTGTGTTGCCCAATTGCAGACGGCATACGCAAATTTTACTTCCCTCGCTAACGTCCCTTATAGATTTTTTTTTTTTCATTAAATAAAATTTCACTCTTTATAACTAAGACAAACTGCTCTGAATGACTGAAGAGAAATTAATTTATATTATTTCTGGAATTCTTCATTTTTTTAAGATCGTATATCAAATTCCCTATTTGATGTCCAAGAGCAAAGACATTCTTTTTATTTACTTTGTTACTCAAAATATTCACTCTAATAACAAGTGGAAGAGACAAGTTGGGAACAGAAGCGATGTCGTAGACGGAGGGAAAATGAGAAGAGTTTCTGGATTCAACGAAAGGCGAGAGAACTCTTGCAAGAACCAAACGATGGGAGAGTGAGCCCAAGAGCGCACGTCAGCCCAGCACATTACTGCCTCGCACTGGATCGCACGGCCCGTCCATATCGCTCTGTTATGTTCTTAAATTTTCGCCCGAATTCGCATGGGCGAATCTCTTTTCTATGGCTTCCGCCTCCCCATGCCGTTCCCTATCGACTCGCAAGTACTCCACATCTCCTCATCAGTTTTTGTTGTGTCCCCTCATATTCCCTCCTATGTACCGCACCCACCCCACCCCACCCTGCTCCGTATTACATCGCGCTCGCACGTGTCCCCTCGCACCCTTCACTTCATACCGCACCATTCCGCACCACTGATCACCACTCCACTCCAATCCACCGCACTCCACCCCACTTTGCTCATTTCTCACCACTTCTGGTCACTTCTGATCATTCCTGACCATTCTGCAGCTCTCCGCATCACTCTCTGCACCATTCTACACCACTATCACTCTGCTCCACTCTTCACTACTCTACAACACAGTACACTACACTACACCACTCTATACCATTCTACACCGCTCTGCACCACCCTACACTACTCTGCACCACAGTACTTTACTATGCAGCACTCTAGACCATTCTACACTAATCCTCACTACTTTGCACCACTCTCCACCACTCCGCACCACACCAGCCCCCAATCCTTCCCACAACCTCTCCCCGCACCATCCTATTCCCCCGTCCTGTCCCCGCTGCGCCGTCGCTGGCACGCTGCGAAGCGCGCGCCGCTGCCGCCGCCGACCAAGTTTTCTACACGCGCGCAGAAACAACCCCAAAAAATAGTTGAAGGAAAATTGAAGTTTCAACTCAACGGAGCATAAAACTTCTCAAAAGTTAGACCCCGCGCCGCGCTCCGCTGCCGCCAGTACCACAATCTCTTAGCAGTTTGCAAGTTTCAAATATAATCGGCGGCGGTGCGGGTGGCGGCGGTGGCGGTGCGGTGCGGGTGCCGAGAAAAACTCGTCAGGCGGCTGCGGCGGGGGCGGCGGCGGCGGGCGTGCCGCGGCCTAATAATCTATTAAGGGAATGCCGTAACTTTTATTCGTAATTAGCCGCGCGGATTTAGGCGTTTTTCATGCATTTTCTTTTCCTTTTTCTTTCGGGCGGCGGAACAATGAAGTTGTGGGCGCCGCAGATGGAGTAGGGCGATCGACCGGAGTGTGTTTCAAAGAAGCCAGGGCAACGTGGCGGTTGGGTGTGTCAGGAATACCTTAAGTGTTCCGTGGAACGGGAGGAATTTGGCTCTGCGAATAAATGGAATTGCTTTTTATGGGCTCGTTGCTCGGGTCCTTCGGAATTAAAGGTTGAATTTCTTGCGTTTTAGAAATGTATTTTTTGCGTGCTTCTCGGGATAAAGTATTTGGTGAAGTGCTCATCGCTTTACGTACAATGTTGCAAATTAGTTGTTCAGTCACTTTTGCTGTGCGATTGTTCAATGAAGTTTCTCCTAGTTCAGTATCTTACAATAGCATTACAACTGGCTTTTTTCGTCTTCAGGAATTATTGACTCCTATTAACATTTAGATGTAAAACAGAGCACTTTGGCATACGCATCTAAACAAACTAGTGCATTTTTGATTCAGTAATACATTTTTAAACCAAGTTTCTAACTCTAGACCTCTTTCTACTTTATACGCATCTCTTTTACCTTTCTAAACCTATCTCTTTTAGTGTAAGTAGGATTTAAATTCAAAACTTTATCATCTGCTTTGAAATAAGGTCCTTCTCCATAAAATTTGTAAATATAGAAGCTTGCATGTCGTTACGTTTGCTCCACGTAGAAATAAAACATGTCAATTTTCTAGCGAGGTCATGGTTTCGAATTGCAGTATAAACCTGATTGTTTCTGGAAGAGGACATTGGCATTCTTCTCATCCTCAAAGCCCAGGAGCCCGAATAAACTAAAGCACAATCTGGAAATATCTCCCAAAAAATATTCTGTGGAACAACTGTAAACAGAAAAATGTTCTTAAAATGTAAATTTCTGACAAAGTTCAAATTGAAGTGAATTTTTGCTGCACTCGATTTAAACTCAGCTTTTTAAAACCATCTCTAATAAATTTTTCGCCAGTAGTGTGCTAATATCACATTTGGAATGACCTCAGTCTGCGTGTGCACTTCAGCGAATATCCTTGCAATGCCCAATGCGACAGTTTCTCAGTGACCTCGTTCTAGTTGGCTGGTGTAGTTCACCACGGCGAATATTTGGTGACGTCATAGTTGGCTTGTGCAGCCCCTCAGATTGACTGCGCTCTAGCGGCACGTGATCTGCCCGGCGCATGCCTCACGCCTTTGTTCTACAGCAGAGAGCGCCGAGCATTAACGCTGCGCTTCAGAGACTGGCAAACGCGTTCTAAGGCCGGCCCGTCCTCAGAAAATAAAGGAGCGGAGGAATGTATTCCTTTTAGGTGACGTGTGCTGTTGAATAATGCTCTCTATTGCATTATAGTTTCCATAATGCCATGATTCTGGCAACATTTCCTTGAGATTAATGATTTGAGGAAAATATCAATGTATTGTTTCATGATCACCAACATCATTTCCTCCTGCTTTGAGTTACATAGAATGTGGCGAAGGGGCCCCTGATGTCTGCTAGTGCTTTTGCTTCTTTCCATTAAAACTCGACGAGCTAGAAAATGTCTTTACCATAAAATTAACTAAGTTTGTAGATGAAACGTCGTAAGTACCTAGAACAACGTACAAAGCAGTTTAAAACATATTAAGCAATGTGGAAATGAGGTTGGTTATTTCCCAATGTGTTTCAGATATATTGTTATTTTCTCTGCCTTTAGGTAGTGTTACATTCCAAGAATAAAAAAATGATCTCCATTAAACTGCATTTATATTACTCATAAACTTGCTCGTAATATTACTCATACGTTATATAGTTAAAGGGAGAATTATGTTTTACTTGTTGGAAATGTAGAAATGTTTGTTGCGTCAAATATCATGATGAATTTTAACGATTAACACAATTCATTCGCGTCATTGTGTTAATCGTTAAAATACTTCAACAAACTTAAAATGCTTCAGGAAAAATATACAATTTTCAAATTTTATGAGTTATTAAGTCTACCGTATTCGGCATTAATGTTTACTAACAGTAATTAAATATGTCATTTAATGCGATTGCTAGCGAAATAGATTAGAGATAATTCGCAGAGATGTTCTTAATATCTTCGCCGATCATATCGTAGACATTTCATACAAATGTAATATCAGACAATTAAGACTGTTACGGATCGTGACACTGAAGGTGGTAATATTGCCCAATTAGAACTGCAATGTTCGTGAAACCATATGCTGTGGGCATTACGGTCCCCTTTCAATCTTCCCATTCCATACCCCCTCCCCTCGCCATTCAGCAACGGTCGCCTCACATAATACTTCGATCATCCGCTCTCCTCCCAACCCACGCATGTGTATGTATATCTGCAAGAGAGAGCGAGAGAGAGAAGAGTGAGAGAGAGGGGGAAGGAGAGAGGGACGGAATTCACGCTATGCCGAGCGCACGACGCATAAATCGAGCCGCCCCCTCCCTTCCCCGCGCCAGTCGCGCCGCGGCGGTAGCCAGTCCCAGATTTATCGGTCGACTTGTTGAGCTGGTCCCCGCGCTTGTCCCCTCCGGCTCCTCTCCGTCCCATCCCCTCCTCCGCCACCTCTCGCGCACTCGGATCGGATTGGATTGGTTGGCGACCGGCGCGTTTTACTACTACAGTTGGCAGGCGCGTCACAGCCCTCCCCCCGTCTCCGCCCCCCGCCCTGGAACTCGATGTGCACCCCCCGATGAAGAATTGCTTACGCGCTCGCCCCCCCCCTCCCCCGCCCCGGCTCGCGACGCCCGGATGTCCGTTTAATGCAGCCTCCCCCGGCCAAATGGGGTGCTCCGGCGCCTTCCCCGAGTTTTAATTAATTTAATTAAAGTTGCTCCGGTCTACCGGATTATGGGGATAGTTGCACGTGGCGCTGCGAGTGCCTTGAGCGAACCTTCGCCGGCGACGCCCAGCAGTATGCAATCGTAATGAAGTTGTGTTCGCTCTTCGAGCGAGGTTACTGCGTGCGCTGAAAAGAATCGATCTCCATTAAACATAGTTTGGGAAACTTCGACGCACTGTTATATGGTGGGGCGTCGTCAAACCTCCGCGGTGATCATTTTCTCCCATAAAATCGACGCAGACTGTTGAATAAATCAGTGAGGTCACGCTTGTTGAAGATAATTCGGCGTTGTAAAGTACATAGATAATTGATTATTGGTTGAGAACTCAATGCTCGAGAGTAACCTTTCCACCAGTATACCATCTTCAATCACAGAACAATAATCTAAAAAAAAATTACAAAAAAAAAAAAAAACTTCAATAAAGTTCAGAAACCTACCGTGACTTAAGGATGGCCATATCCTAAGAAGCTATGTAATATTTTGTATTCTCAAAATCCTCGAAAGACATAATTGTCGAACGAGAAGTAATAAATTAAATAAAAAAAGAGAGTAACCTACCGTTTAATGTTACTGATTCGAAGTATTAATATTTTATCATTATTTTCAAGTTATTCGATGTCTGGAAATTATTGAATACTAATAATGTGATCATCTTTGGCACAGAAAAAGGCAACTACATGTTTTTTGGACTTAAATCTTCATTAAAGAATGAATCAAAAGCATTATAATTACCACATCGTTGATTGCCTAATACATACATTCTGTCCATATGTACTTAACGCAAATATTTGAAATTCCATTGCAGAAAAAATATTATATGCATTTCTTCCTTTTCATATTTTTAAAATTGTTTTCGTGGATTCATAAAGAAGATAAATATGTAGTTATATTTAACAAATAAATTTTTTATAGAAATAGCAATTTGGCAACACACTTTGTGCATTAACATATATTATTGGCAGTGTATCAAAGATTTGAGTTGGGCCCGAATTTTTAGGTTTGAAAAAACTAATTTAGATTTTCTGAGTGGGCAAATTGGGATTTTTTAAAAAGTTTTTAGCATTAACAAGTTGAAATTGAAATGTTGGCTCCGTATTACTATTGTTTGAAGGAATGACTGGACAAATGCGCTAATTAAAGACTGTATTTTTCTATCTGAACAAAAATCAAATATACAAAAATAGTACAGAAAATACTATATGCAATATGGCAAAAAATGCAAAGTATTTGTATCAGAAAAATACAACTCAACGGGAGAGCAATCACGGCTTCCCTAACTGCAACCCTTCCGTGAAAATGTTTAGAAGTCTAGAAGAGGTACAGTCACTCTACTGCAGCTGCCACAAGCATACGCGTCGTGATGCGCAACACATCCAGCTCCTGATGTAACTCACTGAAAAACATTTTTCGCAATTTATTTAATGTTATACGCTCACCCATTAGCAACACCCCGACGAAAACGTACTTCAGCAGTCACATCTGATTGGCTAGCCATCTCTGCTGCATACTCTCAGAAAGGAATTCCGTGTCTTGTATTGTTCTCTGCGATAAAAAAATAACATAGCATCTTATTATTTCTGGTTCATGGCAGCGCGGAGGACAAAACCATTCATTATTATTCAGATTTTTGTGTTTCCAACTGTTTGATTCGAAATAGTAGCAACTTTTTAACATGTATC
This sequence comes from Teleogryllus occipitalis, assembly GCA_011170035.1. NCBI lineage: Eukaryota > Metazoa > Arthropoda > Insecta > Orthoptera > Gryllidae > Teleogryllus > Teleogryllus occipitalis. The sequence continues at coordinate 133,698 of BLKR01014763.1, forward strand.
TGTTCTCAAATTTCTCGTAAACGGTGACTACTGGGGCATAGCTTTTGTAATTATAACGTATTCTCAAACATCAAGCATAAATACGTTTTGGACAATGGGCATAGAACACTCGTCCACGACGGCATGGAAAGTAAACGGGGACGTAGAAGACAGAGCAACGGCAACAGCTCCCACCGGGATTTTGCTCGCGTTGGGGTTTTTGCTATCGCCTCGTGTTTCCGTAGTCGTCTAGACTCTCCGTCTGCCCCCTTCTGCGATCGCCGGCGTGGGTGCCCCGCCTCTGGCGCTGCCCCGCGGGCGCTGCCGGAAATTGCGACACGCATCATCACGCAGCAGGCGCCGCGGCGGCGGCCGCGGGAGCGGCGGGGGTGGCGGGGGCGGCGGGGACGGCGAAGGCGGCGGAAGCGTTGGGGATGGTGAAAGCGTCGGGGGCGTCGGGGGCGGTGGGGACGTCGGGGGCGGTGGGGACGTCGGGGACGTTGGGGGCGGTGGGGACGTCGGGAGCGGTGGGGGCGTCGGGGCGGTGGGGCGTCGGGGACGTCGGGGCGGTGGGGGCGTCGGGGCGGTGGAGGCGTCGGGGACGGTGGGGGCGTTGGGGGTGGTGGGGGCGTCGGGGGCGGTGGGGCGTCGGGGGCGTCGGGGGCGGTGGGGGCGTCGGGGGCGGTGGGGGCGTCGGGGCGGTGGAGGCGTCGGGGGCGGTGGGGGCGTTGGGGGTGGTGGGGGCGTCGGGGGCGGTGGGGGCGTCGGGGGCGGTCGGGGCGGTGGGGGCGTCGGGGGCGTCGGGGCGGTGGGGGCGTCGGGGGCGTTGGGGACGTCGAGGCCGTTGGGGACGTCGGGGGCGGTGGGGACGTCGGAGGCGTCAGGACGGGGGCGGTGGGGGCGTCGGGGGCGTCGGGGCGGTGGGGGCGTCGGGGGCGTTGGGGACGTCGAGGCCGTTGGGGACGTCGGGGGCGGGTGGGGACGTCGGAGGCGTCGGGGCGTCGCGTCGGGGGCGTCGGGGGCGGGGGGCGGCGGGGGCGGCGGGGGCGGCGGGGGCGGCGGGGGCGGCGGGGGCGGCGGGGGCGGCGGGGGCGGCGGGGGCGGCGGGGGCGGCGGGGGCGGCGGGGGCGGCGGGGGCGGCGGGGGCGGCGGGCGAGGGCTGCAGCGGGGGACGGAGACGGCGAGAGCCGAAGGGCTGGCGGGGGCTGCAGAGATTGGGGGTCGGGGGCCAGTGAGCGGCCGGCGAGGGGCGGTGGGAGCGGCAGCGCGATCTCTGCTCCCCTCGCCGCATCCGCAGTGGCGACCCGCCCCCGGAGAGCTGTTTCTCGCCGTGCTTTTGGCACTCGGAGCTTTTGTCTTTCTGCGCTTTGGACTGCCCAGCCAATCCCTCTATCGTGTATTGAGCGTAATGCGGAAACCAGTCTCCAAGAGATTTGTTTGTTTGTTTTTTCTCACGTTTCTTCATGTGAATCCGATTACCCAACAATGCCAAAAGAATGAGTTTTTGCTGTTACAACTGACTCAGTGCAATCTCAGCACTAGCGTACCAATTATGGGATCAACGATGGACCACAGCGTATTTTTGTCGCTCTAGCTTTGTTTAAAGATGGAGTTACTGTTTCATCGTTAAAGACTTATTATCAGAACCTTTCATGACCCTGAGTGATAGTTTTGCCTCTCAACGATTATCGAATTTACAATAATAAAACTATGTGCAGTCGTTTCAAAGGAAATACTGCTAAATACATGCATTTTTATTAGTTTAGTCATCCGTTTTTAAATTCACACATTTTTTTTCTTTTTCAATTAGTCGACATATTTTTTGAAGTCCGCAGTTGACCCTGTCATTGACGTTCTCTACATGAAACTGGAAAGGTATTAAAATCTTTTTTCGTACTGTTAATAATTGTGAAGTCTAATTTACTATATTCTGCTTGTATAATACTTGTCGAAATCGATGTTTCTCTTATAATTCGACTACTTCCAGGGAAATCGTATTTTTTAACAAAAATGTTAAATTACTGTGCTTATTGACTTTACTGAGTTGGTACCAGTGCGACAGTACACCATGGCCTACAAGAGCCCAAAAACAAACACGTACGAGATCCTCAGTTTTTAATCAGCCCTACGCGAAATTCTTTGCGAGACTACTCGCAAGCACACATTCACTGACGCACGCACGCACGCGCGCACGCACACACACACACACACACACACACACACACACACACACAAGTTCAACGTAGGCAACAATTCTATATTGTTGCTTATGCCATATATAACCATATATTAATCCTACGCCTTATGTGTTGTACAAATGGACACGGCTGCGGACACATGATGAGCAGAGAATATGAAGAGGACGTTGGGGGGGTCGTGGTCGTTAGGAAGGAGGCATAAATTTACCCTCTAGAAAAATGTCGTGAGCACACAAGAGCTGTTGGTGAGGTGCGATCGAGTTGTCAACGTAGGCTAAGTGTTATGTAGATTATAATAAGCCGGAAATTGTTTAGTTTGAAGTTTTAGAGCTTGGCCTCGTGTAAATTGTGATATTAAATGGTAATTGAGAATTTTGATTAATATAATGGTGGAAGTTGAAATTAAATAGACTCCATGTTTCGAGGAGAGATACATCAGAGTAGCTTCGTAGATGGAAGAATTTTCCAATAATTTGATGAAAGTTGTCAGTCGCGAGTGGGTGTTTCATACGGAACACAGATAGGGAAAGTCGCGACCGCGTGTTAGATTTGTGGGAACATTAAATCTAATTGTAGCAGTCGTTGAGGATATTCTGAACATTTTTATATGGGAAAGGACACGAAAATTAGTTCTCCAAGGATTCAGAGGACTTCATTCCGTCACTCAGCCGAGAAGCCAACAGTCAAGATTACGAACATAATTATGAACGTAAACTTACGAACTATTTTCAAACCCGTACAGTGTTTCATTGTTTAAAGTGAAAATAAATTTACCGAAATTTAACAGAACTGCCATGTATAAATAATAATAATAATAATAATAATAATAATAATAATAATAATAATAATAAATATTAAATTTTTATTATTGAAAAGAGTTGATAATTCATAGTAATTACCACCAATCTAATAATTGATTCCAATTAATAGAACTTCCAGTAATCGTGGTTCTGTATAGAATCACATGTCCACATGAAAAAGGTAATGAGTGTATGTAGTATGTCGAACACATGCTTAAAATTGGCAGGAAATTTAATAAATAGTTCAGTTTTAAAATAAACAATAGAGAACTTTTATAAATTTATCACGATATAGATGTGGATTTATAACCAGATTCGGAGTGTTACTCAATCTTCTAATCCAGGCGTTAAATTACTTTTCCCTTTATTTATGTATTGTTTTTTAATATTTAAATTAATGAATTGAGTGCATTTAATATTAAAATGTATATCATAGAGTTGACATTAAGAAAAAGAATTCCGTGCTGCTGCAAAATAATAGCACGCATCAGCAGATGCGTATGCAGTAGAATAAACAGATATCATAATTGAATAAGTAAATTAAGAAACGTCTGATAGAGGAGGTCATGTAAGAGAGTAGTTTAATCTTTCATGATAACCCACTACACAAGTTAAAATGGAAGCTATTAAGAGGAGGCGACAAACTCTTATGAAGTATAACTTGTTCCACATGAAGTTAAAGAAAATGAGCATGTACTTTTAATTGACAGTGCTAATTAAACGATTTCGTTTTTGATGCATAACGGAGTTCCATGTAATAAAAAGTGCAAGTCTATAATGATAGAATTCCCGCGTAGAATCTTTGCATACTGTTGACGTCACAGAATAGGAACCCGACTACAATGAATGTCGTTTCAAAAACAGACTTCCTAGCTTCCTAGAAGGAGATGGCACTTCCAGACGAGATTTCTCTTTTTCGTGTCGATTAGTGGCGGTTCATCGTTAGGTTGCACTGTTGTACAACTCCCAGATAATCGAAAAAATTCTTTTTCGTTTGTAAGGAACATACATTTTCCTTTAAATGATATACAATATTCAAAATATTGCACAATATCGATGGATTTGAAATAAGTTTGAAACGAGGTCGACCGGGCAATATCCTTTTTGGAAAAACTTCCAAAAGTTTATGCGCTAGTGTTGTTCAAACGGACAGAAGGGCAGACGAACAGACGGACAGGCAGATACACAGAGAGTCGTTCGAATGGACGGATGGACATTAAAAAAACACTTTTTGTTTTCAGGGAATCCTGAAACGTGTTTTTCCGGTAAAGTCTCCAAATCGTTTTTCATAGAGTACATAAATTTCTCTATTCTACGTATATTACTCCATATACACGTACGTATATAATAATGTAATGCACAATAAAGTGCATTACATTATTGCGCAAGTGCGTGCGATGTACGTATATAATAAAGTAAAAACTTTTTTTTCTGGAAAAGTCGATTATTTTTTTTTTTATAAATATAGAACTGAAATTGGAAATTATATTTAAACTAAGTGTTTTAATCTGGTTCTGATTGAGATGTTCAAATTTCAGATTTCAATATCACTTTATTATTACTGATTTTCCATATCATCAAATTGTATGTGCAAGAGAGCCAGTGGTAATCCGAGGCCCGTCTTTATTTCCTTTCTCTTTCTTCCTTTCTTTCTGGGACCTTTCTCGCTTCGAGGGACTTCACTGGACGGGAGCGCTCCAGGTGTCCTTCTCCGACGTGGCCGTTCAGGTGTCAATTGGAAAAATCTGAGCTCCTCTGAAGAGTCGCCATCATCACCCACTCACCTCTCCCTCTGGGCGATCGCCCCTCCGCCTCCCGCACACTTCCGCCATCCCCTCCTCATCCCTCCTCATTGCCCCTCCTCCCGCACGTGCAGATCCCTCTGACGGCGAAATATGAAATAAAACCCTCGCGAGGCGGCGGCGGCGGCTGACTCAGCGTGGTTTTATTACGTTTCCGAAACATTAAGCGTCCGCGATAAGACGCGAGCCGACGCCCGAAAGGAAGGGCGGGGCGGGCGGGCGAACGGAGATGTTTATTATTTAACTGAGCACTCGACCCTCTACAGTCGCCCCCCCCCCCCCACCCGCCCTCTCGTCTCGCGCCTCGGCCTCCTGGCCCAGCGCTTTGCCTCCCGCGGACAGTGCTCCGAATGAGACGGCGCAATGGCTTGGATTGAGAAGGATGTTTTCAAAGGCTTGTGCGCAGGAGTGCCCAGGGGCTGTGGCACCCGTGGAAATTTTGAAAGTGCCCCCGTCGCCTTGTGTATTTCCGTAAATGTATTCATTCCTTCATTCCTCCCTTTTTCAGCCTGACCATCTGGTATTTTCTATTGTTTTATGATACTCGGGGAATAGGTTCTCCAACCATGTGTACTTGGTTGATCAACTCTATTTGTAGGTGTTAAATGCAAGTTGTTATACCGTTGTCCTTGTAGTGTTCTTTTTATTTATTTTATGGAAAATATGATGTCATTTGTAAATAAGAAAGTTAAATGGAAAATTGTGTAGAAAAATTTGCTCCTCTCTTCTTTTAGGTTGCTCACACGTACGGGTATTTTCGAGAGTAGAGTATTTCACAGTACCTTAATTCGAATGTACCACGATGAAACTGAAGTCATCTCTATATCGCCTATTTAATTTTATTCGATTAATGATATTCATTTCATAAAAACGTAGTGAATATCAACTGCTGATAATTAAAATTTAGTGTTTAAAATAAAATGTATTCAAGTCGTTGATATCATTTTTTTAATAAAACATTTCTTTTCGGAAAAATTTCTCACGTGACACACTTGTCTTATGCGACCTTGTCGTAAATAGGTGACTTTTTGAGGGCAACGAGAGCGATGCTGGAATAATAAATGAATACAGTGAACTGTAAATAACTACGCAAACAAACACGCAAGGCTAAAACAATTTATGAATATTTCTGACTCAGAAAACGTTTTAATTTTTCATAATTGGTAGTCTGTGTTCGACAGAAATGATTTCCCTGTCATCATATCAAATCCATTTGCACGCATCGCTATTTTAATTATAATTATTAGAGAACCGTCATACGTGACTTTGTAGTAATTATTTCATTATTTTACACTGCCAGTCAAGTCTCATGAAAATAGAAAATCTGAAGATGGTTATGATTGTCTACTTAAATTCCTTTATGAAGAAAAGATTAACGTCACCTAGGGAAGATTTTCACTATAATGCGAGTGATTACAGAACTATCGATGTTGTATTCCAAAATATTTGTAAATAAGACAGTATTTTCAAATGCCATTTCACTTCGTTAAAGTCGATTTGCATTAAGTTCTAAATTATTCAAGTATCAAACTGATACCTGAGGTTGTGTTCATGAGTTAATTACAAACCGTTACGAATAATTTTAACGTTATTACTTTAAAGTATAAAAAAATCTTCCGGATATAACGTTATCTCATGCCAGTAATGTAGGATGTCTATGTTTTCCGTAAATATATTTCGTGTAAACTGTTTGTAGGAAGCAACTAGATACAGAACTGTTTGCTCGCTAAGCTATGCAGCACTTTATCTTATGTTGACTTCTCTGCAGCGAAGGATAAGCAGTAGCAGCTTCCTAATTGCGAAAAGTGTTATTGCTGTAGTACGGTTTAGAAGGTATTTTACGTTGATAGAAAAAAAGAGAAAAATATCCATACGCACTATTTATATATTGCGTTTATAGTACATACTGTACATTTACGGTGACTTACAGGTAAGGCGTTGTTCCTGACCTGAAGGATGCACGTTCGAACCCCGACGTAGATTGGAATTCCTATCTAGTAATTTTCATTTAGGATAGCTCTTGGGTGGACTCAGCCTCCTTTCCAAATGAGTATCAGGATCTTTCCTGGGGGTAAAGGCGGTTGGAGTCTTGTACTCGCCATAGAACCTACTCCTTGTGTCGACAACGAACAATAAGTGGAGCCCTACACTCACCTCACCTTAAGCCATATCGGCCTGTCTGCGATTGCACAGGTGTTCCTTTACCTTTACTTTGCTGTACATCTAAAACTCATCTTAGTGGAGATAATAGTAGTTTATGCAATTATTTTATAATATTAAGCTTTATTGCATGAGTACATGTTTTGAAAACAAGCGACGTTAGGAGCGAGTTTTCAAATTTATACGAATGCAATAAAGCAACATTATAAACGAGTTGCATACGCTATTTTTTTGTATAGCAGCATTATAAATTTACAAGAGAATCAAACTTAATTTCGCAAAACAACTTTCTTCTGATGTCTCGGGTGCTTGACATCCAACGCCCTCTGGAAATCAAATTCAAGATGGCATTGTTGACATCCGTGCGAGAAAACGGTGGTCGGCTGTTCCGTCTTCTTCTACCTCGCCACGATTCTCTCGCTACTATTGGCTGAATGTGTGATGACGTCATGTCGCGTTTAATAATGGCGATGACGTCATGTAGCGTGCGATAAAATACTGGATTATGCACGATTCGGGGTATCGAATAGGGTCGTTTATAATGATGGTATACAAAAAATAAATGTTTCCTAATTACTCCTTGTGTTATTGTACGCCATTTAACGTACATTTTCATTCCCTAACCTATCAAAAAATGTGATTTCAATGTGAAATACCGCACTTGGCCTATCTACTCTCGTCCACGGGCATTCCGCTGTCTGCCCACTGCCTGGCGACGGTCCGCCGGAGAACGCGCCGGCCGACCACGGTCCACACCTCCCCTCGTCCGACAGCAGGACGAGGGTTGGACGGGGGCGTGGACGGCGCCGCCCGGGCGATAGCTCCGCGAGAAAAGGACTGTGACTCCGACGTCCAGAGTAATTTCGCTTGTTGTTATTCAGAGAAATAAAACGGAGAGAGATTATCCTGACCTTCATTTCGCCCGCTCGTAAAATTTCGCCCGACGTTGCAGCCGAGTTGAAGAGACGATAGGTCAGACCGCAACGAGAGGACTAACGCAGATTGCACGAGAGAATTCAAGTGACTTAATAGAGAAAGAAGGCACAAACCTAAATACAATTTTATTCCTTATTTCGTGTACTAATGAATTCTTTATCGTTTTCAGAAGTAGGAGATCTCCCTAAGATTTGGGTGTGGTTTTTCAAATATTCTGCAAATTAGTTTACATACGTAAACTTATAAAAAAGATCAAACTTTTTTTATTTGTTTTCTGGGCTGAATGAAATCTACTACGTTGTGGAATATTAGATGATAAAATAGTAATAATGTTTATTTTGCCAAATAAATTATTTTCTTATCTCTACAGGTGGTAATGGTGCTCAAATAGCACATACTTTCCCGCAATATTTCCAACGTTTGCAATTTTCTAAAATTTAGACAGATCCACGAAAATGAGACCTGTGCCGTTCTTTTTAGCTTCCTTTGGTCTGTCCGTAGAAAAAAAGACTGAATAAAATTGGGGGCGGATTTTTATTTCTTTTTTTACAATATGCATTCACTTCAAGCAGAAATTACGCGAAAACGACTCGATTTCGCAAAAAGCTGTTCATGATCTATTTTAAAGATCTGAATTTTTGTAAAGCATTTTATTAAAGCAAACATATCTATCTTCACAGTTGTGGGCAATGTTACCATTTTGCAATTTTCGAAAATGCAGAGTTCGCCGGAAATGGGACTAGCGGCAATTTTTTTACCGTTCTTTGATGCATACAAAGAGAAAACTTTAAGAAAAAATATGGTCGACCCACAAACACTTCCCTACCTAAAGAAGTACGTTATGATGATCGATGGATAACGACAGAGGTGGCTCAAAGCATCAATTCGTCACTGCAATGCCTCTGATCGTGAGCCCTACAACTCGAGTCCCGCCAAGGACAGGATTTTCGACACTAGCTACATAGCTAGGCCGAGTTCTACCGCCGCGGCGGCTGCAGACGGCGTGCCGTCCGGGAAAAAATGCCTGCGACCCTCTGCTCTCACCGGCGATTTTCCTTCGTTTCTCCGATCATTACTAGGTAAATGCCGAAGCAATACCCTAAAACATTGGCCACGGACCTCGCGCGATCTTTCCTTCCTCTTCCTTGCCCTATCCTCACCCATTACTTGCACACACTTACACTTACTTGCACTAGACTATCACACTTGCCAGGAGACCAGTCGGGAGCTTAGAGCTTGTCCCGGCTGAGGACGTGACCTGCTGGTGGGAGATACCTGGTTGTGGAAAAGCACCACAAGGCGACAGGTCGGCCGCCGTCGGAACTTCTCATCCATTAGGGGAAAATGACCGCCACCCGCGACTAAAAACATCCACTACACATTTAGGAGACTAAAGAACTTAGCAGTTCACGCGCCCGAAATCACCAGTCACTCAATCAATTATGATGTAGAACATGCGATCGGGAGAGGGAAATACCAAAGCCAGAAGTAGGTGCAGATTGGGCAAACGCACTACAATTTACAAATGTAAAAAAAATGCAATATTCCTCTCCATTCAAACTGTTTTCAGTCGTCTCATGTCAAGATAAACTGATATACCCTATTGGATTCTTGGCTCTCCGAGATGAGCCGCGTCTCAGTCGATGGAGCTGACGTTTCGGCCGTCTTGTTGTGCCCTTCTTCATAGCCTATTGTCCCAAATTGCGAACATTATTTTGTTGTACATTGACTATTTGTTTAAAAAACTTATTTATAATTTTTTAAACTAATTAAAATTTATAAATATTTTTTATCCTTTTTAGTGTAGTATTAGAGTAAATACATAATATTATTAAAAAAATATTATTATTTCAATGCTTGGTCCGTAATGGTTTATGGGCTTCATATATTAATAATCTAAGCATTTCCTGACTTCCGGAATTTCTTATCCGATAGGCTGTATACTTGCATTCGCTGTTTCCGCTACGAGCTAATGAAATGAGCGACCAACGATTTGAAGGAGTCCTGTACGCTCAGGGTGGAAATTCGTTAGTAAATACACCGGATTGACGGAAATTCTTTTATTGATAAACACGTGTGAATATTGTAAACTTTAAATATTAATAAATCATGTTTTTACGTCGGAGCCACAATACTTTCGAATAATAACTAATAAAAAAATTATATTATCACTAATAGAATACGCAAAATATTTTAATTGAAACGCAGTGTGCGGAGTGGCTTACTGTGAAATAGAAATAATGAAACCTGAAAATACAATGTGATATAACAATATAATAAACCCTCTGTGTGGATAATTACGCCCCTCTTACAATTGAGAATAATGATTTAAAATCTGACTAACGATTCTAAATAAAAAAAGATACTTACTTTACACTCACCTAGGACCAAAATAATGTACAAAACAATTGGAGGGAGCCTCACGGTAGGCGCTAGAGAAAAATATTTAAAATGAGGCAGGGAGATACTTTTCAAAATTACGCGTCGACAATGGCGAAGTTTGTTGGGTGAATAAGCAAAACTAGACTGCAAATGACGTACATCCCAACACTTGTCAAGTGTGTGACTCAGCAGTTGCTCTACTTGCGTTCTGAATTTAGAAGCAAAAATAGAAGCTTAATGTTCGACCTACGTACTCAGCTGCGTGCCAATATCTCAACGGGGAACCCCCTGTCAGATAAGTCTGCTTGGAACGATGGCGGCGAGCCTGGCATTTCTTATGCTCCATGCAGGGCCGCTTTCCATAGGGTACGAAGTGAGCATTCTCTTGCACAACATAAATCACGCAGAGCTTACGCAACAGGATGTAGAAACATTTATTATCTTATAGAAACGGCTGCGTTCTAGATGCATCATAAATATATAAATCCTGTAAACATGTTTTAATGTGATAACTTGACCCTCAAAAAATTGGGATTTATATTAATGACCATATACGTATTATGTCCTCTGTTTAAAAACATGTTCTTAATAAATTATTAAACTGTACTTGATCTACATACTAGTTAATTACAAAAGGAACAAACATAAACTTTTACTTTTTTGCGTAATATCTAGCGTAGAGAAAGTATTCTAATGCGGCTGCAAACAAAAACTGATTTTTTTAGAAAAACTGGTTTTACAGGTACCTAATACCGAAGATGTGGATAAATCTTGCCTCAAGGTCATTTTCAAAACTTTTTCACAAAAGGCTCCCCATATTTTCTTTCAATTTTTTCTCAGATACAGGAAAGCCATTTTAAAAAGTTAACAAGTTTGATTTTTTTGAACTTGACAAATTTTTGAAAATTGCAAAAGATGATTTTTTTCGGCTTCTACCTACAACTACAAATAGAGCTGTTTTTCTTAACAAAATCTATCCTTCAAAATTATCTTCAAATCAGTTCAGGTAAGTTTTTTTTTCAAAATTCAATATTTTTCGTATAGTTTTGCTTGAAATAAATTTTTATAATTACCTAATTATAAAAAAGAGTATTTCTCAAAAAGGCTTCCCAACTTTTTTCAACTTTCTGTGATCTAGACCTGATACCAATGGATGTTTGTTTTTGCATTTTCTTTATAACATTTTCTTTGGAAACCGTGAAAAATCTTCTATCGTTATTCGAACCAGAGAGATTCAATTTCGTATTCTGACATTTACTTGATGTTGCCGAAGCTTAATTAAAAGAATATTTGCTTACCTGATTTGAGAATACCTTACAAAAAATGATTTGCCTGTGAGTAAAAAAACACTTGCTTTCGAATTCGCTATCTAACGTCGGATAAGATTGCTTTCATTGATTTGAATTTTTGGCATTCTAGAACTTAAATGGCTGATTCAAAATACAACTTTTAAACTGTGTGACAGGAAGATGAAGGATGGTGAAATTAGAGTAGAATTTGTATTGGCAGAAATGTTGGGCCCCCTCAGATCAGAGTTAGCATAAAATCCAAATTCTATAGTATTTTTAGAAACAAACCTAACCCAATGGGTTGATATTTAAGAAAAACCCTAGCGATAAGAAATGCTGAAACTGCATACGATGATATTCTGAGCACAAAAATAAAAGGATTGTCATTCCTGAGATGATTCGTCTAGGAAATAAGGTTATAAGAAGCCAAGATAAAAAAAAACATGAACTATTAATGAACGAGTATTTTAGGTCCTATCATTAGGCTATAGTTTCAACAATATTGTTAAGCCATTCAAGAGTTTGTTAATTTCCCGTGTCTCACGTCAAAATAGAAAAATAAGCGATTTGCCTAAAAATTCGATAACTCGTAATAACGAATTAGGCGACAGAGTTGAAGACCGAAATGCGTCCGTGTGGCCGTCGCTTGTCTGGGAGTGAGGGCGATAGTGGCGACATCCGGTGGTTTCTGATTAGCGCCAGCTCCCGCGGCCGGGCCAGACGAGATATGAAACAAGGCTGACCCCAACCTCTTGCCGCTCGGAGCGCCTCGGTCGCCGCCATTATCTATATAGGAGTGCCTACTCGCTGTGTACAATTTGATAGACGCCTCCACCGCCCCCGCCGTCTCCGTCGCCATACCGCGCCGCCTGGAATCACTTGTTGTGAATGTTGCTCCTCGCGGCACACAGCCGACTTGAAGGAGTGGCGTGAAGTTGGCACTGTAATTCCAGGCTGTCGGTGTTCGGTTCGCGTCGGTCCGTTTCTATCTATTTGAAAGACACGCGAGCAAGACAATTTAATCTACTGCACGCGGAACATAAATTTCGTGTTCGTAGTTTGCAGATGAATCAAAGGGTTCTCGTTCATTGAAAACAGTTGACAGTGTTTGAATTGGCGAACGTGTGGACACGGTGACATCATGAAGTGGTGCTCTTTGACTGTTGTTCTTTTCCTGGTGGTGATTTCCGCTCAAGGTTATCCCAATGGTGCGCCGAGGAATCGGAAAACTTGTAAGACACTAAAGCCTCATCACCACGGTGCTCATCCGCAAACGAGCAGCCCTCCGTACGCGGTGACGGCGGCGAAATCCAAGGTACCAATCGGCGCGTCCGTCAATATCACTCTTACAGCTAATTCTGGCAACTTCTATAAAGGATTCATAATGCAAGCTCGGCCTAGAATGATTGGCAACGTAGGGTACATCCATCCCATAGGATCGTTCAAAATTCTCGACAAGACGCGGTCAAAAACGCTGGACTGCTTGAGCGGATCTGAGAACACTGTTACGCATTCCAGTCCTGAGCAGAAAACGTCAATGAGTTTCATCTGGACCCCGCCAGCGAAGTACAAGGGGCCCGTATACTTCCGGGCGTCCTTCGTGAAGGAGTACAGCACTTACTGGGTGAACGTCTCGACCAAGGTAGTGGTTGGCGACACCGACACTGTGGATCCTGTGTGGTTGGTGGGCGACTCCGCCGAAGCAGATGGCTCTTCCTCCGAAAGTGAATCATCCGACGAAGAACTGCTCGATTTGCACACGGGGTTCTATCAAGAATGTGGTTCGACTAAATCTTGTTTCGGTCTTCCCGAGAATTGTGTGTCAGCTGGTTCTTGCGACGTCATTGCGGCTGTAGCTGCGAAAGATTCTAAATTTGAATTTGAATTGATGGGGATAAATGTGAAATATGTAAGTATTCTTCTTTCCGAAAACGGGCTAGTGGACCCTAACAGCATGACGACTTGTGCATTCATTAAAAATCGCGTAAAACTTATTCAACCTTCATATAACGAATATCATGCAGACGGTTCTCAATTATATAAAAGTGACGAACCATTAATAAATTCTTCATATGTAGACGGAGTGCTATATTGTAAGTTTTTCAAAGAAGAAATATTAGAACTTAATAGTTTGTATTTTGATTTAAGAAATAACCAATATTTCTTAATATTGGCAGCAGGTAATGTGAAAAATGAGAAAGAAATTATTGATTTTGATAAAATGCAATTCCACGTTTCGGCAAGAAAGAATTTCTTGACAGATGTTTCCGGCTTCAGTGAATCAACTACTTCAAATTTGTTGCCGAATACGAATTATTGGTTTCAGGTAAAGTTAAGGAACTGGTTTTTTGGTGTATTCGAATACTTTTTAATGCTGCGTTGATTTATTCAAAATTATTCTTGACAGTTGGAGATAAACCCGACAAAAACTACAACCTGTCCAAAGTTTATATTACTTAAATAAAACAAAATAATGATTTGAAAATCAATAAATACTTTTTCATCTACCTGAAACTTTTTTTCATTTTCATACCATAATGACTCTCCTACTACCTTGTGAATAGTTTTTCACCCCGCACATTTTAATGTCATATTATTTTTGTGCTTTTTATTGTATTTGAAGAGAGCTTGAGAAAAATTTCTACTTTACGTTAATCATTATTTTGCTAAATTATAAGCGCGAGTTTCATTTAAATTATGAGTCTTACGGGTGAAGTATTTCATTCTCCTTGATATTTAACGTGAAAATTCTAGGTAAGTTACCTTCCTAGAACATTTGTAATTCAATGAAACTATTTTTTTATTGTAGCTCATTATTGCAATCCTGTATGGGGAAAGTGGTTCCACTTCAACAAACTCTTCAATTTTGTCAAATTTAAAGTACTCCGTCTTACAAAATATTTGCTTCCAAAATTTTAACTAGGATTACAATGATTTACTATTAATAATACTAAAGAAATTAATTATTAATATGTCATTCTTTATATATTCTTTATACATTTTCTTTTAATATTGTACTTGGTTTTCGCAAACATGGTACGTATCCTAGTATGTGCACGCAGTGTCGTTTGCTCTACAAAAATGAATGTAAACTTATTGCTCCAATGTTTACCCTTATAAAACAATGATATCAATAAAAGTATAAGATATATAACAATACAATCTATTTTTATAAAATAGTACCTGAATTCAATTTCTCCATTATTTATCACAAAAGATTAGCAAGTAAGAAAATAGTTTAATTTCATTCATGTACAAATAAACAAACCAGTTCAATATGTTTTTGATGTATAATAGTTAACAAAAAACACTAATCGTTGGTTCTTACGTGGAACAAAAATTTCATTTAAAGTTGAATTGCTTTTTTATTAGAATTGCAAAGGGCGGCAAAATTTGTTTCTATCATGTGTGGAACAATAAGATTATCATCTTTACCTTTATTTGAAGTGACGCAACGAAGACATTTTCTTATCCAAAGTAACCAAACACCTAATAAATTATTGAGTAGATTATCTCGTTGGTGATACCTACGATGATTAAGAATTAAACGCGAATATCACGTCAAATTTACTATTACCAATAGTGTTTCTAGCTTAATGTACATATTTAATTTTTATAATTTCACTATTCTCATAGTTTATTCTTAGTAAAATATGGGAACAATTTCATTAGAAAAACACTATTTTAAGAGTTTGAATCTCGCTCACCATTTTTGAACTGAAACATCAGCGAGTTCATTAGACCACGAATTCTTCTTTTCATTAATGCAGTTTGCGGTAAGCTATTTGAAAAGGTAATTATAAAACATTTCATTTTCTAAACTTACAAGAATTAATTGATTTATTTCAAACTGTTTTATGTTCAAAAGATGACGTCTGCTCATTTTGTAGCTCAGTATAATTAGAAAACGAATTAGTTTAAATAACTCAACATATTTTTACCATTTTATGTAGACTGTAGACGGTTTACTCTTAATTTACTTAATTCAAAGTAAAATTTGAAATATGAGTTAATAATTGAATTAGTGACTGTTGATATGTCAAATACAATTCTTAGTTTTTAGCAAGTAGTAAATTTTATAAATATTTTCCTCAAACAACTTCAATGTTTATTGTGAGTCTGGACTTCATAACGTAAATATTAGTTAAGGACGCCAATGTGAAACAAAACTTTATAAAACCCTCAAATATTTTATATTAACAGCTTACCTTGACTTCAATAGCAAAAATTTGTATCTGATTTTGGATGTAGACTACTGTAAATAAATGTCATGAGAATAAGTCTCTATCACTTGTGGAAAAACCATGTATTTGTAATAACAGTTTACAATTATTAGTAACTTCCTCTAGTCACGAAGTTCTTAGTTGAATCCTTATATTTGTTCATCTTTATTGTTGGCCACCTGGATTTTCGTCCCAGGTATTGGCATGCTTAACGAGAATTGAGAACACAATAGCCTGATGAGAATATACCACAAACCTAAGTATACCAATGACATGGACTAACGTAAGGAGAGCATATTTGGCTCGTTAACATGTTCTTATTTGCTTTACGGATTTCCTATCATAAACATACTGGCGACGCATGTTCAAATATGTTTCCTCAAGGCGTGTTGTACACACATGTCGCAAAGGATGTCTTGAGGCAGGATGCTGACCACTTTATCCGGCGGAAGCGGGCAAGCCGCGCATGTAATATCAGTGGCTCGCAAACAGTAAGTAGATTGACGAACCATGTCTAGTTACGTTGCACAGCTAGCCGTGAGCTGTATGTCTCGAGTGCGCACGCTCTACTAGAAAGTGCATGTCGTTTACCCTTACTCTCAACATTAGCATTTGAACTCGGTGAACTGTTACGGAATAGGAATTAAATGACTTATGTGCCAATGAAATAAAAATCAGTGTATTCGCGTCTCTAATACAGTATCTGTGTCGGATTAGTGAGTTAGAGACTTATAAAAGTGTAATGGAATTCAAATTGCGTGTTTGATCGATAAAGTGGTGCATTTCCATTTACACGACTTTGATGTGAGGTGGTATTTACTGTACAAGTGCAGATAAATTATGGAAACACATCGAAACCTCGCCATGTTATTTTCAACTCTACTTATGATGCTGGCTCTGCATAATTCGTGTGCTTTTCCTGATGGAGCCCCAAACAAACGTAGTGTATGTAAAAATCTTCATCCTCATCACAAGCACGCCCGCCCACAGGAAAGTCCTTCTCCCTATGCCATTGTAGGGAGGAAGAAAGTACCATGTGGAACCGCTGTGAACATTACAATCAGCGCTCAACCAGACCATTCATACAAAGGTTTTATAATGCAAGCTCGTTCTGCCAGAGGTCACAGCAAACCTCTAGGAAAGTTTACAATCACTGATCCTATTCACTCGAAGATTATTAACTGCCACGGACTGTACAATGACACAGTTACTCATAGTAGTCCTGTTCTCAAGACCTCTACGAGTTTCGTGTGGTCTCCTCCTGCTAAGTATAAAGGCAACGTTATCTTCAAGGCTACTGTTGTTAAAGATTTTAGTACATTTTGGACAAACGTAACCGAGAAAGTGGAAATTAGCTGCTCAGAGGGAACCAGTAACGCTGACTTGGCAGAAGGGGAAGAAGAATTTGATGACGTTAATTCCTTAGAGGATGATTATGACGAGAGGAAATCACCTCATTTGACAGTTTACGAAGATTGCGGTGTAACAAAAGTGTGCTTTGGTATCCCTGACGACTGTATTCCAACAAGATCTTGTGTTGCAATGGCAACGGTAACATCAAAGGAATCGAAATATGAATTCGAAATATTAGGTGTACCATATGTAGGAGTGGGGTTTTCAGAAAATGGCGATTTAAACATTGCTAGCCTGACGGAATGCGTGTTGGTTAATGATGCAGATGTAAAGTTGTACCTGAGAAAATATGAATCGTTATCTGCTTCATATCAGCGGCAGTCTCCGAGCAAAGATTTGGAATTAGTAAACTCATCATATTGGGATGGTATGGTGTATTGTAAATTTGTAAGAGACGAGGAAGTAGATATAAACGGAGTGAATTTTAATTTTAGAACGAAAAAATATTACATTCTTTTAATGTCAACTAATGCTACTGAAGAACAAAGATCAAATACTACATCAGGATCTGTGATAGTTCACGCTTCGAGACAAAATGATTACTTAGGAAATGTAACTGGCTTTTCGCCCCCTTCCCATACTAAGAATGTGTTACCGAAACATAACAGAGTAATTCAGTTCATATACAAATTTCTCTTTGGCCCTTTTCCATTTATGTTCACGTTCATATAATGTGCCGAGGTATTTTAAGTAATTTCCAGTATATTTCAAGTTTATACAGAAGTGAGATATAGTGCAATGTTGTGTACACTCTTTAATGTATTTGGGTGTGTTCTTGTATTCTTGTTTCCTGCATAGAAGACTGAAGCTGAACTTACATTCTCTGAATTATAGGGTTAAAGCGAAAAAATATAGTTCGTATTAATCTGTAAGTTTCTTTAATCTTAAGTTCCATTTATTGTTTTAAAAATAATTTGATTTTTTAAGAACAAAATAATTTGCGTATCCACCAAATCCAGGTCATATTGAGTGACGTTCACCGACATATTGAACAGACGAATGACGTTCAATGTTAACAATTTCAGTATAAACTATTATATAAAACGAGAAACGTATTTTTAAAGCAGTAAAAAATAATTATTTAAATATGGGTTGTTAGTTCACTGTAAATTTATTTATCAAAGGTTGATATAAATATTTGCTCACGTTTTCTGTGTATTGCTAAAACATATTTTCTAATAGATTAAACTTTTTTTCTAAAATTCTGCTTGTTGTGTATTGACAATTACCTCTTCCCATTGTACTTATTACACAACTATGCTATTAATGTGTAATTACGCTTAATTTTTCTTTCTTGCTGTTGTGTTTCGCTTGTAGACAACTCCATGTTATAAGGTCGTAATTGAAACAAATACTATTTGTTAGTTCTGCAAATTCATTGTTGTATTCCACAGCTTATGACGAAGCGCAGCTTTGTATCGACGTAGAGAGGTAAGAAGTGTTTTCATCACAAATAAGTGGTGAGGTTACAGCAACACATACTTTCTCGAATTAATGGCAACCTTATCGTAAAAAATATAACATTGAGAATTTCAACCCATTGAGGTATTTCAGATATCGTTAGAGAAACTCTCAACCGAAATGATTACCAGAGTTAAAAAAATACAATTACAATTTTTTTAGGTTTATCATGTTTACATAAAACTGACTTCCTGACATTGAGTTGCACGATATTCTTCCAAAAAAGTTTAAAGAAGAAAATCAATCAGGCAGGGATTCCATCGCGTGTGAGAATAGTGCGCGTTGCATCTGCCACTCCCAGCTTGTTCCACCGTGTTTGATCGATTATAATCGAATCGATTGTAATTGTTACAAATATATTGTAATGTATTTGTAATTTTCTTACTGCCCACATTTCAACTAAAAAACAACTTATATTTCTCAAACAAAATATGATATGAAATTATTTAAAAATATGTTGAGAAATGCCTTGCATTATAAAATCAATATCTGTCTTCAATATTTAAGGAATAAAAATAGTTTGGAAATTGATTTGCAGTTTTCAAAATTCCGAACATTTTTGCAAATACACCTTTGCCATAATATTAAATAGAATCCACTCTATTTTAGCAAAAATATTAAAGAACAAGTGTAGATTCTTTTAAAAAATCTTGTTCACTATTCTTTAATTACTTTGATTTCACTCATTTGCGCGAAAACCTTGACGAAAATTATTTAAGTTTTACAATTTTTGAAAATTAAGATATTTCAATGAAAATCGTACCTGCATCAGATTACAAGCTTACATTGATCTTTCAGAACAATAAATGCAATACAATGGCAGCAATTTCTGACAAAATAATTATGAAAATATGATTATCACTTGCACTCGTAGTACCACCAGTTCAGTAAGTAGTCTTCCTTGGCGATGGTATTTTCTAAAAGCGGAAAGATTTTCAATGGAGATTACTTGATTAATGAACATGAAGTTAATTTGTTGTATTTTTTGTCAAAAACAATAAAAACAGTAGGTGCATTATGCGAGAAAAGTATAATCTGCGCATGTTTTCTAGAGTTCCGGAATCTTCTTCCCATCTTGTACTACACTTACGATACTTAAATAAATATATCAACAAAGCGACGTAGCAACATTTTAAAACTAGCCTTTTTGCTTTCGCGGTATTTATAAGTTACATGCATCAGCCAACGAACTACAGATATGAGGTGGTAGGATTTCTGGTTAGAGTGTTGCGGGTGAGTCGATTGTAAGTACTGAAGTATTCATTTCAAAGTTCATATTTAGTTCTGGAAACTAAAATATTGAGTAAGCGTTATATGTGAAGAGATATTTAATTAACTTTTGGCAAACTTACATAGTTTATGGAAACTATTTAGCCTAAAATGAAATCATTTTTTAAATTTTAATTATTTTATTGCAATTTTTTTAAATGTACGCAATTGCACTCTTTCTTATAACTCAGCGAATATTTAATACATCTTAAATAATCGTTTTTGCTGAACACTTAAATTTTATTTTATTATGCATTCGTAAAAGTACAGCAATTTATGTAATATCTCTTGGATAAATAGAGATATTTTCTTTAAATAATATCTCTTTCTATTAAATTTTTCTTGGATTTTGTGTAAAATAATTTTAATTTTCCCAAGCATTTTAATGCAATACTATATTTTTTTAGATTTTCATAAAGGAAAGTGCATTTGAGTTCAAAATAAAAAGGATTTTTCTGTCAAGCAACGTCAAATCGCACAAATTTAAGGATAATATGACCTTGATATTCCAGATTTATAAACTTTTTTTCTATGAAAACTGTAAGCAAAAATATGAAATACGTTTATTCCTTTTATTCCAAAGATTTTCTCGGGACGATAGTAATTTTCAAAATAATTGAAAAAATATGGTACTGCTAAAGTTCATTATTGATAACACGTAATTGTGACAGAATTTTAATATTTTGTAATGTTAAATAACAACTAGTGGTGCTAAAATAACTCGTACTTGCTCACCCGTAGTTTCACGCCAAATCTCGCGAAAAGTACTAAAGTTTTCGAAAAATTGTATATGATTTTATTTCAAAATCTGTCATTGAGGAACAGATTTTATCATGGAAAAATCTCTATCTGTAATATTTGAGTTGTATGAAGACTCCGAAAAAAGTTTGAACTTTTGCAATTTTCGAAAAGTCAGAGTTTTAAGGAATGTAAGACCTGCAGTATCTTCTTAAATGTCCTTGACACAATCCAACAACAAAATTTAATGAAAAAAGATGGAGCCTTTTTTTGAAAATTTGAAAAATATTTCAGGGACTTCATGTACAATACTCCCAAAATTAAAATCCTGATTTCAAATTCAAGGGGTCGGGACATCAGTCATATCGATTGGGGAATATCAATATTGGAGAAAATCGGCTGAACGATTTACCCGCTAGCGTTGTTCACAGACGGACAGACAGGCGGACCGACGTTTTGCTCTCATTCGATTTCTCCGTATCAAGGACTTCCAAAACGTATTTTGTCTACATGTTAGATGTGTTTTTTTTTCTAAATTTAGCAACTGGATTTATCCATTTTTTTGTTACCAGTAATAGGAGTTTTTCTGCTGAACATTCCGTGTTTTTTCCCCGCAGCATTACATAACTTTCTTTCTATTCTGTAGCGACAAATTAAAAGGTGCTGTTTCATTGTAACAGCATGTTAATATTGTTAGCTTGTTAGTATTTAGCATGTTAATATTTAAAGTATATACATTAAATTCAGTAAATTTTTAAAAATACATTTTCTCACTTATTTTATTTTCATACTTTAAATTGCTTCTTTAACCTGAAATGGTAAATTTAAAAATTTGCAAAAATTACCGTTATATTCTCTGTAGTTTTATACATAAGTGTGTGGTTTCAATATCGGCCACAATGAGTATTCTGAGAAATTAAATGCTATGGAAATTTTTACCTACTGTTTTGCTGCAGCGTTCGTCAGACCTCTCCCCAAGCACGCGGCAACCGCTAGTAGACGATTAACATCGTTCCATAGAGCAATAAACAGAAATAACCCTCTAATCTTTCGATTTGCCGGATATATTTTTACGACCCTCATTGCCGATTAAATTCAGATTAAAAAGTAACAAACGTAGGACATGAATAGCACATAGACCAGTAGGACTAGGTTTTTGGCTTAACTTTACATAGAATAACATTTACTGACTATTTAAAAAAAACATGAAACAGTATTTTCTTTGCCCCTTCTTCATATACTTCATTTTCTTATCACTGTTGCATCAGAGATCGGTGTATGTTGTGCTCAGAGTTGCTAAAAATGTAAAAATAATTTCCTAGAAAATAATAAACAATATTTCTGAAAGGTGTTGGATTAGAGAAAAAAATCATGCCTTTATTTTCAACCCTAGACTTCATAAAAATATTTCAAGTTACTAAAAAATTGATGTTTTGTGAGCGTGGTATTTTTTGTAGGATGAGATTTTTGTAAAAATATTTTCTCATTTAAGGGATATATTTTTTTCATAACGATGGATGAAACAGACAGTGACAGCAAACCTAACCAGTTGCTCGACATTTTTCTAGGTTGTGCGTTGCAATGATTTCTTCTGTGAGGTATTAGTCTGGCACATGGATGTTATTTTGTGATCATTCATTGAACTATCTCTTCTTTTTTCACCTTCTTTCTATTGAAGAACTTGAAATAGTAACAAGATAATCCGCACGAGCAACTGTCATCAGCCCAGAGATTATGTTAATATGTGGATTTCGGCGACCGCGTTTCTATCTGGTTGCTGACCTTAACTGTGTGCTGACTTTAACTCAAAAGCCGAATTTGTATAACCACTCCAAGAACTCACCTGCAATCGAACACACGGTCACACACAAGTAAGATGAACAGTCTGCTCAAATTCTAGCTTCCCATTTTTATACTTACACAATCGCATTATACGAGTATTGTCATCTACAGCACGATGAGCTCAACTTTTCGTAGTTTGTCATCGCCGAACTCATTTTTTGCTTCCAGCCTTTTTCTCTTTTATTTGTTTGTTTCGTTCTCAGGAAGGAACACTCAGGCCTTTTCAAATTAGGGTTATTCCTTTCTCGGCGCAGTAATCTGACGACCGCACCTGACGTAATAACCAGGGACGCAAAGAAGGCGAGCAGCCTCTCTCTGCAGACGCGACGCGAAGCCAAGAAACAAAAGTACATCAGACTTTATTCGCTTCCCGTGCCCTTCGCCTCGTCTGCGACTTCGCAGATCCGAGAGCCGATTTTCTCTCGCGGTAAGTTGACTACAGAAAAGAGATACAGAAAATTATGTTAGTGTATTTTGAAAAAAAAATACAAGCACAAGGTCACCATGGGAATCTTGGTTTACCAAATGCAATTTTTAATACTTTGTGTAAGGAGTATCATGATGTTTATATTTGGTATTTCTGATCAACTTCTAAGTAATAACAAAAATCGTTTATTTACATAGAACTTGTCACTTTATTACCTTTCGGTGTTTTGTTCTTTCAGAAATGAAATTTTTCTTTCAGATATAATTTTGTTTCTCATATTTGAGTATGCCTTTTCAAATTATTACTTATATTGAAATATTTCACCTTTAATAATCAAAGGATAGGGATATTTTCCTAATCTAAGATCAATTCCATCATAAAAACTATTGAAAATATTGAACTTAAATTTGTGTTGAGTATTTTGTAAAACTCTCTTTAGTTTTCACTAGTTTTATATTTATTTTTGATGATTTGATATTATATTATTTATCAGAATGTAAATTCTCTGTTATTGGCTTTTCTTACTGTATCGTGATGATGATCATGAATACTTATTTCTTTACTCATAAGAGTACTCATAATAGTGGCGGGAACTTTAGATATCTGATATGTTTTTCATTTTGTCGAAAATAATCTGTAATAGACACCACTAGGACGTATTCCCCTCTAGTCTAGGAATTTGTTGCTCAGTCTCTGGGAATCCACATCAGGCTCTAATATGCTCCGTCTCGTTGCTTCAGATTCTCCTTACCATCATCTCCCTCTGCTTTCGCATCCTCTTCCTCTCTCTCTTGCCTCTGCGTTATTCATCTCGCTTCGAAGCTCTGAAACTTTCTATTGGGCATTCATTGTGTTTCTTTCTCTCTTCCCTCTGAATCCCTGTGTCTGTCTCCCCCTATCACTGTCACTTTCTCGCTTCGCCGCCACCTGATTGATCTCGCAGAAGCCTCGCGCCACATCTCCATCCCATGACGTTGCTGCTTTCCGCGTTGTTGTTTCCTCGCGAGAGGATAATTACGGCATTTGCGGACAAACGACGCGTGCGCTCTTTCTTCGTGCTCAAGCGAAGCCCGTCACGTGACGGCTGAGTCGAGGGCTCGTCACCACTTCGCTTCTGCCGCTCACACCACCGCCCCCACGCGGTCTGTAGTGCCGAAGGAGAAAAGAGCCAAACGTGCGCGGCGGCGAGGGAGGAAAGGAGTAAAGAGTCTTCTAGGAACAAGCCACGCAAAAGATTAAAGACACTTTGTGGCGGCGAGGGATGTGTGAGAGCGGGAGCGTGGTTGCGGGCGCCAGCGGGAGCGGAGTTGGTGGACGAACGAGGGGGTGGATTCTGTGGAAGGAGGCGGTGGGTAGAGGCGGTGAATTTCTAATTGCCACTCATTGAGGCATTAAGAATCGCAATAAAAATGATATAGTAGTCAAATAGGAGGTAGCTTTGGGGTTGTAACCTGTACTGCATACAATTTTAAAACCGGAACGCAGTTCTTGGACAATCTAATCCTTGCAAAAAGACATTCGAACGGTCAATATCATCAGTTCACCACACATTCATTTTCAAACTATGGCACCACAGAGATTCCAAATCTCGGCGCCCCCTTGCAACACGCCACGTGCTCCTGAACAACGATTCCTTCCCCCAACGAGAGATAACTGCGGGGAAGGGAGGCGTTTTGCGAAAGCACACAATGACCGGAAGGGCGTGGCGACGAGGAAGGGCTGGCCCTTCGGCGGGGCGAGCTGCCAGCGGCGACGGCGATGGCCCCCGCCGCCCCCGCCGCCCCCGCCGCCCCGCCGCCCCCGCCGCCCCCGCCGCCCCCGCCGCCCCCGCCGCCCCCGCCGCCCCCGCCGCCCCCGCCGCCCCCGCCGCCCCCGCCGCCCCCGGACGGTCAGCAGCAGGTGCCGAGAAATTAATTCAGAAGGCCCGCCCCTGATATGTCAGCGGCGACGCGGAGCGGCGTCCGAGCGGTGCCGCCGTGCCGGCCATTGTCCGTGGGTGGCGCCTCCGCAGCCGATGCGCTCGGGCTCGCGCGTGGGGTGGCGACATCGCCGTACGAGCGCCGCGCTAACTGGTTTGGGAGACAAATAATTCTCGCGGGGTTTGTCTGTACGATGTATTTGCGTATTTAATTGATACGAAGCTCTCCACTATTTCTCGGCCGTTATCCTCGAAACTGACGTCCGGGAAGCAAGATTTCGCCTGCGATAGTTAATTCGTTGCAGTAGAATGCAATCTACATATGTATATGTCAATCACACACACTACTGCTATTGCACTACGAAGGTCTCACAGGCGACACTAACAATGGTCTAAGCCTCACCACAGAAAATAGAACACAATTGAATTGAATCAAGAACAAGAGATGCAAATAAAAGTTCAAAGAGTTCTGTAAATCAGGCGATAAACTTGAAAAATATATTTCTTCCATAAAATATGCGGCATACAGTATTGGATTTTATTACACTACTTCGCTAGTGATGTTCGAACTTCTAGCAGAAACGAATGAGACAAAAATAATCTAAATATTGTTTGTTGACTGGCGAACCATTGTCTAATCTTAAGCATCTCAATTGTATAATGAGAAGACGTAAGAAGGTGTATTATGTGTTAATAGGTTAATATAATTTAAACAGTTTATTCCAAAAATATTCTTCGCAGTGTTTTCATTGTTCTTCTCTTTTACTGAATACTTGATTTCGTCAGTTAGCCTTTTCTTCATGATCTCTCAAGAATTCACTGGAAAGAAGCTTTTATTCTCGCATAATCCTAGGAGGATGTTTAAAATCATCTTTGTTGTATCCTATGTCGTGTCTCTTTAGCACAATACCTTAGAAATACTTTAGAAATGAACAACACCATTGTTTAAAAAAAAACTGATTGAATATCCTATACAAGAACACGGTACAAAACAAAGAAGTCTTGAAAGTGATGATCACTTTTATATTTTAATTTTTTTACAGAAACTACAATAATGAGTGTAGAATTGTATTCGAGAATTTTATATCAAGTTTTATAATTTGTCGCACTCTCCTACTTGTCTTCTTTTTTCACTTTTTCTCGCGTAACCCTCTCTGTGGATTCGCTTGCTTCCTGAATGTGCTGGCGTGTCAGCTGCAGGGATGTATTATGCGAGCAGTGCCTAGGGTCTGTGCATAGCTTGAATGCAATGTTCAGTCCCCCAGCAGGACATTCACTCATGTCTCATTCAGTGCGTCCGCAGGAGAACCAACGGATGAAACATGTAGAAGACTGACAGCTGCGTCTGTCCCACCGTTGTAATCTCTGAAGTTATGATTCACCCGATTTCCAACATATTACATTCAGCTGAATCAAAAACCGAGTTTTTGTTGTATTATGTTCTATTGCGTCAGAATACAATTTTAAATATAAAATATCCACCGTTGAATAACATGCATGTAAACGGTTTGAAAATATTCAGATACTCAATTATCTGCAGGAATTTTATTGCACGAGTTCGTCCATTGAGCACTGGCCGATAGTTTTCAAGTACTTACAAATCATATTTGTATCTTAAAAACGTGGAATAAGATAAGCATTAAGAACGTAAACGTTCTAGTAAAACCAGTATACATAAATTTGTAACTATTTTGTCTTTGTTTATTCGAATCAATTTACAAATTAACAGATCAATAAAATGTTTGAATATAAATATTATCTTTTATTTTAATAATCCATGATCATTTTAGAAAAGTATAATCGTATATTAGCTATCATTTCGTGACATAATACGTTCTTACTCAAAAGTATTTCATTTTATAATGCCTTTCCATTCCATATTTTTATAACCACAACGAGAATAATGTGAAATTCCAAAATGTGTTTCCTATTTATCTCTATTCAAAGTGTGTTTATTGTCTGTGTGATTTGTTTCGGATTATTTCAAGTTATTTTGTTCGAACTAAATATCATAATAATGATAACATAATATAATAACCAATACAAACAGTCGTCGATGAAAACAATTCGATTAACTGACGGTCAATATAGAATAACCATGAAATAATAAGGGTTAAATAAATATCGCTAGTTATAAAGTGGATATTTAATCTGTAAAATACACATGACCAATATTATATGAAATATTAATCAAACAAGGAGACAGAAAATTGTATTAGTAGATATTTTGGATAAAATATGTTTCAAAAATACAAACTACATGCGCTCCACAAAAAATATTAAATATCAGATGATTAGCGCAAAGCTCTTAGTAGGGTTCATGCCTTGTCTTTACTGCTATCTGGCTCGCTGGCTCTAAATTTTTACGTCACACGGGAGCGCAGTAAATTAATATTGCAAATAAGTGGAACTATTTATCACAATGTGTGTGGTTTTCGTCTCAATCACTACGTCTCTTGAGCCTCGTCGTTCAATCATAATCACCTCACCTATTTATATATAGCATGTTAGTCATTGCTGGCTTGTTCCGTCCTTCTCCATCTCATTCTGAAAGTGTGTTGCTTGTGCCTGGAGGGAATGAGGGAAGCAGCAGGAGCGTGGTCTGGCGGAGCGGAGGGGGCTGGGGCTGGGGCTGCGCTGCGGGGAGGGCCGGCGATTAATCCTAACGCGCTAATTGCTGTTCGCGGCTGCCTTCGATTTGTACCGGTCAGCGCTGCCGCCGCTCCACTGGCCCCTTCAGCCCTCCAGCTCCTCGCCCGGCCCCACCCCGCCGATCCCACCCGCAACTCCCCATCCTCACCTTATACCACTTCACGCCCCCACGCACCGCCCTATTCTCCGTCCCGTTCCCTGACCCGCTCCCTCTCTCGCCCCGCTCCTCGCCCCGCTCCTCGCCCCGCTCCTCGCCCCGCTCCTCGCCCCGCTCCTCGCCCCGCTCCTCGCCCCGCTCCTCGCCCCGCTCCTCGCACCGCTCCTCGCACCGCTCCTCGCACCGCTCCTCGTCCCGCTCCTCGCACCGCTCCTCGTCCCGCTCCTCGCCCCGCTCCTCGCCCCGCTCCTCGCCCCGCTCCTCGCACCACTCCTCGCCCGCTCCTCGCCCCCGCTCCACTCGCCCGCTCCTCGCCCGCTCCTCGCCCCGCTCCTCGCCCCGCTCCTCGCCCCGCTCCCTCGCCCCGCTCCCTCGCCCCGCTCCTCGCCCCGCTCCTCGCCCGCTCCTCGCCCCGCTCACGCCCCGCTCCTCGCCCCGCTCCTCGCCCCGCTCCTCGCCCCCGCTCCCGCCCCACCCCGCTCCTCGCCCCGCTCCTCGCCCCACCCGCTCCTCGCCCGCTCCTCTCCCCACCCCGCTCCTCGCCCCACCCGCTCTCCTCGCCCCACCCGCTCCTCTCCCACCCCGCCCCTCGCCCCCCCCCGCTCCTCGCCCCACCCCGCTCCCAGCCCCGCCCCGCTCCCCTCCGCACCCGCACTCCACCTGCCATAACACTGTCCCCGCCATCATTCCTGCCAGCAGCCCGGCCACCAGACCCGCTCCTATCTTAGCCCCGCTCAACGCCTAGAAATGTCATTTCCAGCCCAGACATATCGTCTAAATACTCTCTTCGTACTCTTTCGCCCAAACTCCACTCCGTCCGCTCCGACCCCCCTTGTTACCACCCCCTCTCATCTCCCATTTCCCTTCCCTATTCTCCAATCCCTTCTCCTCGCTCCCCGCGCCCCGCGCTCTCGCCAACGACGCGTCCGAGCGCTCTGCAGACGGTCGAGCGGGCGCGCGCACGTCGATTTATCGGGCGAGTCGATGGCTCGCGATAACGCTCGTCCGCGGCGCAGATCCCGCAGCTGACGCCCCGCGACAGACATCGCCCGCGCCGCCCGACTGCAGCGCCAGCGGCCTCGTTCCGTTAACTGGCGATCGGCGCTTAATGGATCGGCGATTTGTCACCGGCGTCGTCTGGCGATCCGAGAAAGAGTTTGAGCGTTTCTCGACGTGCTGTTAACGCAAGCACTTCTGCTCAACGCATCCGCGCAAATTAAGTTTTACAACAATATCTGGGGAGTGGGTAATATTCGAATGTTTGGAAGAAGACTGAGGAAATGTCAATGAACGGTTCTTTTAAATAATACATTCATTTTAATCATGTGTATTTGAACTTTGCAAATATGATATTAAAAATCGTTATATTGTACTCTTGTCTGTATTTCAACGTTGTAGATTACCAATATTAATATAAAAGAAAGTAAACATGCAAATTAAACATGGAAATTTGCATTTCCCATTCCCG
The DNA here is from genome assembly GCA_011170035.1 of Teleogryllus occipitalis. Classification (NCBI taxonomy): domain Eukaryota; kingdom Metazoa; phylum Arthropoda; class Insecta; order Orthoptera; family Gryllidae; genus Teleogryllus; species Teleogryllus occipitalis. The sequence goes on from BLKR01014763.1 coordinate 162,812, forward strand.
AAATACGCTTTAATTGTTACATACGCGAAAACTACATGTAAAAGAGAAGATAAAAAAAATGAAAGCTGCTTAAAATATCATTTGATACACTGAGATTACTTGATAAATTTATATTATTTTTGAGAAATGTGTCCGTTGTCATACTCTACGCACGGATCCAAGAATGTCTATTGAACTGAAATATGCTGCTTTTCTGCATGTGATTAATAAAATAATTCATTGCATCAAATAAACGCATTATTACACGCTCAGAGTGATAAACAGGACCTATGTTTACAAAGAATGCCGGCCATTTCGGAGTGCCGGTACATTTATTTTCAAGTCATCACACTGCAGAGCCCAGTTGAAATGTTCACCTCATTTATTCGCAAATTATTGCACCGCATTTTTCCCGCGTTGCATTCCCTCTGCAGCGTTTTCGCCAATACCGTATTTCTGTCTGCCAACGGCGCATTTCTCGTTTTCTCAAGAGTCGTTAGGAGACCGCTGCATTTACAGCGAGTGCGTTGTGTTCTGCTCGGCACGACCTCTACGCAGATGGGAGAGAGAAAGGAAGGGAGGTAGTCAATACAAGTAGTACAGAATAAAACGAATTGGAGGATTCAGTCAGGGGGTGAAGTGGAGAGTGAGAGAATGTTAAGGTAGGGTAGTGTTCAGCAAAAGTAGTAGTCGTTACACTGTTTACGAAAGAGTATACTTTTAAGGAAAGAATTCATACGTGCGTTAATATTCAATTGAGTTTGTTCTATCTGTATTATTATATTTTAGAGAAATTTGAATGAAGATTGACTATTGTAGTTTGATATCCTCGTAAGTGGATTCGAAATATATTTCCTAACCGCGAATTATCAACATACCTTAAATGTTCAGAAACTGAATTTTAGAATGTTTTCTTATCAGACCCGCAACTACGAAATTTAAAGAGAATGTTCCAATAGCATAATGTACTTTTCCCGTTCTGATCTAAGTGGAGTTGGAAGGGAAATAAGATGTTACTTTATCCTCAAGGTGGTACTCTGACAAAACTATATTAGATTGAAACATAGGGTTCGTCAAACACTTCCAAGATTCTTCTTTGTTTATTTCCTTGCTTCCGTGTTTGCTTATTTCCTTGATTGTTCGTTTACTTTCTTGCTTTTTTCTCCCTTCCTTCCTTAGTTACTTTCCTTTCCCTTTCTCTTGCACTCTCACTTTCTCTCTCTCGTTCTTTTTCTTGCTCGCTCGCTCTCTCTCTCTCTCTCTCTCTCTCGCTCTCTCTCGCTCTTTCTCTCTCGCTCTGTCTCTCTCGCTCTTTCTCTCTCGCTCTTTCTCTCTCGCTCTTTCTCTCTCGTTCTTTCTCTCTCGCTCTTTCTCTCTCGCTCTCTCTCCCTCGCTCTTTCTCTCTCGCTCTTTCTCACTCGCTCTTTCTCTCTCGCTCTTTCTCTCTCGCTCTCGCTCTCTCGTTCTCTCCCTCGCTGTTTCGCTCTCTCTCACTATCACTCTCTCGATCTCTGTCGCTCTCTCCCTCCATCTCTTCCTCGCTCTTTCGCTCGCTCTCGCTCTCTCTCGCTCGCTCGTTCTCTCTCGCTCTCTCTCTCTCGCTCTCGCTCGCTCTCTTGTTCCCTCGCTCTCTGTGTATGTGGTAACAACACAATTGTATAATTCCCTACGCACTCCCTCCCCATATACACGTATCACACATTACACATTACATTATGTATCTATTCATCCACAAGGTCAAAATTTGATTTGATTAAACATGTACATACCCCCCTTTTTTAAATGTTGGCCAGTCTATCCTGCACAAATAGTAATGCATTCGATGCGCGCCGTGGCCAATAGACCAGTAAGGCCGGTGAGCGCTGCGCGGACCGGACCCCAAGGGCGTGCGAGGGCACACGTGTAATGGGGGAGGGGCACGCCCACACGGCGCAGGTGAGAAGGCAGGGCTAGGCGCACGCGCGCGCGCGTGTGTATGTGTGTGTGTGTGTGTTTAAGTGGAGAAGGCGGAGATCGGCCAGGCGGCGTGAAGGTAAACTAGGTCGAAGGGGAAGGACTTCAGTCCTATGCCGAGGGAGAGGTGTGAAAGCAAACACGAGAGAAGAGCAGGAGGGAGGCCCGAGGGGGGGGCAAGTGGATGTACGTCGTGAGGCGAGAGGAGAGGGGTGGGTCTTAGAAATACCGGGTCAAACGTTTAATACAAAATGCGACTGAGGGAGGACGCGGTTAGGGGAAGTGTAAAGCGAGAAAGTGGCTCAACTGGGCGAAGGTCGAAATGAGAACGACGGTACTTGGCAAAATGGAGAGATGTCATGGCATGGCGGCGGGTAGGATGCATGGTGAGCGCAAGACGGCGTGGCCGAATAGGGTGTTGACAGGACAGCACGATAGCACGGCGGAAGAACGAGTCCGTACGGAACGGGGACCATAGTCGTCTGGAATCGTTCGGGTCGTTGGCAGGTTGATCACAGCACAGAATGGGTAGAACGAGGTTGGACGGAGGCAGGCCACGGAGACGAAATGACAGAGCGGGGTAAGATGGGCGGTCGGATGAGAGAATGCTGGGATGAAGATGAGCGGGGTATTCGTCGCAAACGGCGAGGCGATGCAGGTGCCGGGCGGAGAAGGGGCTGGAACGAAACAAATAAATGGGGAGCGGGTGGGGTGGGGGTAGGACCCGAAGGAGACAGACCGAAGGGTTGGCAGGACGGGTAGCATGATGAAAAAGGGAAACGAGGGTACCAGAACATCAAAACCAGGAAAGGACAAGTGTCGAAAGCAGCGGAAAGTCAGTTGGTGCGAGAATAGAAAGCAGCGGAAGTATGATGGTGCAGAAGGCGGGTGGCAAACTGGGCCGAGCAAGGTGAGAAGATTGAACGTGTGAGGGTGCGGGAGAGGGGCGCCCGTGTGGGGGTGGAGCGGGGCAAGAGGAGAGGAGAGCGAAGCGGAGCGTGAACAGTAACTGGCGCGGGCGTGGCGGTAAGAGGTGGGGCGGGGCGATGTGGGGCAGGGGGCGGGGGCGATGTGGGGCAGGGGGCGGGGGCGGCGCGGGGCGGCGCGGGGCGGCGCGGGGCGGCGCGGGGCGGCGCGGGGCGGCGCGGGGCGGCGCGGGGCGCGGGGCGGCGCGGGGCCACCTCGCTTGCGGGGCTCTATTAGGCTCACGCCAGCGCCTCATTACGGAAGCGTGGAGGGCGGGGCACTGCCGGGAGAGAGCCGAGCCGCAGCGCCATGGAATAAATATCAACACGCCCCTGAGTCACAGCCGCCTCCGCCCCCGCCAGGAGCGCCAACATCGCCACCGCTGATGGTGAAATTTTGAAGGGATGGGCGGAAATAAAATGGAAAATTATTCATGATAGCCAAATTGGTGCATTATTTATAAAGCCCGTAAAATATATACACTTTGAGCGTGGGTTAGTCAATTAGGAAATTTTCTTCCATTTGCGACCTGTCATTTTATTTAATGTGTACTTTAAAAACAGATTATCTTACAACTTATACCTGATTGATTCACACTGAACGATTAGTTTTTCGGTTTCGATGGAAGTCATCTACATGATCCGGCACATGAACGATATGACTGGTCTATGCTGTGAAAGTTACAAACATCTTCCTTTTTTAATTTATTCATGCATTGGCGTTTGGCTCTCTAAACCGCATATCATAGAAACATCCTCCACTCAATTTCGACCCAAATCGTCTAAGCCGTTATTCTGTATCACCAAACTAAGGTCAACTTGGTTGTAATAACTTCCGTGTGTTGCACATCATCGTCCAATTAACTATTTCCTCTATCACCACATCCGTATACCTTCGTAAAAAGCTCGTCGCAGCTGTGTAGCCAAATGGCGGGTCGAATGGGAAACCTTCGAAAAAGTTGTTGAAGGTTGAAGGACTCACAAATTATTTTCGAAGTTCGTTGAGGGATACACTGGAGTATTATCACACTGCTTCATTAATTTTGTAATTTTGGTCTTATTTTCGATGAATACTATTGTAACTCTTCCGTCGTGAATCAGGTATTTGCTCCTCTCTATCTCACATATGTTGCACCGAGTTCTGCCGCAATTTCAAGACTTTACGACGAAATAAGAATGACTGGCAACATTGAACCTATTCATGACAAGGTTGGTGCAAGGTCGAGCCGTATGACTAGAGTAGGAAGAACCTTTAAAATACATATTTTCCCGTGCTCTGAGATTAATGTGATAGACTGTGTTTCTAGGAAACATTATTCACGGAACGATAAGGGAGTAAGGTTAGCGAGCGCTCGAAATCCGCATAACCGCAGTTGTGACTTTAATATCGTTTCAGAAAATGTGCAATGTTTATTTCCATTCTGGTTTTGTAATTTACTTGTCTGTCATTTTCAGAATACAGATGATCGACATTAGAGACATCGCAATTGTACTAAAAATGTGAAATTTCATTAAAATGAAGAATGCTTCAAACTATTCTTCTTGCAATTTGTTTTAAATTCCAAAATTTCGCTAGGTAGCAATCCAAAAACAATTGAATATTTTAGCACAATTTTGTTTAATATTGAAATAATTAATCTATTAAATAGTTAACTATTATACTAAACAACTAAAAGAGGAACAAATATTAAAAGTTAAAAATTAATTCATTGTAATCGCAATGGCCCTAAGTAAAGAAGAAAAATGCTTTTTATAGTTTTCCTGGGTATCCAAAAGCCATACCTCCATGAATAACATAAAATGATCTTCAGTAGAGAACATTCCCCTTCATGTCAACACAATATTCTTACATTTTCAGTGAGCTCGTTGGGAAAGGTCACTAAATAACGAAAAGAGAATATGAAATTAGCGTGAAAGTGTAAATTTGAGTACATTCCTCAGATTTTTGCCCACATTTCACCATTATTCAGTTCAACCAAACAGCGACTATTAATCTGAACTTGATGCACTAATATTGTGTAAATGCAAAATTCCAGTAACATTTTAATTTTAGTCTATAAGCGCATTTGATATATCAATATTCAAGCTTTTATGCCGTGAAAACTTGAATTTAATTCATGTTATTTATAAGATTTTTATTTCAATGCCAACGAAGATGAACATATTGGAAGCTTTTACCAACGTAATGAGACAATTTACATAACTTTTTTCTATGGCTTTTATCCAGCCAACAGCCGGTTACCCTCTACGTCCCGATGGGACGCATATTCGACCATTCACTTGACCAACACACTTGCGGGCTCCTCTGATCTGGTGTCAGCATAACGCAAGGTGCACCGCGACAACATATACATGAAAGGCTAGGGACAAACAACCATGCCCAAGGACTCGAACCCACGGTGCTTCAGACCGAAGCGCTGAGTCAGTACACGCTCTGTCACCTCAACTGTCTAAATCGGCTACATAATTATATATAATTTTAAAAATATTTCCCCTTTTGTTTTCCCATCCATCATTTTTGTTTCCCGTACGTCATTTTTTCTTTCAAAGGCTTACTCTTCAGTATAATTCCATTCATACACTTTTCCTCTTCAATATAGCATAATATCAGGTTTCTCGCATTTATTTTACTTTGAACCCCTTCATTTATCGTTCTCCTACCTGGTTTTTCCATTATCCTTCACACCACCATCTTCAAGCCCTGCTTTCTGCCTTGGAAGGGGCGCGCTCTCGCCCACGCTTAGCGAGTTACGACCCAACGCGCGCCTACCCTCGCCCTCCCATCGCCCGCGACCACGCCCAACCCCCTCCTCCCCCGCTTGTTTTGCCCTTCCCCGACTTTCTAACCCTCCCCTCCACCTCACTCTCAGCGCCCCCGCTCTCTCACCCCATTACAGCCTCTGGCATTTCCCCATGCCTCATCCCATCCCCACGCCCTCACCTCCATCTGCGCCCCCGCCCCGTCCCCTGCTTCTGCCCGTTTCCCTCTCTTTCGCTCCTCGCGCCCCGCCATCACCCACGCCCTCGCCCTCCTCCTCTCCCATCCCTTCACCTCCTTCAGCCCTACATCTCGCCCTCGCCCTCGCCTCCGCGCCAGTGACTGCTTTGCGGAAGGTGTTAACTCAGGCGGCGCACAAAGTGAATCAGGCTACGAAACCACCCAGTCACTTCCACGGAGCGCATTCTTAAATCAGACTTCTGCCGGGGACCAATAACTCCGGAAACCTCATTCCTCTTCCACACTTCTTTCTTCGGTCGTTTGCTCAGAGGGTGTTGCTTCGTGGAAGAAATCAGCTCCGTACGGAAGTCGTAGATGGTCGCTGAAAAATCTCGGAGTTGTAGTGCACATTAGTGCTGTCGATATTGTTGTGTTATTTATCGCACTTCATGTGTACATTTTAACCCGATCTTAAAAATATTTTCTGTAAGAGGTTTGGAAGATGATTTCTCAGTGCTTTCTCGAATTCAGTCTGTAGCTATCTGTAGTGTTTCTTAATGTTTCCATGAATTCCCTGGTGTGTAATATCTCATAATTCGTTCTTTTATTATTTTATCAGTTATCGTACCTAATCTCTTCTTATAAATTAATTAAATCCTTACAGTTGTATAAACATTATGTATTGCATTCTGTTTGATGTACTGTGCTTGTGTATCATTTAGTTTTAAATCATACGTAGTAATCCCAAGAATATTTTTAAACCAGCAAAATATTTATAAAACAGACAATGAAATCTCAACAATTCTATTTCTGTATGATAAATATTTTATTTTCAAACGTTCAATTCGTTCAGCGTTGTATTTATTGCTAGAAAAAATAGCTGGATTCATTTTAGATATTTTGAGACTGTTATTACGTAAAAATGAGAAGAGAAAAATTTGTGTGGAAATGCGTTATTCGTAAAAACGAGTTTGAAGCGTGTGCAATAGAATCCTACAAACGCATTTGTGTGCATAAAAAGTGTTATGATTAGCTAGCGCAACGCATAAATCTTGCTTTGCATGATTAAATACCGGCAGTTTAAACATTTTGTTGCCGTAATTCGTCCATAAATCGTGCGCACCATTTATATTTCCTTTTTTCAATTGTTCAGGAATGCAAATTGTTCGCATAGTTTGGATATTTTACACCTACGGCCCCACAAATGTTTTTACTTCAGGTCACAGGTCTGCGCTGAAACTTGAAATTCATGGCACTTGTATGGAATTTAATGTTATTAATTCCTTTTAATATTTATATTTTTTTCTCAGGTCGTGGTAGAGAAACATATCATCTTGAGATCAGATTATGATCAAAAATGCTTAATCTCATTTAACTACGAGAGCAAAATTTGTTGATACGAACTTCTAATATTAGTGTGCCTCAAAAACCAGAATTTATTTTTTATTGGTAGCCATTCCGGGCATATGAGTAATGACAAACTTTTTTAGTAAATGCGACTAAGGACGGCAAGTCGGAGAAATTTCCAGACGTTTGTGAGCATCAATAATGAATCAATAAAAAATAGTACAAATCCCGGTAGTAAACACGAAACTAAAACGGTCGGTTCTAATGCACTCTTTTCATTTAATTATCATTTTTCTACTTGGTGGTTATTAATTCAGATATTTCTTCGTGATGTGCAAATTGATATTTTAAGATCTAATTGGTATTTTAACTTCTTTAGGCTCTGAATGAAAACATTAGATGGATCCAAACATTTGAGTTAATATTTTTAAGATCACAATTTGAATACACGTCGTTAAAAATTCGCAAGGGAAAGGGAAATATGTTCTTACCGTCAAACATGCAAAACATTCGCAATATAGGCTTCCTCAAACAATAAGTCTCACTACAACGACATGATCACGTTACTATTTTCCTAATAGCATCAAAATTATTCGCATTTTTCACATTTTTCAAAAACAATGGTTATGCTAGAACCAATTAAGAAAAATTGGCGTATCTAGGTATTGATGCAGTGTGTATAGAAATTGATGTTAACATTTTTTTTAAATTTATTTATTTCAGGTCGCATCAACTGCAAGTTCATTAACGACCACACCAATTACAATATCCAATACACAAGTTTAAATTTAGATCTTTAATACTCTATATTGTTCCAGTACCACAATTCTACAATAATACAATACAACACTTAACAATAATTATCATGTTAGTTTGGGCTCAAATTTCCGACATAATGCCAATACTTTTACAAAACTTAAGCACTTGATTTTGATGGGCAGGAGAATAAAACAGTGCACCAACGTTCAGTCCCCGCAAGAAGTTTTTTTCGTGGAAGGGAAAGTCAATGATGTGGTCCAAAGTTAGATTAAAATATTATTTTACGGTTTTTTCTGTATTTATTTAGGAACTCTTATCTTATTCTCTCATTCATTCCCATCGTGCTGCAAATTCCACGCCACCGTACGCAGTGGGCACGTCAGCTGCAAATTCCCCGCCATCATTTTGAAAATGATGACGAAAAGCGTAATAACGGCGTTCGTTCCCTTGTGGCGGTCTCCGCGGGCGCGCGCTCGGGCGCGCGGGGCGCTAACAAGTTAAACAGAGATCGGTAGACGCGCGTGATGACGGAGCTGCGGTGCCATTACTGGGCACTACAGTGCCATCCACATGGGCGCGCCGGCGCTGCCCTAATGCGGAAAAATGCGCTCTCCGGTCGCCGGTGGCGTCACCGACCGCGCCACCCCTCCATCCTCGTGGACCCCGCCCCGCCCCGCCCTGCGACGCCCCGCCCCCCTGCCCCCTGTCCCCCGCACCCTGCCCCCCGCCCCGCCTCCCTCCGCCCCGCCCCACTCCGAACCCCGGCCCCGCCCCGCCCGCCCGCCCCCGCCCCGCCCCGCCCCGCCCCCGCCCCGCCGCCCCCCGCCCCGCCCCGCCCCGCCCCCCGCCCCACCCCGCCTCGCCTCCCCGTCCCGCCTTACCCGCCGCCCCGCCTCGCCTCCCGGCACGCCCCGCCACGCCACACCCTGCCACGCCACGCCCCGCTCCCCGCCCCGACCCGCTCCCCCCGACCCGCGACGTTCCGCCCCGCGACGCGCCGCCCCAACCCGCCGCGCAGCACGGTGGGTAGAATAGGCACTAAATGAAGAGGTTAAGGCAACAACAAATTTTACACAACCAAAATAAATATCTTTAGGATCCCCATCCCCTCAAAAATCGTGTTCGACCAAGCACTCAACAAAAGGGTTCATAGAGCTTAATATGTTTATAAAAAGTAGCAGAAATTTTATTTCTGGTTTTACACAAACTCTCCAGGCGAAGGGTGCAATGGAAAGTGCATTCTGTCACCGCTGGGACTCCTAATCAATCCCCAATTAAACTATGTGGAATTTGTGATGGTTTACTTATTACCTATTTTTTGATCATTCGCTTTCTAAGACTCACCTCAACCATCTACTCATTAAAATACCTCTCAAGTCTCTCAAGTCCTCAATCATTTGAGCAAGTGAAGGTCTTTTGAACCTTAATAATAACTAATTACACAAATTTTGCTTACAAAAATGGCGCAGTCACATGTTATTGCTCTGTTAACCCTTAGCGTGGAAATGGAGAGCTTTCTTTGCCAGAACCATCTGGTTGTTCTGGGCTGTTCAGGCGATCCTTCGTCATGTCTTGTTCACGTTCGTCTCCGTCTGAGGGTAGAGTTGCGGGGTCGTTGTGTTGGTCGCTCAGCTGAGAGCCACTGCACCCGCTTTATTCAGCCGCGAAGGCACTCTGTCTGTGAACTGATCCTTCTCAATTTTGGTGCATTTATTATTTTTCATTATTTATTCATTAAAACGTGTTTTCCCTCGATTTTTCGTCCTAGGGTGATTAGCAGATGTTTTTGCAATCCTTGTGATCCACAATGGCCGAATGTTGGGTTTATGCCGTACAGTCGATGGCAAAGACAATTAAGTCACCCGTAGAAATATTGTTTTCTTGTAGAATGCAACACATATAAAAATGATGATTTCTTTCTGGATACAGTTCTCTCTTCCACGGGGTTTGAAGAGGAATATTAATTATTGTTTTGGGACTTCATCGTCTCGTTAATTTTATTAATTGCTGTAATTGTCTGCAGTTGGACGTTGTACTATATTTCCTTTATACCGCAAAGCATTGTAAAGTGCTAATTATTGTCTCCCAATGTAATGCTCTCTTGTTTCTGTCTCTTTTCATCTTTCAGTCGATACCTCCCTGTCCTCCCTCTGTCCCTCCCTCTATCTACCACTCGCTTCTCTCACCTTCTCTCTATATCTCTATCACTCTTTCTCTTACCCTCTCTCTCTCTCTCTCGCTTCTCTCGACCTCTCTCTCTCTCTCTTGCTTGTCTCACCCTCTATCTATCACTCGATTCTCTCACTCTTTGCTCTCTCTCTCTCTCTCTCTCTCTCTCTCGCTTCTCTCGCCCTCTCTCTCTCGCCCTCTCTCGTTTCTCTCGCCCCCTCTCTCTGGCTTCTCTCGCTCGCTTCTCTCGTCCTCTCTCTCTCTCTCTCGCTTCTCCCGCCCTCTCTCCCTTATTTTCTGCGCGTGTCGTTTGGCTCATTTCGGGCATGTGCTCGCCGCTCGCCGCGCTCGGGAATGGCGCTGTGCAACGTTAATTTGTTTTAACTTTACTTGAAATATTCACGTCCGCCCGTCGGAGGTGCTTCACGCGGCACTCCCCGGCGCCGCGGCATGGCACGGCGCGGCGCGGCGGCGCCGCCGCCGCCAGGGCAACGGAAGGACGGAGGCAGGGAGGGACGCAGAACAGAGGGGAGAGAAAGAGGCAGGTAGACGAACCCGGAGCGAAGTAAAGAGACAAGAACAGGAAAGAGGTAGAAGAAAGGCGGAGAGAGTGAGAGGGTGGAATGGAGAGTGAAGGAAGGACGAGTGGAGATGAAAGGAGGCAATGAGGGAGGATGGGAGTTTAAGAATGAGAGAGGAAGATAAAGGGAGAGAGAGAGAGAAACTGGTCAGTGAAAGAAAGGTGTGAAGTGTCACGAACTGTAATATCAAAGATAAGATTAATAATAAATGTAATAATATTGATAATAGTAATAATAATAATCTATGATTAACTCAAGTCATTGAGCTGAAGTCCTGAAGAAGGTTCCATAAAGAAACGTAACCTAAGTTGTTAAATCTTCAAACCTTTTTTGTTTACAAAATTGTCCCTAATTCAAAACTCTTCGAATTTCTAACAAATAGATCAAGAAATGTCATTTGTTAACAATAATTACGATTTTGAAGAGTTGAGTAATGATGAAAGCGAATGTTTTTAATCAAAATAAAACAAGTACATGTTTATAGTTCATTAATTGAATTCTTCTGTGAGCCGCGCGCAATAATTCTACCTAATTGAAGAATACTGAAGTATTTTTATTCAGATAATATAATACTACTTTGAACTTCGTTGTCCTCGAGATATGTGTTTGAGTTTAAATTAAGAAAAAAAAAATATCAGTTCTTACTTACCTTCAGATTCGTATCTCACAGTGTTCAATTGGCATTCTCATGGAAATAAACACGTGTGCGCACTTAGCATTGAAAGAAACTTTGTTACTTTTGTTACATTATCATGAGGATTGAAACAGAAATAACTTACAGCAAGAATGTCTTAAAGACGCATTGTTTTTCCAATGCGTTCTCCGTAAACATTTTAACGCGCATTAACAGGATTTTCGGTGAAGTGGAAGAATGATTTAAATTTAGAAATAAAAGTTCTTCTTAAAGACACTTATAATAGTTCTAGCCTTTTCGGATTTTATTTTTTGTTCATGGCATAATTATATTATTTGTCAGCTATACCAACAGTAAAAGACATCTATAATGGTGAGGTTGAAATAATATTGAGATAGACGGCGGTATGACGCCAAGACTAAAATTAATAATGTCGTGTTTGGACTTAATGAAGACATAATGCATACGTGACATTGCGCGTTCCCAAAATGTCACTTATACTTGTAATTTTGGAGGCGTAAATCTTAGAAGTTGATACGATCGAACAAAAAATTTATGAGGTTACCTAAACAAGGCACCTGCGTTTCACCGGTTTGAGATTTGGGAACATTTCTCCTTATCTTTAGAACATAACACTGCATGTGTTAAAATAAATAACGTTTATGTTTACGTCATGTTTAAGTAATGATTTTCTTAGTATACGTCTTACCCAAAGCAAAAATGCAACAAACTGAATTTGCTGGAATGACTCATGAGGGTTACTACAGGAACGTAAATTGAATTTGTTTCTTCCTTTTTATTAAAGATAATGGCTCCTTAGGCTTCAATTATGGAAAACTGAAGGATTATAGTTACATTACATTATTACACAGTACTTCCAAATTTTAGTGGCGTTGTCTGTTTGATTATTTTGTTACAATATTCATCATTCGGAAACCCATCGTATGTGAAGATTAATAGGATCGGAAAAGCATAATTGGTTAATATAAAACTGTTAAAGAAACTTTCAGAGAAGAAATACATAATTATACATGTAATAAATACATACATATGTGTTGTAATCTATGAAAATTATTACATGTAGGATATTTATGAAACTTTGAGATATGTTTATTTGTTCTTAAATATATTTGTTAACGATCGTGTGGAGTGTAACATGAAATCAGTGAATATTTTTGACAGTTTGTGCACTTTTTTAGAGCATGAATTGAAATAACATTTATTGTAAGTACTTGCACATTTGCAAATCTTGTTTTAATATATTTCAATTAGCATAAAATATCTAGAGTTACAATATCTACATTATAACTGACTTAATTTAGTTGATTCAAGTCACCAAGATCTTTGACAACTGGACTTGCAGTCTACCAAAGGATTTGCATACTCACTTAATTTTAGATTTTATTAAATAACTTTTGTATCTTAGGTGTATTTTGCTTTGGACTTATTTCTTTCAACGTTGACAATGCATCCCTGAAATTTGAATTCAAACTTCTGCTACCGACAGCGCAAAATTGGAATGAGGAATATTGTTTTGACAACATTCCCAGATATATCATGTGTGGTGCCGGCATTGTAAAATACCCAATATTCACCATCACAACTCCAACCACTTTGAAAGCATTGTTTTAAAAAAATATGATTAAAACATGTTTAGATTTTAATGAAGATTAGCGTTTCATCCAGTGCGTATTGAAAGAGAATTAAAACTGTGCACAAAAAAGCGATATGGCAACTCGCAAATTTCAATCGTGTTGATTGGGAAAGCAGACCGCTGTAACCACGCTGCGCCCGAAATGAAGAGAAGAAACGTATTTCTGTGAAAGAAACGTAGCGAAGAAAAAAACATGTAAATAAAAAAAAGTTCTCTCGCGGTAAGACTTTTTTCACGACTCGCTCGTATGCAAATTCCTAATCGAAAAATCTTTATATCCGTCCCACTTGTCGCGGTCTCGTATAAATTTGCGAGCGGGCGTGTTGTTTTGAAATAAATCTCATGGCCCCCGCGGGACGAAGAAATCCGCTGCACGTCGACAGGCGCATGTGGAAACGAGGGGCGGGAGAGATTGGGCGCTGGTAGGTGAAGAGGGGTGGAGGCAGGTGGGCTGGATAGTATTAGGGGTTAGGGGTAGGGGTGTGTGGAGAAGAGTGTATGATGACACGAGGGTCTGGTGTGATTGGGTGTTGGTAGGTGCGGATGGATGTTGGTAGGTGCGGATGGGTGATAGTACGTGCGGATGGGTGTTGGTAGGTGGGGATGGGTGGTGGCAGGTGGGGTGGTTGGGTAGGAGTAGGAGTAGGGCTAGGGTGGAGGTGTGTGAGGGAAGGCGCTTGCGGGAACGAGGGGCGGGTGAAATTGGGTATTGGTAGGATGGGTGGAGGCAGGTGAGGTGGTTAGAAGTAGTGGTGTGGGTGGGGGTGAGAGCAGATGGATGTGGGAACGAGGGACGAGTAGGAGTGTGTGCTGGTAGGTGGGGATGGATGGAGGCAGGTGGGGTGGTTAGGGGTAGGGTTGGTTGGGGGCAGGTAGGAGGTTTGATAGTGAGACGGGTGTTGTAAAGAGAATCATCAAATAACTGCGAATTTGTTGCAGCTTATTATTGTTGTAATACAGATATTTGCAAACTTTTTAACTCGTTCTACAGTTCCTTGGTTCTCCTAGACTCGTGAGAATAAGGTAAGCGTCGCTTACTTGTCTCTTCCGACGTACTTCTTGACACAATAAAGTAATGAACCAGAAGAGAGACAAATACGGCAGTAAAGACTTGAAGTGTAAATATGAGACAGTGTCTGCTCGAAGGCCCTCAGGTGGCTCCAATTAGCTAACTTACCATTCAGAAGAAAATACTCTGGACTGATTGAGAATGAAGTGTGGAATTCGTAGGTGAGGGATTATGTCAAAGCCCCTGAAACGGGTAATGCTATACAAAGTAAATAGTTTAGGGGCAAAATATTAATGATCAGGGTTTATTGATCATTAATTAAATAGTATTGACAAATTATTCAATTGAAACTGTGGATATGAAAAAACTCATCATTAAGGTTCAAAACTTAATTATTAATTAAGTTTTATAAATTAACTAAGTATCCTACGTATAAACGAATTATATTTTTGGCTTATTTCCCCACTAAACAAAATATTAAGATATTTCAAGCCCGTTTAATTCGCAAACCTCTTATCTTCTAAATGTGTTAAAAAAATTGTATTAGAAATGTCGAGCATTCACGCTTGCAGGAAATGTCGTTTGTTGTATCCATTTATTCATAAATTTATACGTGTTTCGTAATGTTTTCTATCCCAACTGTTGGTACCAATGCAGCACGAAGGCGTGCTCCCGTGATGTGTAGTTCTCGCGTGCGCCACCTCGCGGCGCTATAGGTCAGCAGCGGCTGTGTGTTCTAACGAGGACGCATAATTAAGTGCAGTAATCAATCGTCAATTAACCGTCATCGATAGTGGAAACAATGGTTTATTTATTTATTAAAACTTTGGGAGGTATTAGCGCACGTTCAATTTGATATATAATTTCAGCGATTTTTCTGGTCTCGTCAATGGAAGCGAAAGCGTTAAGGGAAAAAAAAGGGGATTAATTTATCTGTAATTAGCGCCGGGTGTTTTGCGAGCGCCGGTGCGAGACCGGCGGAGGCTCAGTGGGGAAACTGCGAGGGCAGGAGAACAGAGAAAAGCAAAATATAAGGCAGTGGGTGGCCCTACATCTCAAATTAATATATTTATCCCAGACGTTTCAATTCATTCTGTGTTGAAAGTTGTTTGTGATTACTTTGAACACGTAATTTAACATTGCTTACTTCCAAGTCACAAAAAATCCACTATTTATATTTATATTACGAGGCAATTTATTACATATGTTAATCACATTTTATTATATTCTGTGGATGGGCAGTGTTGATAGGTTTTTAGTCCATTTAATACCAGATTTTTTTAGATTTGTTTCAAATTGCCCATCTCGATCAGGTTTTTCGTCCAGTTTCCCTGATCCATTGAGCAAATGCTGAGATGGCCCCTTGTTTTGCTTCTGGACATAAATGTAACTTCATTTTCTGTGCACGTCTTCTAGAATTCAGTGGGAAATACAATTATTCAAATTATCGTTTCCATGTTGTCTCGGCAGGAAGTAATAAGAGCCAAAATTTATTGCTTATTTATCCTTGAAAATAGATTTTATTACATGGGAGTTTTTTTGTTTGTTTTTTTCTCCCTTTCAAAATTCAAAATTTATTGCTTATTTATCCTTGAAAATAGATTTTATTACATGGGATTTTTTTGTTGTTTTTTTCTGCCTTTCAAAATTCAAAATTTAAGTAGTATATGACTTAGTGTAGGGATCACAGAATTTTGAAAATGTGCACACAATTCAGTTTTCCCCATAGCACGTCATACGTAGTTTTTTAACTGTTTTTTGACGTAAAATAAATAAATAAAATAAATAAATTGCTGTATTATCTTACTCATGAGGTAAGATGACAGCAAAATATTTGTTTGAAAAGAAACTTAATTTTTTCTCGTCTACTGGTCATGCAGTGAAGAGAATGTATTGTAATTGTGCGGGGAAAAGCGGCAAATTTTCGACAGAAAAATTCTTATTGCCGAACTGTGATAACGAAAAAATGGATGATTTTTGTCGCTGTATGTAATAATTCACTTCCTATAACATGTGTCGTCAGAATCTATGTTTGATGGGTTCTTGTTATCGAAGATCGATTACAAAACATCTATTTGTCTGTGTGACCGTTCGTCTGTGAGCTACGCTAGTGGCTAAATCATGGACAGGATTTTCACAAAACCTGATATTCCCTGATCGAGCTTACTGATGTAAAGGTCACTGGATTTTAAAATAGATATTTTGATTTTTGAGGTTCTTTAAACGAAGCCTCGACATTTTAAAAATTGTCTGAAAAGTGGCTCCAAATCTTTTCTTTATATTTTTCATCTGATAGAGCAAACGTCGCATAAGAAATGGTGTAAGTAGCATTTTCGTTGCACTCCCTGAATTTTTGAAAAGTGCAAAATTTCAACATTTTTTTTTTCGACATCTTCCTTTAAATAAAACAATGAAGGGAGCTTTTACGTTTAACAGATATGTTATTTAAAACAGATTTTCAAGTAAGTCATGTTTAATTTTTCAAAAATATAATTTTTTTGCGAAACTGTTTGTCAAACAAAGGCAATGTTTATTTATTTAAATATTTTTTTCGTAAAACGTACACAATTTTTCAACTCGAATTTCCAGCACTTCTTTTGCTAGAATCTCTCGGAAGTTATTTAATCATAACAAGTTATTTACTTATTTACGTGGAGTTATTTAAAGAGTAATAAGTAATTTAGTTTATTATTTAATATAAACTTTCATGCCACGTTGCCAATGAAGTGGAACGATTCGACATGGCAGTTTGAAACTCTTGGAATAACTTCTCATTGTTGAATAGGATAAGGATAGTGTAAGAAAGTTCGTAGTAACCGTTAATGTTACAATGTCTCAACGTTCAATAAAATGTATTGTATTAAATTTATTAATGTACTGTGTTAAGGAAGAATATATAAATATAATGTAAATATTTGTAACAGTTGAGATTTATTCATGTTTGTTTCTTTGGTGGAATTAAGAAAGAGCAATTGTTTTTGTCACAATAATTGCATATAAGCACCCCAGCCGCTTCGCTTGAATTTGTTTGAACATTCTTGTGTGATGGCTGAGTTGATTGAAGAAATAAGAATATACGAGTAGAGTAGCCGGCGTCGCTAGCCATATTCTTCAAAAAATATTTCCTTGCTAAATCGAGGCGAGTCCGTCGACGAGTTCCTAATAAAGTTGTTTTATTTCATTATTGTAACTTGAATCATGCCTTTGTTATAAGGTTAACGTTCCAACTAACAAAAAAGACATTGGTGAGAATTTCAATCTACATTTGTATTAAAACTTACAAAAATATTGTATGTAAAATGTACATTTTGTGTGAATACAGATCTCCACACACGTATAGCAAGCGTTAAGGTAAACTAGTCTCACACCAGCTGGTGCATGAACACGGCAAGATCAGGTATTCGTCTGATGGTGGTGGTAGTGGTGGTGGTGGTGGTGGTGGTGTGATCCAATACCACCAATCTTTGACTGAGAGGTTCTAGGATTCAAGATCGGGCGGTGGAGGTTTTTCGACACTAGTTACTTAGCTATTTCGAATGCAACCAGTATCTGAAGGAGAATTCTAGTGGCCGGCTGCTCTGATCGACGGTTTCTCGTAGTTTCTTTGATCAATACCGGGTGAATGGTGGAACAGTATTCTAACAAGGTCCTCAAAAACACGCAAACGCGCACTTAAATGCACTACACGCGTGAGAAGATCAGTCGGAAGCAACGAGGCTGACCTAGCCTGGCGGTGCTCTGGTACGTGGAGTGACGCAAAATTTGCAATCCGACGTTTAGGTAGGCACCGGATCTCAGCGGCGGAGAATCACTGCCAACTTCCGGGATGTAGCTTCCGCTACACTTAAAGACTAATGTACTGTTAGTACTAGAGGACGCATTAGAAATAGATGACGCATTCGAAATCAGTACTCACTTGTTCACACGTCTGCTATCGGGCAATGATGGGACATGTTTGTCACACGAGGGGAAAGGTAGTTTTGACCCTTTGTGGGATACCACCCAATATATCATGTTGTTCTACCAGGGGGACGAATCCCCGTGGTGGGCATCTAAGGTCTTTGCTTTTATTCGCTCGCTCTCTCTCTCTCTCTCTCTCTCTCTCTCTCTCTCTCTCTCTCTCTCTCTCACACACACACACACACTCACACACACACACACACATACACACACACACAGAGTCGAGGTACAAGTACGTCGACAGGCTGGTATTCGGATCCCACCGGAACAAAGTTTGCCCTCACTGCAACCTCCGCAGTCTATGCCTGGATGGGACCGCCCTGCTAGCTTAGAGCTACTACCTATCAAGGCTAGTACCCGAGTCCAAACTACGCTCTACTCACATGCGCCGGGAACAAGTCCCTCCTCTTTCCCCAGAGTATCGAGCCACTACCACGACGAAGCTGAGAGCCCATTAGCGAGTCCCCCAAACTAAGGCCCGGGCGGCTCGGGGCCCCCTTCCCGTGTACTCACTGCCTCCCTCATGAGGCTAATGATTGATTGATTTTTTCGTGTTTCCGGGCGCGTTAACTGCTTTGGTCATTAGTCTCGTTAGTGTAGTGCAGTTTTTTGCAGGATATGGAGGTGATCTTCCCCCGCTGAATAGCGTGATCCGGTGCCGACCTACCGTCGGCTAGTGGGGTTTCCCCTTAACCAGGACCCTCTGATCAGCGGGGCACCGCCCCAGCCGGGACAAGCTCTAAGCTCCCGACCGGTCTTCCGGAATATGTGGTAGTGTAGTGCATATTAGTGTAAGTGTGTGTGTGTAAGGGGAGAGGAGAGGACAAGGTAGAGGAAGGACAGATCGCGCGCGGTCCGTGGCCCGTATGGTAGAATACTGCTCCGACATTCGCCTGGAGTTGATCGGAGAAACCACGGAAAACTACCGATCAGAACAGCCGTTTGCTAGAATTCTCCTCGAGACAGCTACTGAATTCGACCTAGCTGAAAAGCTAGTGTCGAAAATCCTGCCGCCGTGGGGAGTGGGAACCTAGGACCTCCCGGTCAGAGGCGCTGCAGTGACATCAGTTGATGCACTGAGCTACCGCTCCCGGTTTGAGACTAATGACGTGAGTATCGGCATGATGTAGGCTACCCGACAGGGGATCGATGTTCCCATCTTCTATATGTTCTCATCTGCTATATGTAGGATCCGGAACGTTCATACGAACGCCCCATGGTCCAGTCCAGCCTAAGGGAAGGCGCCATTGACCCAACTGGAGGGTACCCGGCGTGCCCGGCAGCACGAGTTTTGGCGTATGCCTTCTCACTGCCTCCACCTTGAAGCTAACGATGTGACGGTGGGGGGGGGTAGGACAGGTCCGTGTTTATGTGGCGATACCGATCGGTGCTTGAACATGGGAAGGTCAGGAAAGGGCGTGTGATGGGCACCGGCTCCTCTCAGCGCGGCACGGCGCGGCGCGGCACGGCACGGCACGGCACGGCACGGCACGCCACGGCACGGTCCGCCCGAAAGCGGGAATTTTCATAAGCTGTCATTTATTATTAACCGATCGCTGTACACAGATTTTTGTATATAACAGATTCGTTGATTATGAATAATGCATTCCGAAACAAAACATTGAAAAACACGGCTGGAACAACAAAATGCGTTTGATGGACGTCGAGAATATTTTAAGCGGCGAGTATTCAGTTTTGTTGGTGGATTGCTATCATAGTGCAACATGCACATAATAAAGGCAAAGTTTTAGATATTCATGAGAATATTGTCTCATTTCTTAAAATAGAGTATTTTTACTATGTTTTTTCTTAGTGATATTTAAATACCTTTTGTTATTAAAGCGATGAAACATTTTGAAATGCTTAGCAAGACAAAAAACATTAGGCATCAGAGTATCGAAATCCGGAATGTGTTTTTTTGTATCAAGTTATTTGGAGAGCTTCACTGCATTTATTATCTGATTTCACGATAATTTCCTGTTACTACACCGTAAAGTGTGGGAACTGGTTATTTACTTTTTTATGGAGAATATTTATTACGTAAAGTGAATGTACCAAAATAATCGTTGAATATAATCCAAATAAATTTAAAAATTGTCCCCTTTAAATATTTTATTTTAAAGTGATTCATTATAGAATTTACGCTACAATAATTTCATAACTTACTCGTAGAAATATTATCAAAAATGTCATAACTTTCATTATATACCTCAAACACACAGAAGTATTTATGACTATTCTAAATTAAATGCCAGCACATCCGCTTTCCAAGCAGTTTCTGTATCACGAGGCCGACAAAGCCGAAACACTGAGAATTTTCCAATTATAACAATGTTCTAGCAGGAGACATAGAATTATATACGACTTCAAAGTGTTCAAATAATAAAACGTGTGGTGCTACGCAATGGTACTTTCTAGTACAAGTTAGTTTCCTTTCCCTTTAGTGTTCTGCTTTGCCCGTCAAACTTCTCAACCGCTACCTACAAACGCTTATAAGACTTTTTTCATTTTCTGAAATTTCCAGTCCCTAATTGTAAAATTTAAATACGGCTCTAATAATATTAAAGAAGAGTAAAATCTGGTGCTTCATGCAAAAATGCATTGAAAAATTTCGGGCAGTTTTTGGAATAAGTTGTTTCTTTTCTGTTGAGCTTTTCGGAAAATGAGCAATTTTTGGCTCATTTACCCTAAAATAAAAAAAAATTCACAGAAGTTTTGAGTTTTTAAGAAACTTAATCAGAAATAATTTGAAGTACTCGTGCTCACAAATGCAATAATGTATAAAAATGCCAGCAATGTTAATATTAACGGTATGAGAAATATTTTAAAAAAAGGTCCTTGTGATTCGTCACTGTAAATATCTCTATCCAAACAAAAAGTTTGAGGAGAAACAATTGAACCTGTTTTTGAGAAAATGATGTGTGAAGTTGCCCATCTTTCACACAAAATTACGTGAAAATGAATAATTATTCCCAAAATTTAAATCTAGTTTAGAGCTACAGTTCAGACGAACGGAATGACGAACATATGAACAGACTGAGAAACAGGCAAATGGACGTTAAAAAATACATTTTTTGGTGCCTGCGATTCGCAAAACGCATATGCCGTTGAAATCTGGAAATCCGATTTTCCGCAGCATTACATAAGTTAGTCTGTACTCCGTACATGCGCGTACATACATACGCGAAAGTAAAAAAGTATAATTTGCGACGAGGAGCCAGCCGTCTGAACGCGTGTGCGCGTGGCGCATTGGCGTGGACGGGCTGGAGCGCATGCGTTCCCGAGGAGTGCAAAATAGAAGCGCAGCGCAGGGCACCGCCTGCCGCCGCCGCCGCCGCCCCGCCCTGCCCCGCTCCGCGCCATGCAGGGCAGCCGGCCTCGCCCCGCCCCGCCCCTCCCCGCCCCGCCCGACCCCGCCCCGCCCCGTCTCGCGGGGCGCGCACGCAGAAATAGACCCGCATCAAAAGTAATTGGATGGCGAGTAAAAAGGCCTGTAAGGCGAACGAGGCGCGGAGCGGAGCGGAGAGGAGAGGAGCGGACGGCTGGCCGCGGGAGAGCGCGCGAGGCTGAGTGCGGCGGGGGAGGGGCGGGGAGGGGCGGAGTGTTGAACGGCGCGGGGCGGCGAGGGATGGCGCGGGGCGGAACGGAGAGGAGTGAGCAGCTCTTCTCGGGTGAGTGCCCAGGAGGGCGCGGGGGCGGGACGAGAAGGCGTGTGGTGCGACAGTGCGGGGCGCGACGGTGCTGGCGGACGGGGCGGGGCGGGGCGGGGCGGGGCAAGAAGGCGGGGGGTGCAACGGCGCGGAGTGGGACGGCACGTGGCGGCATGGCGCGGGACGGGGCAAGACGGGGTGGGACGGGGTGGGACGGGGTGGGACGGCGCAGGGCGGGACGGCTCGGGAGCGGGTTGGCGCGGGGTGGATCGGCGCGAGGCGGGACAGAACGCAGTTGGGCGTAGTGGAGCGAGACGTTTTGAGACACCAGCCGCGGTCGAAGGCAAGGGCGAGGAGAGGCGAGGCGAGACGCGGGCGAGAAAGGACAGGATCTCATAGAGGAGGGTAAGACCAGGCAAGGTACGGCGGGATCGGATCCCACAGGGCAGACAGGATGTATCAGGACGGGACAAGAAAAGACCGACAGGTCCAGACAGGACAGAGCCAGACAGGACCGGTCCAGACCGAAGAGGGTGGATCTGGAGCGCTCAGACCAGAGAGACCGAGCTGCCGCCGGACAGTGTGGGACGCGGGGTGAGGTTGAGCTTCTGGGCAGGGTGTAGAAGGTTTAGGGGCGGGGGCGTGTGATTATACGAAGTGGAGCACGTGGAGGGGCGCGAAAGGGTGAAGAGCGCAGGCGAAGAGTCCGACCGGAACGAAAGGAAGCGAAGCTCTGTGTGTGAACCGAGAAGGAAAAAGGCAGAACGGGTAATCTGATTATTGTAAATACATACGGAGGCGATGAGCAAATCCCAGAGGTTAAGTGAAGTGCAGAAATTTGGGGAAGATAGTGCAATTTGGAGATGTGCAGGATTACATATTCTAGGCAGGTGTGCGGTTCATTCAGAGTATCTTTCTTAACCTTTGCATTACAAACGGTCTGTGTATTCTGATTCTGTGCATATACGAAAAGGGTTCATGTAAATAACATGTTTATCAAAGCAGATTTTTCAAAACAGCAAAAACAGATTGTTGACAAGTTACCGCATTTTTAAACAATGCAGTAAGCTGTACTGCTTACCAATATTGTTACAATAGCCTACGTATACTGTTATCAGATCAGTTATTATAATTATGACGATACATGTTAAAAGTTGGACAGGTTTGGTTTTTCTTGGAAAATTTGTACGTTTGTTTTTGTCCAAAGAACCTGCAAGCATGTTTGTTTTGTAGAAAAAGGGCTTCTGTAATCATCACATTTGTTCGGGATGAATCATGTTACAGCAATTTGTATGGAATTATTTTAAGTTTTCAAACAGACAAAACTACAACCGCAATTTCCGTAACTAATGTAACCATTTATTGACCTCCAAAGAAATTAGAGAGAACTACACAAATTAAAATCTGTATGTGCCAACCGTGATCAGCTTCTGAACAATCGAAATTTTCTTTTACGAGTTTGGAGTTCTTTGCTATCCATTACGCCTATTGGTCTATCGAGAACAAAGGTATACCATTCCAAGCCATGAGTATCTGAAGAATTCTCTCCACGTACCTACTAAAAGTTCAGTAATTAGATCTGCTACATTACATCTCTTTGCCAGTGGTATACCCCTTTCAAGTGACACATGAAGAAGGCTAAATTGTACCATATTTGTTAATAAAAAATCACTTTTTCAGAGGGTCAAAGTAGGAATTTCTTCAAATCTAAATTATTGCTGTGGTATAACTTTGAATGTGGTATAAGAGTATGAATCTTCTTCCCATTCATTGTTTTTTGAATAATAATTCGCTTCACATTTCTAATGTTCTGTACGTTCTTGCACATACTTCTCAATGTTTTTGGGTTTTGAGATCCCAATTTTCTAATAAATGAAATAAGACGCTGGTGTTAAAGACTTCACAGACGAAATGAAAATGCGGCATGAGCAGTCACGTGATCGAGAATATTGGCATCTTATTGGTTACACGGACATGCTCTTCATTGTTTGCAACATAGGTGTGGACATATTGGATTTTGCCTGAATGTCGTATGTTTACAAGTAAAATTATTAGGGATATTTTTGCTTTTATTCCTTCGCATCAGGACGGAAGATATACCTGCCGGTCATACGTTTTTCTGAAATGCTAACTCAATTTTTTTCCCGATGGACATACTTTTATGAACGATCCTTATTATATATACAGGATGAGTCACGTAACATTAGCACCTCTTATGTATATACATAAAACATTATTTAATTTCTACATTTGCAAACGAAAAAAAATCTACTTTTCCACATCGATATTTGTATTTAATGACAAAACCTTTTACATTTTTTGCAAAAAAAGGCTGATGAATCTTCACAATATATTAATATATTAAACAATATTACGCAAAGACTCATCTAGTACAAATATTGTCATGTGAATTCTGAATGACCATGTTTGTACTGTATTGCCGAAAATGATTTTTCCCGCATCCAAAAGTGTTTCAATATTATGATAAATTGCTTCTATTGTAAACAAAAAGCACATAAACAATAATATCAATTATTTTCAGCTTACTAAAATAATTGAAATATCAGAAAACCAAAAAACAATCATCTGTGGGCCTAGAAGTTCCCCTTTGCAATTTCAGACAACTGTATTTAGAATATTCCGAGTGGGTCATCAGTGTGGAAAGGTCGTGAAGCGTCAGCCTTAGGAAAAAGGAAGAGCGTAAAACGATCTATGTTGGACTGTCGTGAAAGGGCAAGGCCATCAGGATGTATCAGCTAGTCGAGGACGTACGGCAACGCAAGGTAGAGCGGTTGACGAGGTTGGGAACGCCGTGTTTCAGGCGAGACGCGCGCGTCGCGTTGGGCAGGGCAGTGGGCGCGACTGGCATGTGCCCTGACGCAACAAAAATGCTCGCGGAGCGGGACGGCGAGTGTAGGGAAAAAACATTTCTCCGTAAATGAAACACGCGGCCACGGGGACGCCCACTCAACGCGCCTTTGAAGATTTTAACTTTAGATTAAGCGTCGGCGGCCGAGAGAGTTCGCTCGCGAGCCCTGTCGTCGCCCGCCCGTGCCGGGCCAAGCCGCGCCGTGATCGCGCCGTCAGCGCGCCGTGACCGCGCCGTGACCGCGCCGTGACTGCGCCGTGACCGCGCCGTGACCGCGCCGTGATCGCACCGTGACGGCGCCGTGACTGTGCCGTGACCGCGCGTCGCAAAGCGGCAGGCCTACTCCGCGTGCCGACCGCCGGAGAGCGCGTCACCGAGCAGGGCTTGCACTTGCGCTCGCTATAGCGAACCTGGCGGTGATTGAGAGCGGTGGCGATCACGGCCAGCGACACGGATGTTGAGTGCCAGCAAATGGGAAACTACAAGACTTCCAGACTCCGAGTGCGATTACTGCAGACAGAGGAAACTGACGTTAAAAACAAACCAACAAACATAGGCGAGCCGAAATTGCCTATCTCGCCAATATTAATGTAAGGAACATTTTCTCAGAAACTATTTAATTTACAGTCTTGAAATTTTATGTGACTGTAGATTCATTATTTATAAGTATTTTAACGTAGCTGTTTTTAAAAAATATAACTAGTTTTTTAATATAATTTTTTGTCTATTGTAATCGTTTTTGTTCTTAAACATACTAACATTGATAACAATATTGTCTAAAGTATTTAACATTTTATAAATCTGACCCGTTAAAGTATATAAACGTCTGTGCTACATGCTCTATTAAAATTTGAGAATCCTCTTATAAGTAGTTTTTGAGAAAAAGTTCCCTAAAGAGAACTTAGGGATAATGGCTTTAAATTGTTCAGTGCATTCCTGATACATATATTGGACAAAAGCAAACACCGATATTTTGACGCTATTCAATCCTCGATTCTTACCAGAAACAGTGTATCCAACACTAGAAAGCAAATTATTAACTTTTTCCACAACGAAAGCAGAAAAATACCCACGACGTTCAAGCAAAGCCCACAAGTGTCGAAATGACCTCGTCCAATTTCACGCTACATGATTTCAAAATTAGAAAAAAAAACTTAAAAATAACATATGAATATAAAACCTGGCTTATTTAACACAGAAAACTATAAAGTAATTAATGATAGTAAAAAAAGTAAAAATATATATTTTCATCATTTTTGCCCATTCTGGTTCCCCTTAATGTGTTGAAAATATATTAAGAACTTGATGAGAGTGAAAAAGTGATATAGTTATTTTAATATATGTTTATTTACTAATTTATTTATTTTTTATGTTTACTAATTTATTTATTTATTTTTATTTATGTATTCATTTATTTTAAACATATCAGAGAATGCCTGATCGAAACGGAGGAAACTATCTCGTTGAGCGCTATGTTATGGGGCCTTTGACAACATCCCCTAGCGACGAGGGAAGACAGATGGTCCGTAATGAGAGCGGGGTAGCATCAGTGCTCACAGGAAGCGTCGGAGGGTGGGAGGGGGTGGAGGCTGCGACGCCGCCGCGCGACGCTTTTCGGATGTGACGCAGGCGGCCGCATCGTCGCGGCGGCGTCAAAAAACGAACGCAGACGGCGTCGGCCTACATCCGGATTTCTTTCACTTCGCGAAGAAAACCGACCAAGGATGCGAGCGCCTCTGCTGCCGGCCCGGCCGCCTGCCTTGATCCCTGCCCCTTTCCCTCCTCGCCACACCCCTCTCTACGTCCCCTTCGCTCCATCGCCTCCATTTCGCCTCATTTTACTCTTTCTGGCGCCTATCCCAACTTCGCTCCATGCCTGTTTTGTCCCCTACCACCTTCCCTGTCACTTCTGCATTTCTTTTACGGCGTACGCCTACCGGTTAACCATGCCTACATCCGCTTCAACTTATTCTGCTCTCTCCACTTTTTGATCGGTTCTCTCCCGCCTTTCTCAATTCTTCCATT
This sequence comes from Teleogryllus occipitalis, assembly GCA_011170035.1. NCBI lineage: Eukaryota > Metazoa > Arthropoda > Insecta > Orthoptera > Gryllidae > Teleogryllus > Teleogryllus occipitalis. Next base: position 189,304 of record BLKR01014763.1, read on the forward strand.
CCTCCCATCCTCAGCCCCCAGCCGTCATATTACCCCGCCCCTCAGTTGCTGTCTGGAGGCGAATTCTAGCGGTCGGCTGCTCTGATCGGTAGTTTTCCGCGGTTTTTCCGATCAACACCAGGCGAATGCCGGAGCAGTACCCTACCAAACAGGCCACGGACCGCGCGCGATCTGTCCTTCCCATTCCTTGTCCTATCGTCTCCCCTTACTCACACACACTTACACTAACATGCACTACACTACCACATATTCCGGGAGACCGCTCGGGAGCTTAGAGCTTGTCTCGGCTGGGGCGGTGCCCCGCTGGTGGGAGAGTCTTGGTTAGGGGGAAACCCCACTAGCCGACGGTAGGTCGGCGCCGGATTTCGCCATCCAGCGGGGGAAGATCACCGCCATCTCCGGAGAAAAAAACATGCACTACACTAACGGTATTAATGACCCAAGCAGTTGACGCGCCTGGAAACACGAAAAAATCAATCAATGAAGTTTCTTCCTCTCCTTGGCATCCCATGCCCTCTCTTGCCTTCAACCCTCGTCTTCATCTCCCGTCTTCCCAAGTCGTCCCCACTTCTTCCTCTCCCAGCCGTCGCCAACTCTTGTGCGGGTAAGTTTCTTCGCCCCCTATGTTGTCCTTCCCTTCTCGTCTCCGCCTCTCGCCCGCGTCAGCTTTCCGCCCCTGCCCCCGCCTCCCGGCCCCCGCCCAGCCCCCGCCCCCGGCCCCCCGCCTCCAGCCCCCGCCCCGCCCCTGCCCTGCCCCCGCCCCACCCCGCCCCATCCCCCTGCCCAGCCCCCCCGCCCAGCCCCCCGCCCAGCCCCCGGCCCAGCCCCCGCCCAGCCCCCGCCCAGCCCCCACCCCGCCCAGCCTCCGCTCCGTCCCCGCCCCTGGCCCGGCCCCCGCCCCCGCCCAGCCCCCCGCCCCCGCTCCCGCCCCGCCCCGGCCCCATCCCCCGCCCCGCCCCGCCCCCGCCCCGCCCCCGCCTCGCCCCGCCTCCGCCCCCGCTGTGGCGTCTTTCCCGCCGCGAGCATATGCTCTTCGCGAGCATCCCGGGTAATCGGAAAGTTATTCCGGGAGCTAACTCAAATTCTCGTCCTTTCTCGGAGTCTCTCAGAGCGGTTCCGTCCGCCAGTGCGAATAAATGTGCAATCTGGAGATCCTCCCCCGCTTTAAAGGGAATATAAATGGCGGCTGCCGAGAGGGCGCGGCGGACACGGGACGCGGGCGGATGCGAGGGACGAATCCTCTGGATGGCAGAAGGCGGGGCGGGGCGGGGAGGGGCGCAGCGCAGCGCAGCGGCGGGGAGACCCTTGATGTTGTGGTCACACTGCTCACCTTCCACCTCAGTGTCACCAACCCGGGTTGCAATGCGGTCCGTTCATGTGGAATTCGTGGCGGACAAAGCGGGATTGCGGCAATTTTCTCAGAGTTCTCCCGTTTTGTTGCCTCTCATTCCAATGTTGCTCCATAATCATTTAAATATTCGTCTCAAGCAAGAAAATTATCAAGCTCTCCGAAAATTATAAGAAGTATGGGTTGTAATAAAAATACTGTAACTGAGAATGACACACGTGCCCGCAATGAATAGGCTGAGATTGGAAACTTGTGATGTGATAGGGTGTCAATTGCCGTAGAGTTCTAGGATAGGAATCAAATTCGTCTTGCTCCGAAAGCATTGTCTATTTGTACGTAATTGTATAATAACAAAAGGGATAACTTTGTTCTACAGTGTTGGTTTATCGAAAAGAATAACAATTGAACCATGCGTGATAGGATCAGATTCAAGATCTTAGTGATGCCGATTGCTTAAAGTATCACACTAGTGAAGCAAACGAGCCGTCAATTTATTGATAATTACCGCTCCTAATTTTGCGACAACGTAACCTGCATTTGAAACTTGTACCTTCCCTCAACTTTTAAGGAGTTCAATGGTTCTTCAATAACAATATCTAGTTTTCCTCATTAATTGCAGAGATTTCATCGTTGTAGTATGTGAACAAGGCAACTTCGCCACTATTTTCACTCCACTGCATTACAGTTTCCTTCCCTAGCATAGTCTTTGTGTATTCTTACAATTGAAACATCGTATGATAAATTGTCCAGCGAAACTACGTAGTTCCCCTTTTTTGAAGTCTCCATTTTGTGCACATTTCACTTCTCGTCATTTGTTTTACACACGCGTTGTCAAGCAGTTTAAGAGGCAGGTAGTGCTTTGGTAGTAGTAATATTGCAAAAAACGTCTGATCCTTTGCCGTGTCCCATCATCTATACAATGTTATTTTTTAAGAATTGATTTGTAGAAACTTCTAACATATGCAGTCAAATCTCTAAATGCTTGAAGGAGAATAGATCCCTTGCTTACTTCACGAATTTGCGAACGTAAGATTTCAGGCTCAGCTTTCTAGGTTGTTCTATTTCTTCTTTATCGGCAGCAATACAATTGTTCCTGTACTCGTTCAACTATTGAAATGAATTCAGTAGATTTTAATTTCCAACTGAATCATCTTTCGTTTGGAAGGCTCTTAAAATTAAACGCCTGCTGTTTTATTGAATCGCTTTTAAAACAAACGCCAAAACTCAACCAACTTGGCTAATTATTTTTGTAATCATATTATGTTTTTATTGAAAGGTTCTTCCTATATCAAAAAATTGTAATATATACTATTCTTATCCGCTTGTATATTTTATATGTAGTTCTCAAAAATGCATTTGTTAGGTAGTTCTTGGTTTGGAATCTTCGAATCCACTACCATACTAATTACATTCCCCACAAGAACGACAAAGTATACTCGAAATATTGGTGTCTCCAATGCCAAATTTCGTCTATCTGCCGAATCCTCCTGGCTTTACATACAATATCTCTCTAAACCTCTTTCGTCATCAATTCCGTCACTACAAAAACAAAGATCGTGTTTCTAGAGATTATACTTGGTGTAACGGAGAACAGGAGCAGCAAACTCAATGTGCTGTCAGAAGAGAAGTGAAAATGTATTGCGCCGCGGGATATCTACGTTGGACAGATGGTGCTGGAAATGGTGCACGCGCGCACATCTCGGGTGAGAGTTTTGCTCTCTCTTGGTTTTTGTCTGGAAATATATATAATATACATTAGCCAACTTTTTCACCTTCGGCGCCGTCGGAACGAGAATTTCAAAATAGCACTACTGTAACTCACTTCAATTACAATAACATTAAATGATCGCCACAAAAAACAGTTTATGTTTACTGTAGCTGCTCAAAATTATTTGTCAGTACGTGGTCTTAGATAAAGCTAGTGATTTAATTAACACTTAATTAACACTAGGTGAATTGTAAGTGCAAATAGCAAGGGTTTTGTAGTGTCTTAATTGTATTAATATGATGTTTCTTATAGATGCTCTTTCATATTTATTACACCAATGATTTTGATCTTCTCTGCTAGTATTTGATGGACATCACTTAGCTCAAATAAAAATACACGACCTGTAATAATATATTTCCAGAATGGATGCAGGATTTTTAATTTATAACCTTGCAGAGATCGTGTACATGCTGCAAACATACGTACACTTCGAATATTACGCTATGTTGTATTTTTTCCCCTTTTGAAAAAGAACGACCTACGTTAGAAACAAATCTACAAATTCGTAGTCAGGAAACATGGGATTGAGCGTGGTCTTGCGAATATTCTAAAATTCCACAAAAGTCTTGTTACATTTTATTTCCTCTGCCATTGTATCCTCGTCTACATTGTTTACACTTTTCCATCTCGTCTTTCCCCGTGTTTGCATGATAGCGTTCCTCCCTGCTGTTCCAGCAACCAGACCTTGTCTGTTATCATCCTTACTGAGATTTCTACACACCCACAGTCGCCGCAGCCTCATTTCCATGGCAACGCGGCCTCCGCCCCACAGCTTCTTGTTCAAGTCGCGCAGCCGCCACAGACGTTACCACGGCTGTCGTTTCCGCCACCGCCGCCTCTGCACTACCCCCCCCCCCCAGACTTTGCCTCTGGTTTCGTTCTCGCTACAGCCGTCGCTACACTCCCTTCGCCATCGCCTCCAGCGCAACCACCGCCGCCGCTACCATAGCCACTATCGTCACCACTCCCACCACCGCCCCCGCCACCCCCGCCACCACCACCGCCAGCCATCGCCACCCCCACCACCGCCACCGCCAGCTCACGCCGCCACTACCGCCGCCTCCGCCGCCTCCGCCGCCTCCGCCGCCTCCGCCGCCGCCGCTACCGCCACCGCCGCCGCCGCCGCCGCCGCCGCCGCCGCTACCGCCACCGTCGCCGCTACCGCCACCGCCCCCGCCCCCGCCCCCGCCACCGCCACCGCCACCGCCACCGCCACCGCCACCGCCACCGCCACCGCCACCGCCACCGCCACCGCCACCGCCACCGCCACCGCCACCGCCACCGCCACCGCCACCGCCACCGCCACCGCCACCGCCACCGCCACCGCCACCGCCACCGCCACCGCCACCGCCACCGCCATCGCCACCGCCATCGCCACCGCCACCGCCACCGCCACCGCCACCGCCACACCGCCACCGCCACCGCCAATGCCACCGCCACCGCCACCGCCACCGCCACCGCCACCGCCACCGCCACCGCCACCGCCACCGCCACCGCCACCGCCACCGCAACCAATCCCCCCACCCACCCCCCACCGCCGCCGCCACCACCACCGCTACTTCTCTCGCCACAGCCATCACCGTCGGTATCGCCCCTCCTGCTGTTGCGGTCGCCACCGCGTCTAGGCAACGCCGCCGCCACAGAGCGTCATCAGCGGCGCCGGTCGGAGCATCCAAAACGCATCGCGCGCGGGGGGCAAAGTTTCTCACGTGGAGGCGCCGCCGGAAGCCCTTTCGCCCCCTCGTCGCAGCCTCCTTCTCTTCCCCTTAGCTGCCTCCACCCACAGCCACTGAGTTCACCCTAGCAACCGTTGTTACTACAGAGTCACCGGTGTCTCCGTTGTCTTACACGGCTACTGATGGACACTTACATCACCTGCAACCTCTTACACTTTGTACTCATTGACACGTCTTTGACCCTTAACGACCTGATCTTGATTTCTTCCATTAGCCGGACCAGTGGAACCTGTTTCATTTTGCTAACTCCGTTCCCTCTCTCACATTGAAATTCCTTTCCACGCAAAGCATCGCCTTCGGCGTTTCAGTTCTCGATTTTTACGCCGTTGGCACTTACAACATTACAGCACTGCCACCTTCATGACATTCACCGCCAGTTAACACTACGCTGTAACAAATTCCACCACCTCATCCATCGTCACTCATCACCATCAAAGCCATTGCCTTCAAAGCTCATTTATCTTTTCTCTTCCACCAACACTCGTCGCATCTCTCTCATTCTCTCTTTCCGTCTCTCTCCCCCTCTCCATATCTCTCTCTTTCTCAATCTCATTCCATATCTCTCTCTCTCCATTACTCTCTCTCTCTCTCTTTCCTGCACACACACTTTAATGCTGTCACAGCTGTTTGTCAGTGTCATCGTCGTCGCGTCTGCCGCTGCCCCAGCTCCTGAGGAGACATGGAACAAGTTCGCTCCACCACCAGTTCCTCCGCCCCCTCTTCCGCTCCCCGCCCGCCCCCCGCCCGCCCCCCGCCGCCCCCGTCGGAACGTGGGCCACGCGTCTGCGGAGGGCGCGAGGGCCCAGCGGCGGCGGCGGCGGCGGTCGCCGCGGGGGGCGCGGCGCGAGCAGCCAGACGCACTTACGCTCAAATTGAGCAGTCGCCGGGCGCTGATGCGCCCCGCCCACCAGGTTTCGAACTACCACGCCGTTAATTAATTCCTCCCCGCCAGCACTTCGCCGCCCACCGGCCGCCGCCGCCCTCCCCCTCCCGCGGCGGGCGCCCCCCGCTGCGTCTTTGTCCGCCCGCGGCCGCCCGCCGCCATTTTTGGGTTTAATGAAATAATTTGACGACGCGATAAATTTCGGGGGGCGGGCGAAACGACGCGGACCGCGCGGGGCTGTCTGCGAGGGGGCGCGCGCGCACAATATCCGACTTACGTGCTCACTGTGCGGCGCGGCGCGGCGCGGCGCCGTGATTCAAAATTCGAGGCCCCGGGGGAGAGGGCGAGTCCTTGCGGAATGCCTGTGCAGGGGCGGGTCGCGCGAGCGAGGTGCTTGCGCGTAAACGGCGAACGTGTGGGGCTAACGAGGGACCCGCGGCGGCGACGGCTTGCGCTACTGTAATCTTTACGGCGGATGTGGAGGGGGCGGGGCGAAGGGCGCGTTTGAATGTTTGCAGGAAAGGGAGGGGAAGGGTTGGAGGCAGCAAAGGGTGACGAAGGTGTGATGAAACACGCGGGGGAGGAAAGAAAACGGGGAGTGAAAAGACGTCTGCTTTGAAGTGAATAAATGTTTTGGAGTGAATAAAATGTGGGGGTCGATAATGGGGATTGGAGCGAATGAAATTTTCTGAAAGTTTTAAAAAACGTGATGAGATAGTAAATACGAAACTATGATGAAACGAGATAAACGATGATATGGCAGATCGAAAATCGTGAGGAGTACATGGGACGGAGATGGCGGAATGGCGCAGACGAAACGGAAGTGGTAAGAATACCCGCTTCCATTGTCCGTCAGTAAAATCGCCCTGCGAGCGACGAAGGAGAAACGCAAAAGAACGAAGAGTGAGAACGGGTTGCGTAATTTGGACGCAGCGTGCGCGGCGGCTGTGTTAGGGAGGCCGGTGCGTGGGCACGCCGTGGAGGGCGTGGTCGGCTGTCCACTGTCGGAGGCAGTAGCCGTCTGCAGACCTCTGGGCAACTCGTAAAGCGGGCTCTAATTTTAATACAGTGCCGGGGCGCCCCGCTCGCTCGGGCCCCTCCACGCCACGCCGCTCCACTCCCCACGCCGCGCCGCCGTTTGCCTGCTGCCGAGTGTCCGCACGCACTCGCATGCATTGTCTGCAAAACTGTAAAGGCTCCGTTTCGCTTTAATTAAGGAGCGGCGGGCTGCGGCTGGGGGTGGGGACGGCGGCCGGGTTCTCGCATACTTCGCCGAAAAGCAAACATCAACCGAACTGCGAGCGCGCCGCGTGGTATTGCGTGCGGAACGCGCTCCTTGGCTCTTTTTTCTCCGTGGGCGCGCCGCGTCGGCCACAGCGGCCGCTCGCGCAGCGAGGGCGGGCGCGCGGACGCCGCTAAAAGACGGCGGCGCCGCTCTTCCTTTCAGCCGAGTGCTCAGGTGATATTTCTCCCCCGAGCGGAATCTCTGTGTGTTATTCTTAGCCGCGAGGGCGAGGGAAGTGCGAAAGGATGCCGTTGGTTTTTGTTGTTTGTGTGTGTTTGTAAAGGGAGGTTCCGCGTTAATTTTAGGCGTCGGTTGAGTTTGCAGACGGAACGTGGGGTTGATATTGTGTTCTTTCCTGTGGGTGAATGAAACGTTTACTCCAAATCTTGTCTGCCAAAGGTATGTTTTTTGGTTTGCGAAATGTACACGTAATTCACGAAGAATCTGGTTGTGCTATACGCACGTTTGATGTAGTTTTACGTGTGCTATATTTCCATTTTTAAACGTTTTTTGCTGAAACCTTCCTGCATTTTGCATGGAAGCCTTCGAATACATTTACATTAATATCAACTCATCAAGAAATCTCCTTTGAAGTTGGTAGAAAATACGTTTCTATCCATATCCCGAGAATTACCGATGTGTTTCGATCTATATTTTCAATTTTTTCTTTATTCGCTAATAATTTGCGGTAAACAAATAATTTTGAAAGAACGTTTTCCTTTCTCGCCTTACTAGGTAGTACTTCCTATTTAAGAATTTACTACGTACACGCAGTGAAGAGAAAATATTGTAATGCTGGGGCCGAAAAAACCTGTACTGTTGAGCCACAAGATCGAAATCCGATAAATTTTGTTGTCAGAATCTACGATTTTTGATTCCTTGTTGATGGAAAACTGTCTATTGATGATGGACTGATTGATGGAAAAACGTCTATTCCCCTTGTCTGTCTATTCGTGCGCTCATCCGTCTGTCTGTCCGTCCGTCCGTCCGTCCGTCCGTCCGTCCATCCATCCATCCAATTATGTTGGTTACAATTATTATATTATATAATATATAATTATATTATTGATTACAATTATAATATTTAATAATGTTCGCCACCGAGCATTAGCTCAAAGCAAACTTTAATAAATCTATCTATCTATGCAAACAATATATATAGAATATCTGTTAGAATTGTGCAAGCTTCTACCAGGCATATGATCTGATTATTTTTAATGATTGTCAATAAAACTGGCGTAATTAATTGAAACTAATTTAAAAATAAATTACATAAATTGACGGGAAGTACGTAACCTTACAACACATCAATTACATTTTTTGTTCAGTATAATTCTCAATAAAATTTATAAATAAATGATCTTTACACAAATAAAATTTGGTCAATATATTTAGAAGAGATACTATTGCAGCAGTTTTCCTCAGTATTGAGTTGTCTGGTTATATTGCTATTTTAGCATATAGTCGATCGGATACACATAGTTATTTGTGGCATAGAGTGACTGTAGCACGTGGTCCTGACACTATAACATGTTCTCACTCAGTTACGTTCATACGTCGTAGCCCAATTCAGACGTGTTTCGGGATGGACTCATATGGTACAGCCACGCCATGTTGAAGTAGGTTTCGAGGCTGAAAATGAAGCTTGACCTTCTATTACATTAGTAAGGTGTATACATTTTATATTATTTTGGTTTTTGTTTATTTATATATAATTTTGTGGATTGTAATTATTTTTAGATAGATGCCTTCATGCTCTGTTTTGGTTTTTGTACTCTTGCCCTGATAAAGGAATAAAAAAATCCCGGAACGTTGGCAAACTAATTGTTTCATTGTTTGTGTTTGAACAATTCCATGAATTTCATCCCTTACGAGAAAGCATAGACTGTAATAGCTTCACTAGTTTTCATCAATGAAAATACACTGTCAAATGTATTAACTTATTGACTTAAAAGTGTTCTAAATTATTGTTCAATAATTTGGTAGTACTTACGCACTGTAGGCAATATTTCTTACTTGATTTCTGTCGCTAAAGATTTATCCAGTTCATTGCATTACACTTAACCACAACAACCGAGATTCTGAATGCAAATACCACGTCACGCAACCAACGCAAATTTATGTTCATTTAGAGTGCGTATTTCAGATTCACCAGCTTACGGAGCTAAATTGTGCTCTATACGTCAGCACAAATGTCCCTCTGCATTTCTCGCACTGTAATCTCAGTTATTCGAGCGGTGGTCGGTAAAGATAGGTAGCATTTCAGGATCATTCCGCAAATTACAACCAGATTTAACTTTACTTCTCTCGCGTACAGTACTCATAAAGAGGGATCTTCTACTGGCGGTACGAGGTGCGCAAAACATTCGAAGCGGTAAGGGCTTTTACGGATTTTACACACAGTTTCGAATCGGCCTGCAGGGCGAGGTTACTTCCCAATAACCGAGTTTTCCGCCGCTGTTGGTTTATCTCGTTTGAGAAAATTCCCCGGATCCGTTCGTCGTCGGCGCCGGAGCCGCGCGCTTGCTTCGCGAACGAGTCGCCGTTGCCGGAACGGGTCCTAAGAGTCGGATCGCCGGTGCCGTCGCGTCGTAAGCAGGCCGATTTGTTTCTGGCACGGGGGGCGAGGGGGCGCAGCGGCGGCCGCGAAGGGAGTTAAGGACTGGAGTGACGGCGGGGGAGGGGGCGCTTGCTTCGCGAACGAGTCGCCGTTGCCGGAACGGGTCCTAAGAGTCGGATCGCCGGTGCCGTCGCGTCGTAAGCAGGCCGATTTGTTTCTGGCACGGGGGGCGAGGGGGCGCAGCGGCGGCCGCGAAGGGAGTTAAGGACTGGAGTGACGGCGGGGGAGGGGGCGCTTGCTTCGCGAACGAGTCGCCGTTGCCGGAACGGGTCCTAAGAGTCGGATCGCCGGTGCCGTCGCGTCGTAAGCAGGCCGATTTGTTTCTGGCACGGGGGGCGAGGGGGCGCAGCGGCGGCCGCGAAGGGAGTTAAGGACTGGAGTGACGGCGGGGGAGGGGGCGCTTGCTTCGCGAACGAGTCGCCGTTGCCGGAACGGGTCCTAAGAGTCGGATCGCCGGTGCCGTCGCGTCGTAAGCAGGCCGATTTGTTTCTGGCACGGGGGGCGAGGGGGCGCAGCGGCGGCCGCGAAGGGAGTTAAGGACTGGAGTGACGGCGGGGGAGGGGGCGCTTGCTTCGCGAACGAGTCGCCGTTGCCGGAACGGGTCCTAAGAGTCGGATCGCCGGTGCCGTCGCGTCGTAAGCAGGCCGATTTGTTTCTGGCACGGGGGGCGAGGGGGCGCAGCGGCGGCCGCGAAGGGAGTTAAGGACTGGAGTGACGGCGGGGGAGGGGGCGCTTGCTTCGCGAACGAGTCGCCGTTGCCGGAACGGGTCCTAAGAGTCGGATCGCCGGTGCCGTCGCGTCGTAAGCAGGCCGATTTGTTTCTGGCACGGGGGGCGAGGGGGCGCAGCGGCGGCCGCGAAGGGAGTTAAGGACTGGAGTGACGGCGGGGGAGGGGGCGCTTGCTTCGCGAACGAGTCGCCGTTGCCGGAACGGGTCCTAAGAGTCGGATCGCCGGTGCCGTCGCGTCGTAAGCAGGCCGATTTGTTTCTGGCGCGGGGGCGAGGGGCGGAGGGGCGGCCGCGAAGGGGGTTAAGGACTGAAGTGACGGCGGGGGAGGGGGTGCGACGAGCCGCGCGTCGCTCCCCCCCCCTAGGTCGCGGAGAAGACAATTTTCGGGAGCGGGGACAAAATATATCGCATTTGAATAAATATGAGGATGCCGCATCTCTGCAGAGTGGCGGCGGCGGCGGCGAAGGAGGCGGCAGCGCCTGCGGTCAATACGAGAAACGTGCGGCTCAAGGGGGAGGAGGAGGGGTGACGGAGGAGGGGAGTGTGGGTTGGTGCAAGGCTTGTTTCCGCCTTGCGACCGAGTGAGTGGGCGGTGGGTGCTGAGGAAAAGGGGATTAAACGCTGCTGAGAAGCAGAAGAACGGTTGAACGCTGACAGAGAGTGATTGGTAAGATGGGGGAAGTCGAAGTAAGGTAAATGTGTGTGAAGCATACGGAGCGTCAGAATGTTGAATTGACGAGAAGTGAAGAGAGAAGAAATTCGAAAAATGAAACTAGAAGGAAAGATTAAACAGCTGGGTATAAAACGACATGAAGCTGGTGAAGTGGCAAGACAAAGAAGTTTGGAGGATGGATACTTTAAGACATCCCATGAGAAGATAGGAATAAGACAGCAGGAGAAGGGGTGCAGAGACACGTATTCGTGACAGGGAGAGGCAGGAAGCTCAGGAAAGAGAAGAGTGAGAGAGGCGGAAGGGAAAGGGTGTTATGGAAGTACGTAGGTCTACGCGCGGTGAAGCTGAGTGACTGGAGTGAAGCCGGTGTTGCGTGCTTTCATTGGACGGGGATGTCTCCAGCGAGTACATTCGGCACGATGTGGGGGATAAGCATGTGTGCAATGGGAGTAAAAGAACGGGCAAGAGGAGGACTACCTTAGGTGAGGTGTGAAAATACGGCGAATTGGATTTAGCGGGATTGACAGAGCGGAAGGAAGGGGTTGTGATAGTGGGAACGGTGGGAATGCCCTGTGTGCGGGGTGTGTAAAGAGGAGGCGCGTGGGGAGGAGGGGTTCAGTGGAAGTTAAGTTCGTGGAACGAGAATGTGCGGGATTCGTTATGCAGGCAGCAGGATGACGCGAGCCGTTGCGGATATCGCTAGGAAGGCTCTTGGCTGCGCGCTGGGCGACGCGGGTGGCGCGGGTTGGGGCGGAGCGGGGCGGGGCGGGGCGGGGCGGGGTGGGGAGGGGCGCGAAGGGGCGGCCGGAGGCGGCATGTATCGCCGCCGCTGCTCGAGACGGATCGCTGAGATAAGGAGGCGGCTGCAAAAAGTCGAGCATAGCGCCGCGCCGCGCCCGTTACGAAGATGGATGCTGCGCTGCCGCGACGCGCTGCCAGCCGCCTGCCCACATGCCCTCCGTCCTAACCACCCGCCCCACTCACTCCTCTCACCCCACCCACCCCACTCACTCCATTCTCCCCACCCACCCCACATACCCCACGCACCCCACATACCCCACCCACCCCCACCCACCCCACACACCCCACCCACCCCACCCACCCTGCACCCCTCCCGCAGCACAGCTTCCGCCCGGGCCTCGCAACCGCACATAAACCGCCACCCGCTCCGCCGCCAATGCCACTCCCCGTGCCCATCCTACCACTCTTCACGCGGCACCGCATGCCTGCTCAGCATCACCGGCCCGCCACACATCTTCTGCCCGCCCGGCTTCCAAGTGCTCCCACTGAAGGAAAGCACTCATTTTACATAGTGTTCTTTTACTTCGTCAGAATGTGATCTATTAGATTTGTGAGAAAACGTGAATCTACATTCACATATAATCATGGATTTTTGACTGGTTTGAATCATGCATGTACTCTGCACTTCCGTCACTAAAGAAACATGGGTATATTGTTTCCGTTTCCTTCCTTCAAGATGATGAACAATATTTGGAATACAAAATAAGACTTACCTCAACGTACCTGAGATTACATAAAATCAGGTGAGTTTTGCACATTTCTATAATGTCAGTTTTGAAGGCGCTCTCTGTGAATATAGAATGACTTTGTAACTGATAGAAAGCCACACTCAGTTGATTCATATTTAAAATTTTACATCACTGGTTAATTGGTACATTATACTTCGAGATAGACGGTAAAATCGAAAATAATTGTCATTAGGTAGAGAATTTTGTTGAGAGTTTCAAAATGCATATATGAAATACCATTCAATATAGATTTTCGTTTCCCTAGAATGACAACATATGTCTGAAGCCCTTCGGTTTATCATTTAATTAATATTATAAGTAAATTTATTTATTAATTTTTTTAGGGGTTTTATCCAGCCAACAGCCAGTTACCCTTTACGTCTCGATGTGCGCATATTCGACCATACACTAAACCAACACACTTGCGGGCTCCTCTGATCTGGGGTCAGCAGAACACGAGGCCCTCCGCGACAACATACACAAAGTCAAGGGACAAATAACCATGCCCAAGGCGGGACTCAAGCCCGCGACCCTTCGGACCGAAGCGCTGAGTCGGTACTCGCTCTCAGCCACCTTGACCATTCAGGTTGGCTATTTATTTTATAATGTTTTAATTTCCATATTATTAATTTCCTAATTCCTATATTATTAGAATCTTAAACTAAGTGCTTCTCATTTCAGTGAAACTTAAATATTTGCATATATATGAAAACATAAAGGAAAGTTTCGTATTATGGCGAATATAATTTTGAAATGTACATTTCTTTGGTTTCTGTAGATATATTACTGTTTGAATGACGACAGGAATCATCTTAATTTTTGAGCGCATTCTTCTACTTATTCTGTTTTCTACTTGTCCCCTGCACAAATACTCAGCAATGAGAAACAATATGACTTGAATTTGTTTTTTCCTTACTTTCTCTTGGCCGACACTCGTAGGCCAACTTTTTATTACGCCAATATCTTCTCTTTCTTCCCCAAAATTGCTACAGCAGCTTTATGAATCAGAACCCACGAATATTTCATCAATGCGGACCTGAACGTTAACGCCACTTCCTTCATTTCTTCTCTGCCTAAACTTTGCCCCTCGATTCCCATTCCCGCGGCTGTCCGTCGTCTCGCCCCGGGTATCTGCCTTCGCCACTGCTGCTACTGCCCCTCCGCCGTTCCGCCATCATCGCCAGTACCGCCATCTTCAGTGCAAAATGTCTTGCGGCCTCCATGCCGCCACCACCATCCCACTCAACTTTACCTCCACTCTCAGTGCCACGCGCTTCCGCAACTTGCAGCCTCTGCCATCTCCTCTTTATCTCCTCCTATATCAACGTCCTTCACGCGTCCGCCGCCTTTTCTCGCCATCTCAGCCATCGCCACCACCATCTCCTCTCCCACCTCCGTCGTTTGTACGTTCATCCTCCCCACTGCCACCGCTAGCAGCCATCGTCCCGTCCACGGCCTTCTCATTCTTGCACGCCTCCACCGCCATCTCACGACACGCGATGCCGTCCAGCATCCTTCCCTCCGCCGCCATCGCCCGCGGTGTAAGCCGCCACTTCCATCTCTGTTACCGCCGTACCACCGTCACCACCATTGACTCCACTCTCTACATCGCTGCATGTTCCTCCATCGTCACCACCACTGCCACCACCTCTTCGCTGCCACCATGTCGCCTATGCTGCCATCACCACTACCTCAATCACCACCACCACTGTCACCATATACTCAATCGTCACCACTGCCAGCACAGGCTCAACCGTCACCACTGCCAGCACAGGCTCAACCGCCACCACTGCATCCATATACTCAATCGTTACCTCTGCCACCACAGGCTCAACCGTCACCACTGCCACCATGTACTCAATCGTTACCACTGCCATCACAGGCTCATCTATCACCACTGCCAGCACAGACTCAACCGTCACCACTTCCACCATATACTCAACCGTTACCTCTGCCACCACAGGCTCAACCGTCACCACTGCCACCATGTACTCAATCGTTACCACTGCCATCACAGGCTCATCTATCACCACTGCCACCACAGACTCAACCGTCACCACTTCCACCATATACTCAACCGTTACCTCTGCCACCACAGGCTCAACCGTCACCACTGCCACCATATACTCAACCGTCACCACTTCCACCATATACTCAACCGTTACCTCTGCCACCACAGGCTCAACCGTCACCACTGCCACCATGTACTCAATCGTTACCACTGCCATCACAGGCTCATCTATCACCACTGCCAGCACAGACTCAACCGTCACCACTTCCACCATATACTCAACCGTTACCTCTGCCACCACAGGCTCAACCGTCACCACTGCCACCATGTACTCAATCGTTACCACTGCCATCACAGGCTCATCTATCACCACTGCCACCACAGACTCAACCGTCACCACTTCCACCATATACTCAACCGTTACCTCTGCCACCACAGGCTCAACCGTCACCACTGCCACCATATACTCAACCGTCACCACTTCCACCATATACTCAACCGTTACCTCTGCCACCACAGGCTCAACCGTCACCACTGCCACCATGTACTCAATCGTTACCACTGCCATCACAGGCTCATCTATCACCACTGCCAGCACAGACTCAACCGTCACCACTTCCACCATATACTCAACCGTTACCTCTGCCACCACAGGCTCAACCGTCACCACTGCCACCATGTACTCAATCGTTACCACTGCCATCACAGGCTCATCTATCACCACTGCCACCACAGACTCAACCGTCACCACTTCCACCATATACTCAACCGTTACCTCTGCCACCACAGGCTCAACCGTCACCACTGCCACCCCCGCCTCCACCAGCCTCCCGCGCAGTTCATCTCGCGCGTCGGCGGCACAGACGCGAGGAAGCGCGCCAGATGAATGGAGGCGTCGGGGGCGGGAACTTTTGCGATTACTTCGGATTCAGACGAAAACTGTAGTGGCGGTTCTCAAAGCGTTGATGCCTTCCCGCATTGGAAGCGCGAGGCTCCGATTTCTGGAGTTGCGCGAGTGGAGAATATGGCGTCGCGTTTTCTGCGGCGAGCAACTTCCTGGTTTAATTTGCGGAAAACTTCGTGTCGAATTAACTGCTTTTGATCAATGAGACACTTTTCACGAACGCTTTTATTTTCACTCTCAATTACAGGCAGTCGTTTTCAATGTAATTCTCATTTAATCAGTTCTCTCCCTGTATACTAACAGTTGCGATTTTGTATTTGGAACCGTGCAATATTGCGATATTGCTTGGGTGATATTATTTATATTGTTCGAGGTCTTGTAAAACGACTGGTCTAGTTTTCCGATGTACTAATCTAATGAGATTCCTAATCAATATTATCCGAACGATATATAAAATTTACAATCTATCATAACTACCATTTGTGAGAGAATTATTATTTACTTTTATTAAATATTTTAGTAAAGGGAAACTTCTACTGAAAAATTGAGAATTAGATATTGATACAAACAAATTATCGAAATTGAACTATTGTAGAAAGGATCGCGTGTCATTGGAGTAAAAGTATTGCAAAATTCTTTCTTACAATACCCAAAACGAATACAAAAAACCAGAAAACAACCACACATATGCATCCAAAATGTTAATCGCAATTAATACAAAGAGAAAGCGTTACACATAAAGAATTGTTCTATTCCAAACGAATCTCCGAACCTCATGTGATACTTCGAACCAACGCGGTTCGTGTTACAATGTTGACATTCACTTAGTAAAAATTGGTAATGAGTTTTCTTTTTAACAGGCCTACACTGCGTGTGATCATTGATGTTTGAACACAATATAATTTACGAAGAACTTTTTTAAAAAGGTGAAGCTTTTGATGTTTTGCAGAAAACAAGTATTGACGTTCATCACGAAATTTCGTCGAAGTCTCTCTGAATCTAGAGCGTCGTGTCAGTGAGAGATTAGTTTATTCAAGAGGTTCGTTGAAAATGTTTTCGGTCTTTCCTAGAACGCGCGCCTTTTTTTTTCTCGCAGATTTTCTATCGACAGCTTAAGTTTCCCTTGCGGCGTGGCCTTCTTTGTCGCGCTCCATTTCGCCCCGACATTCATCGTGGATCCTTCCATTGACGTCTTCTCGGAGCGTAGACGCCTTCTGCTCGCTGACGTGCCGGCGCAGGGGCGCTTTGGCAGCTGGGGTTGGACCTGTCGCTCCACGTCCAGGGATTCTTAAAACCGCAACTCTCCAAAGAAGACGGCGCGGAAGGCAAGGAAGAAAGGGCCCGCGCGCGCGCCCTTCGCAGGCCCTGCGCCGCCTTTCAAGGGGAAGGGCATCCCTTCAAAGGGCCCGTTTCACGGCGAAGCACGCCGAAATCCGGCGTGATTGTTTCTGGAAGCCAGCGAGCTCCGCGATATTTTAAATACGATTCGGATCCATGGGCCGTCCCTGCGGAACTCCGGGAGCCTAAGTGGTATTTTCACAGCTGCAACCCTTCCCGCCTGTTCGTCGGATAGCGCCCCCTTGCTGTGTATTCCCTTCCCTGCGATATCGCCGCCGCTTTCTCCGACACCCCCGGTCCCTCCCCGGCCGCCCCTCCCCCCTCTGCCGGTGTGAGGGAGCTCCAACTGACCGCGACGCCGGCGCCCCTCAGCGCCAGTTCCGGGAATTAACGCCCGTCTCATTGTCCTGCGCGGCGCGGGGCTAAAACAATGCCCCGAGTGCGAAGCGCGGGGTTTGCGGGAGGTGGCCGCTCCGGATGCAGTGGGGTTGGGGAGGGGGAGGGGGTTGGGGCGAGGATCCCGGAGACTCGCTGCGCCGCGCCGGCCAGCTAGTCATCCACCCGACCAGCCGCCCGGCCGGTCTGCGGCCTACGCCAGATTTTCTCCCCCTTCTCTCCCAACTCAACCCTTCCGCCTCCTCTCATCCGGCCAACAATCCACCCACCCTTCCTCTCCCCTCTTCCTCCACCCACGCCCGACACCGCTCTTTGGCACTCGGCGCGACTCCGTTTTATTTCAATCTAATTTTCGCTTGTTTTTTATTTTGTTAATTTTTTTGTACACGTGTACGTGCCTTGTTTTTTTACTGACACGCTGCTTCATTTTCGGCAAATTTTGTTTACTGTATTTGGCGTCTCTCTATCGATGTGTACTCGGTCGTGTTTTTATCTCTTTAATTTCGTTCGCCTACAGCCCGAGTTCGGTTCCGCGCGACCGCGGGCGGGTGGGCGGCGTCGAGCGGGCGGGCGGGCGGGGTGGGTGGTGGGCATGCCACCACCCTCATCCCCGCCCACAGCCCGCCTGCCGTGCCAGCCCAGAGCCCAGTTCCAGTCGCTGCTCTTAGACGCTTAATTTAATTTCGCCCTCTTTTTTATTTCGCTTTTTATTTCATTCCGTTGCGTTTTATTGTTCTTAATTTTATTAGTTTTTGTTTTACTTCATAGAAACTTTTTGTTTTGTTGTACTGTTGCGATCCGCCACGCCCACTTCCGCTCCGATGTTCGTCTCGCTCCGTGCGCCCGCCCGTTCCCCCTGGCCCTCCAGCCCTCAAGGGGTGCTGGCGCTGCGGTGCCGGCCGGCGACTTCGTTTTCTCTAGGGAATCGAACCGTATTTTTTTTCTGTTCGGGTTTTGTTCCGGTTGATTTGGGATTTTAATTTTCCGTTCTGCTAACTGTGCTCTCCTCCGAACCTTCCATACACGCTTTCAGCACCTCGCGAAGCTACGTTTATCCACTCGCCAAATATACCTTTTTAATTTGTTCTAGAATTTATTTTCACTATTTTTCTAACAAGTTGTTCTTCAATATCCCGCAGAAATATTTTTTGGGGTGATATTAGAAATAATCTAAAGAGTGCCTTTCTCTTTCTAGATTCTATAATTCTACTTTATTTCTTGTTTTCCTCCACTCTTTGATTCTCATCATTTTATTGAAATAAATGTCATGTTTCTTAGTTTCTCATGACTAACTAGATTATTTTAATGTGAAACATTTTCTTTGAGACACTCTTACATTACCTTTCCGAGAATCTTGCGTCATTTTCCCACTCGTACTTCTCACTACTGTTTGTATTCTACGTTTTCTTTACTTTACAGGGTTTTAGTCTCCGAATTCTTCTTTTTCATCATTAATTTTTCTTCTTTGTGTTTTTTATTCTCTTCAGCGGTATTCGCACAACACAGTACAGTCTTCTTGCTCTCCACCATACCTTCTTGGCTACTATTAACCTCCATCCTCATCCACACATGGTAAACTCATGACCACTATCGTACCGGGGTCACCTCGATGCAGCTTCTGCCTGCGACCTTTCCCTCGCCGCCCGCGCCTTCACCCTGGCCTCCGCCGCTCCTACCGTTTCTGTCGAGCCACCGCCGTCTCCACCGCCGCGGGCTCCAATTAGTCCGCGGTGCCGTCGTGCAGGGGCGCGCCGGTCGGGGCGGCTGGCTCGCCTCGCCTCGCCTCGTCTCGCCCTGTCGTCGCGCACCCGCGCCGCCTCCTGTCGCATCCGCCGACGCTGTGCGGCCTTCGCGGTGTCTTAAATAAGACTTCTCTTCGCGCGCCCTGCTGCTGCTGCCTGTGGAGCATCCGCCAGATAATTAGAGCGGCCGGTAACGAGGCCCAACGCCAGCTGCCCCTCAGACACGCCCGCGAAGCCACGGAGCATTTCGCGCCCGCCCATGCCCACCTCACTTGCTCACAGCCCACTTTCCGGCCCCGCCTTCCGGCTCTACTTTCCCCTCCCCCCCCGCGCCCGTTTTCACCACGGTGTCCGCCTTCACCATGGCCCGTTGCTACCCCTGCCGCCGCCTTCCCGCCACCACCGTCAGCGCCCTCCACACAGCCTTCGACTCCGCCTCTGACACCGCTTGTGTCACCACCTCAGTCACCACTCCTGACACCGCACTGTCACCGCCCATTCTACCGCCTCGTCACCAACCCTTTACCACGCCGTCACTATCCCGTCACCATCCCGTCACCATCCCGTCACCATCCCGTCACCATCCCGTCACCATCCCGTCACCATCCCGTCACCATCACGTCACCATCCCGTCACCATCCCGTCACCATCCCGTCACCATCTCGTCACCATCCCGTCACCATCCCGTCACCACCCGTTCACCACCCGTTCACCACCCGTTCACCACCCGGTCACCACCCGCTCACCACCCGGTCACCACCCCGTCACAAAGCCGTCACCATCCCGTCACCATCCCGTCACCACCCGGTCACCACCCGGTCACCACCCGGTCACCACCCGGTCACCACCCGGTCACCACCTCGGTCACCACCCGGTCACCACCCGGTCACCACCCGGTCACCACCTGGTCACCACCCGGTCACCACCCGGTCACCACCCCGTCCCCACCCCCGTCCCCACTCCCGTCACCACTCGTCACCACTCGTCACCACCCGTCACCACCCGTCACCACCCCGTCACCACCCCGTCACCACCCGTCACCACCACCACCCGTCACCACCCGTCACCACTCCGTCACCACCGTCACCACCACGTCACCACCCCGTCACCACCCCGTCACCACCCCGTCACCACCCCGTCACCACCCGTCACCACCCCGTCACCACCCCGTCTGTCACCACCCCGTCACCACCCCGTCACCACCCCGTCATCATCACCCCGTCAACCCCGTCACCACCCCGTCACCACCCCGTCACCACCCCGTCACTCCCTGTCACCACCCCGTCACCACCCCGTCACCACCCCGTCACCACCCCGGCACCACCCCGGCACCACCCCGGCACCACCCCGGCACCACCCCGGCACCACTCCGTCACCACTCCGTCACCACTCCGTCACCACTCCGTCACCTCTCCGTCACCACTCCGTCACCACTCCGTCACCACTCCGTCACCACTCCGTCACCACTCCGTCACCACTCCGTCACCACCCCGTCCCCATTCTATTACTTTGCAGCCTCCAAAGAAGTTTTGTTTCATTTTATCACAAAAAGACAAACAACAGCATGTGTATAATTCTAGGTTGGCATTCTTGTCTCGTTTCTACATCACACTACACACCATCACTTAAATATAATTGCATTCTCTAGTACTGTGAGAGAAAATACCATTCGTGGTACAATGTTCGTTCAAGAACTAAGTAAACATAGTTTTGTTAAATTTCCAAATCTAATTAATAGTATCTACATCAAATTTTCTGACTAGACATTCACTGCAATGTATGTCTCGTCTCGAATGAAATGTTTCCTTTAGAGCATGAAATATAAATTGCATGGTGAAATAACATGGATTTCTTAGAAGTGGTAAATATTATTCCTACATGTATTCGAAAATTTAAATTCCGCAGAGTACTGAAATGTATGCAATACTCAAGGACTATCATAACAACTGCAGTGCAGACAACAAAAAAATGTGCATATCATTACAAAATAATAGCAGAATAATGCATTGATTTCAAATCAACGATATCGTGTCCATTTTACGTTTCCATAATTTGAATGATGTCCTTCAAATTCATAACCCCCACGTTTCGTGAAAAACTTGAAAATATATTTACGCCGAAGAGCGATGAAAAATGCGGATAGTTTCTCGTCGCCCGACGTACGAATCCGCGGACTTTACTTACTCCGAGCAAATACACGGATCCGCGAGAATGAATCCCGAGATCACGAGGGAATGAATCCCGAGATGCAGCGCGCGGTTCGACCGCTCCAAGTGACCTCTCCAAGTGACCTCTCCAAGTGACCTCTCCAAGTGACCTCTCCAAGTGACCTCCAAGTGACCAAGTGACCTCTCCAAGTGACCTCTCCAAGTGACCTCTCCAAGTGACCGCTCCAAGTGACCGCTCCAAGTGACCGCTCCAAGTGACCGCTCCAAGTGACCGCTCCAAGTGACCGCTCCAAGTGACCGCTCCAAGTGACCGCTCCAAGTGACCGCTCCAAGTGACCGCTCCAAGTGACCGCTCCAAGTGACCGCTCCAAGTGACCGCTCCAAGTGACCGCTCCAAGTGACCGCTCCAAGTGACCGCTCCAAGTGACCGCTCCAAGTGACCGCTCCAAGTGACCGCTCCAAGTGACCGCTCCAAGTGACCGCTCCAAGTGACCGCTCCAAGTGACCGCTCCAAGTGACCGCTCCAAGTGACCGCTGCCAGCCTCAGCGACGCGCAGGTGCGTCGGCATTGTGAAGGCTAATTACTTCCCCCTCGTTTTGAGACTTCATGCGTTTTAGATGATTGTACATCATGATAAAACAAGCAAAAAGTGGATTTGTCTTCAGCTACAGCGTCAAAATCGATGCAAAGATTAGTGAAGATGATGAGCAAGTCTAAATAGAGGATTGTGTATTTTTTATTAATATCTATATTCTTGAGGCGTTTGCCATCAAACCAGATGATTCTATTATTTACAAAAATTACCTTTTAGGTTTTTGCAAATTATAAGGGATTATTTAAATTTTGGAATGTTGCTCAAATCCAGCATAATTTGTTTCTGAAAAAAAACGCTACAAATGGAATGTACTGGTATAGTTACCTAAAACGCATTGGCTATAATATTGAAGATAGTGTCATTATAATAGAACCTAATAGTAGTCCTCCAATTGTGATGGATTTTAAGTTAATTTTTCTTAATATACTAGTGGTAATAATGAGGATTTAGAAATGAAGATAAGAAAATTCCATCAAGTGAGAAAAAATTGAATTTTATTGCCACGTGATAAAGTGAACTTATGAATATAACGGAAGTTAATAAAGGAAAATTGATTGAAAGATATTTGGAGACTATTAACATTTTTATAGGCATTAGTATTAAATATAATTTAGATTTAGCTAAGATAAAAATACCTTAATTATTTTAAAACCATTTAGAGTTATACAATGATATTCGAGACCTAAAAGGCTAAACTATTGTGATCGTAATTGTGACATTTTCGTCATATTTTAAAATTGTCATTTTTAGATTATAAAGAAGCAGGCATCGGTAAATCTAAAGTAATATGAATTTCTCCTCAAAGTTAAAAGAAAACGTGATGCTACAGAATTGCACAGACTTTCTCGTACCATACTCATTAAGGGAGCATTGGGTTTTGCCCTGCCCTAATCGCAGCTGCTGTCTATATGCACTTAACATAATTTTTTGCACTTTCTTCGCATTTTCACATTTTGAGCCCCAATTGGTGGTAATGAGGCTTAAATAATATAATTGAAGTGTAAAACGAAGTGCTGTAGCAAAATTCATTGAAGAATTCAAAGCAGTCTTTGAGAAAATGTCATTTCGTGATTATGAGCTTACTTTTAGAGAAACGTTTTGTGGTTTTCGATATAGTTCACCAGAAATCATTTGGAGCCCGTGTTTTCGCAAATGCAATGATGTACCAAAATCCCTTAATGTTATTAGCAACGTGCGATATCTTCCAAAAAATGACATTGGTGTAATTTCTGAAAAATTAAAATAAGGCGAAAGTATCAATAGATAAAACGTAGTATCAAATGGCATTGAAACTATGATATTCAGTGCATTATCGTACAAAAATGAAAAAATGAAAGAATGAATTGATGAAAAAATTGAAGCCTTTTTTGTGAAAAATATTTTATTGAAAAAATCTTAGTATTCATTCCTGTGAACATTCAAGAATTGCAAATCACCCAGAATTGCAAATTCAAAGTTTGCGGATTTCTTTTGTTGAAGATATTTCCAGTATTAGTTGAAGTAATTTCCTATGAATCCGTTGCAGATAAAACGAGTAAGGAGGTGTTCTTGTTGCTTTTTTGACAATAGATCTATTAGTAATTTTATTCTAATAGTATCGCGACTGTTTTCATATTATGTTGCAATAAGAGAATGTTGACGCCACGACACGTCGGTTTGAAGTTAATTTCTCATTTTTAGGTTCTCCCTGCACGGAACGCAGTTTTTGATTAGTGAAATTGTCTTAGTTTTAAAAGAATTAGTTTTCGTGCCTCATTCATCATTTATAACGAGTATTACAAGTGATGGCTGATAGGTTATTTAGGATAGAACGTACATATTAGAGTTAATTATTGTATTAATATTACATAACCGTCACTAATTATGAGAGAACACGTGCTGTGACAGAACCACTAGCTGGGTTATAACTAGGGGAAGGATTTTAATGAAATTTCTTTATTTTTCTTAACACTTTATAACAATGTTTTTTAGTATGGACATTAATTTTATGTTATGACAAAAACAACTTACCCATTGTTTCTTTTTGCATTTTTCGAAAACTTTTAAGACATTTTTTACCTTCTTGTAATTTTTAAAGCATTTTTGCCGATTTCATCAATTTTAATATTATTTTAATGGCACTTGCTACAAATCATATTTACAAGATGCAATAAATGTTCTCCACATAATTTCTTAGTAGCCTATTCGATTTCTTCACTCTGAAATTGTAATAACAGCCTTTGTGAGTATATAATCTAAGGTTTCTGTGACGCCTATCAGCCCCATTGTCAGTTCGGCCACTTTGGGGATAACTAAAGATAGAGATTTCCTGGCAAAGAACGGTCCAAACTACAATTTTGCAAGCTGAATTCACTACAACGAAAGGAAGAAGACTCAATTTCATGAGTAACATTTCCAACAGCTTGAGTGTTCTTCTAAACTTTTTTACGTGACTTTTCGTTGGTTTTAGGGCAGTTTAAAAACATTTTAAGATCATTATATTGATCATTTTTGGCTAAGTTTTAGGTCATCAGAACCAGCCCTTAGTTATAACCTACTTCCACCGTACAAAACAGGGCCTGCAGCACATACCGAATCCGCCTGCAAGGAAAGCGGGCGTGCAGGTCTTTGTGCGCGCGGCGCGGCGCGGCGCGGCGGTGGCAGCGCAGGGCGCGAACGGGGCCAAGGGCGAAGGGCGCCGCGTGAGTGACGCAGCGGAGGCCCTCCGGCACAAAGGCAAAGGGCGGGGGGCGGCGCTGGCGCAGGCCTAAGCCCCCAGGGCTCCCGTTCGCCCCGGCGTACTTGGGCAGCCCATTTAAAATGCTTCAAGTGCAGGCGGCGTTGAAAAATGCCTCCAGTTAATTTTGATTTAAATTTTATGGCGGCCGTTATTTAGAGCGTAATAACGCCCACGGCCCCCGCCGCCGCCCCCGCCCCCGCTGCCGCCGCCGCCGCTACCCTGTCAGCCCCCGGGATCCTGCACTAGGTTCCCTTAGCACCCGCGCATCGCCGCACTGCCCTGGACTCAAACGCGATTATACTATGGGAACGCATATTCTTCTTCGAAATTAGATGTTTTCATAACACGATAAATAGAAGTCTATAAACCGGGTGAGCTAGATCAGAACTAGCCCTGTCGCTGACTATGCCTAGTCTGAACGAGAGGTTCTAGTGTTTGAGTCCCTACGTTGGGGGATTTCGACACTAGCTAGAAAGCTAGGTCGATCAGCCACAGTCTGGAGGATTATACTCGTGGCCGACTGCTATGTTCGGTCATTTTCTCCGATCAACATCAAGGGAATGCCACAGCAGAAGATATTTATAATTTCTACAGGTAGGTTTATACAACCTGGTGGCAGAACACTACAATTTACATATTACAATTAGGATTATTAATACATTGTAACTTTAAATTATTTTAAGACGATAATAATAATAATAATAATAATAATAGTAATAATAATAATAATAATAATAATAATAATAATAATAATAATAATAATAATAATAATATGATAAAAATGTTACCAAGAAGACCAATAATAACAGTACCCTAAGAAAATTGGCCAAGGACCGCGGGTAATCTTTCCTCCCCCTTTCCCTTCCTTGCTCTATCTTCCCCTATTACACCCACACCCACCCACACACACACACACACACACACACACACACACGCACATACCCACACACTTCCGCTCATGTTGTGAGACCACTTTGGTGGTTGGAGTTTGTTCTGGCTGAGGCGGTGCCCCACAGGGGGAAATCCTTAGAGGAGAAATCCCCTCCCCCAATCTGGATCTCACCTTTAGCGGGGGAGGAACGCCACCGATTTATGGGAAAACACATTTACTACACTAAAGGAACTAGTGATCTATGCAGTGGACGTGCCAAGAAACATTAATCAATCAGTTAATTGAAAACATATCAAATTTTTTTTATATGTCGGTTGAAATAAAGGCGTATTTAGCTGCATATCAAAATGTCATAATTGTTACTTCAGAGACAAGTGCTCCTACTTTTTTCCTAAATCATTCTCTTTTCAAATTCCGTGAAATCGAAAGCCTAGTTGTTCAGTACGTTCAATGCAGATTAAAAAAACTGGAAGTGATTCACTTGAACGTGAATATTTAAAACACTAAGTATAATGGAGAAAAAATGACAATATACATTTATTGAATGAAACGAAAAAGCGTATCGGGAATTATATTTGAATAAATACTTTGTAGTTTACGTATTCCAATTGTTTATTCAAACTCTTTTAGATTACGCTGTTTCTAATCTCTTTTTAAATTTTAATTCTTCGTGCCTAGGAGAGTGGAGAAGAAGGTAGTATTAGGTTTTTAAGTCTTTGCTCGCAATGGATCTGGTAGATTTGAGCATGACGATTTTACGACAAATTATGTGTGTCCTCGAAATAATGTGCTGCATTATAGTATGTTAGGAAAGAATGTAGTGAAAGTTTTGAAATGTCTTAGTCTCGATCAGTAAGGAATGTTTTATTAACTTCTGAAAGAGTAGCGGAGAAAATATTTTAAGAATTATTTCAGACTACGATGATTTTTAAAAACCAATCTTTGTCATTAAAATATCGTCTTGGTAATTTTTATTCTTTTTCTGAATTTTTGTAGAAAAAAATGCTATTAACATTCCGTTTGATAAAAAAATTCAGATTACGAAAGAAAAAGAAAATAATTCCAATGTTTAGTGAACTGTTTTGTTTCCAATTGAGAGAAGGATGATATAAATTAGAAGTTAGTTTGAGAAATTTAATAAACATTTTATCCTGAAATTCAAAATGATTCTATGATTGCATGTAACGAATTGAATAAAGATTGACATAATTTTTCAAAACTGAAATATATGTAACTGTGTTTAATATGGTGCATGAAAGAAATATTAGAATTATAAATTATAAAAATGTATCACTCTTCCTGTACATGGGCCTACGTAGCCGTAATTAATCCCCTAGAGTAGCCGCGCCCTCACGCAAATGGAGGCGCGTGAGTTATGCGTGCCACGCGTGGCGGGGCGTGCGCGGTGCACGCGCAGTGCAGACGGATACGTCTCGGCTGCGCATGCGCCGTGCAACTACTCTAATAACCTAATTACGCTCGCAGGGTAATTACGTCTGTCGTTTGGACCGCCATGCGAGGCGCTCCCTTGACCGTGTTTTGTCTCCGCCGCGTGAGTGCGCACGCGCGTAAGGCTCGACGTCTGCTGAGGAAAAGAGAGACCCGGGTGAGAGCTCGCGTCGAGCGATCGGCTTCCGTTTAGCGGCTGCGTGCAGTTTGCAACGAGACCCAAAAGTGTTTTTTCTACTCCCATAGTATAATTCTGTCATTTGATGGCTGCAACCCATGGCATTATGGCACTTATTAGGATACAGATTTCATTATGTTACAGGTTCTTTACCAACCACTGAGAAGTTTATAAACCAAGAATTGAGCTTAATTAATCATTGATGATCGTTGTAGTAAATGTTTCGTTCGATTGCATACGTTAAAAGAAAATTTAATATTATGTTTTTCAGTTTTAATTTCTTTTATAATTAGTATTTTTCCGTGGGATATTATTTGAAATAAATTGGATCGTAATTTCACTTTGAACCTATTTGGCTAGCGCAGAGGTAGTTTTGGAGGAAATATTTGTTTGAGGTTAAGATCTGAATGCTAGTCATTTTGGTTTATATGTTGTTGCCGTGTGGTTGTCATTAAAAACCGGCTAATTCTTTCGTTTAAAATGTCTAGTAAATCTAAGGAGGAGTTGACACTTCCAGGAATAAGAGAAAAGGTGAAAACGGCGAGGCTGGAATTATCTCTCGCTGGCGGTCTGGTAAAACAAAGCCCCCTACGGTGGGTAGGATAGGAAGCTGTACGCTAGGTGGCTCAGTCCTGCATGTCAACTGCACGAAAAGATTCGATGTATAATTTTAACTTATAAAAGTTACTATAATTCGTAGAAAAAGTATCGTATGAAACTGAATGTAATGGGTATTAATACTCTCGTATGAAGTTTACGATACTCACCCGGTCTTCACTCGTATCGTAATATCACACTCATGTATTAATACCTATCTTTACATCATCGTTTCGTAATGTACTGTTGTGTTTGCCCTCCCCAGTACCTCCTGAGGAAGCAGGAATTTATTTTCTAAACTGGTTTACATGTAAACTGCTGCCTTGCGGATTATGTAGCTGAGAGGGAGGGATTTTCTTAATAATTAACTGAAAAGTTAACTGAAACTGACATAATTTTAGCTTCAATCTAATTTATTAGTTATTACGTAGCATACCTAACTTTAACACAATTATTATTATTTTTTCTTAATCCTAGGTAATGTTTTGGTTTTGTTCCTTCTTGGTGAATTTTTCTTTTTATATATTTATTTTTTTCATTCACGCATCATTCGCTCACCGACAAGTACGCAACGCTACGGCAGTTAATGCGACCGTAGAGGGCTGTGCGCAATGGCGAAGTACACAATAGGTGCGCAAGTGATGGCGCGAGTGCTACTCGAGAAAACTGTTTCTACATTGTTCATTAAAATCATTTCCGTATGAAACGTTAACAATGTGAATTTGAGACAATGGTGACTTGACTGTGTTTTAATTTTTTGTGAAAATACTTCATCAATAATAGTTTCCAAGTTTACAGTAAAACAAATATTGACAGTGTAATTACATGCACTTATATCATTCACACTTGTTTAGATTGGAAAAAGCAAGAGAAAGATATTTTGAAAAGAAGATAACTATTGAAAATTTTTTCAAAAGCTGAACACAAAATTAGTTGGAAACTGGTAGGATTGTCACCATTGATAAATGAATGTACTTTTAATTCATGTTTCACGTGGCTTTTGTATTGCCATTCGGATATATTTCGAATTTATATAGTAATATAGTGCTATGTAACCCATTGGTCAATACTAGGTCAATGATTGTGAAAGCTTGTCACAAAGGCATTGGGCAAAGAAGATTTCTTCGTGTTTTTCGACCATTGAGCCATTAAATTGCAAAATCTATCTTCTAGATTTATGATGTATAAATGCGTGCTTGACATGCGTGGTAGCATATACAAAATAAGTATGGCAATGTCTTCGTGGTGAAATTTCACAATCTCCACCACCTTTAAGGAAATGGGTATCGGATGACTCATAGCGTGGGATATTGCAACACTTGTCCCGCTTGACAGTGTTTGTGCAAGGGAATGTGGCCTTCTGTAGGGGAGAGAGAACAAACAAAGTAATCAATGAGGATGAGAAAGAAGGCGAGGGTGCAGGAGGAAAGGGAAGAGTAGATTCGAGAACATTGGAGAGGGAAGAAGAGTCTTGAAGTTGTGAACTAGTACAAGTAAAACAGTACGGAGGAATTGCAATTGTAGTTGAGACTGCGGTATTAAGCATTTGCAGTTTCGGAGATATGGGCATTATATATCGAGAAATGTGACACGAATTAAAAAGGCCATGTATTATTCATCAATTTGGTTTGTTGAGTGGAGGGAATAAAAGTGAAATGCTGGAGAAAGGGTGTTCTTTAGGCAAAGAGAGAGAGAGAGAAAGAGAGAGAGAGCGGCGTTGACGCCGCGCAAAAATAGAGAAACAAGTGAATATTAGGGAAAGAAGGGGAAAGAAAAAGATGCAGGAAAAGAAAGGAGGAGTCCGAAATTTGTAAATGGTGGAATAGTCGATGTAAAACCGAGGGAGGGTATAATGGAATGACTAGGGGGAATGTAAGGTAAAAAGATTCTGTGAAAACCCGAGGAAGACATCTATAATAGGTGTTTGTTTGCTTCTCTTGAGGAAGTCGTGATCTTTTGCTTATGTACTCTGGCAGCCGTGCAGTAAACGTGTGACAGCGTTTGCTTTTGCTATGCTTTTGAAAAATGTTTTTAAAATATTTGATAAATTGAACTACTACTTTTAGTCGGAATAATAGTTTTCATTCCTACTTTATTTTAAGTTTCAACTCAGAGGTCATCATAGCCTCCGAAATGTCGCCACTTTTATATCAATGATTTTTTTTTAATTGCTGACTTTATTTTTCCCTCCGTTGCTCAGATCACCCGTGAGTTGAGCCTTTGTGTCACTACTGCCCGCATCTTCAAATAATAACTCAATTAGTAAATCTTCTTGACGACTTACTACACTCACCATATGTTAATACAATTCACATTGAATACTTCAACAGTTAATACAATTAATGTGAATACAGTTAACATTTAATGAGACGATCGTCAAGCATGAATAGTTGTAAAGTTATTTTTGGTTGCAACATGCGAGACACCTTGGCTTGTGCATCCTTTTTTTACTTGTTCTTAATAATATATTATTTTCTTCAAGCAATCACATATACTAGTTGTTATATTGGGGTTGACATCAATTTCGTGTACTCGAAACGGAAGTGCTTTCGCGTATGATCAGATAGCTAACATTTACATAGCCACTCAGCTTGTAAGGGAACATGAAATTACTTCATGTTCGCATGTTCGGGAACATGAAGTTACTTCATATCACAACACCATGGAAGGTCACTTACTCTTTCTTATCATTCTATATTTCTTTTCTTACTTGTTTTATTTACGTTCTCATTACTTTGATATTCCATATCACATATCTTCTTCTCCTCCGTACAGTCTATATTTTACGTTACCTCTCCCTTATTTCGTGTCTTTTGGTTCCCTATTATTTTCATTTAGTCAAAGCTTTCTAAAGTTTTCCTCTCCTTTCGTTCGTGTTTCCCCCTATATTGCTCCTATTCTTCAAACACCCATCTCCTCAACTGTTCGGATCTCTCCCCAGCCGCACTATTGAGCCTTCACCTCGCTACGTCTACAGCAGCATCTTTTACACCCTTATATGTTTCCTTACATCACTTGGCCCCCCCGAGCCGCATTCACCGCCCCCTCCGCACCTTTCTATACAGCAGCGCGCGCGCTCCCCTTGTCTCTATCACCCGGAACATCGCTTCTTCCCTGTCGCCGCCTCCCCTCCCTCCCCTCTCCCTCCCCTCCCTCTCCCCCACCCCAGCCAGCGCCCTGCGGGGCCCTTCCCGGCGCGGCGCGTGGAGTCCGCGGTGATATTTTAATTATTTCCCTCGGTTGCGGGGGAGGTGGTGGTGAGGGCGACGGCCGCTCGCGGTTGAAGCGAAGGCGGGCGTCTTTGTGCATTCCTCGGTAGCCACCGCCCCTCTCGTCGCCGCCCCGCCCCGCCTTGGCCCGCGGGGCGAGCCGGCGTGCGGTTGACACGGGTGGAAAATTCTGAATTAGTCTCATTTTCCGCTGCGATTCGCCTGTTTTCGAAGTATTCATTTCGCGTGCTAATGAGTCTCTGGATTGCGGGGAGCCGGCTCGCGGGAAGATAGGGAAGTAGGAAGGGCGCAGGCGGACGCGGATGAGGCGGGGCGAGGTGAGGTGCGGGGGAGAGGATCGAGGCGGCTGCAGGAGGGCAGGGAGGAGGAGTGGCGAGGGAGGATGGGGCGGGTCGGAGTGCAGCGGGGAGAAGGGGGGTGCGAAGCCAGGAGGAAAGGCACGAGATGGCCCAAGAAGGGAGGAGGCGAGAGCTGGTACCAGGAAGGGCGTGAGAGGGGGTGAGGCAGAGAGGGTGTGAGGGATGAAGATGGCAATAAGGAGCGAAAGAGAAGAGGAAGTGGAAAAGGTGGAGGGAATATCACCCGCGTAGCTGTGTTTGTGTACTTTCTGCGAGTTGCCTGCAAATTCTTCAAATGCTCGTTGGCCAGTTCTTGCTAAGTCCAGTGGAAAACGTGTTGCCGAGAAGGCGTAAAATTGAATTAATTTGCGCCCCATTTCCCTCCGACCTTGATATTATTCCTGAGGTTTTTCCTTTGAATAATTTGGGGATATGCAGTTATGAGATATTTTGATTAGAATGTGCATATTAATAGCAAGAATTCCACAAAATATATTGCACTGAATAAAGTAGCTAATGTCCATCTTATATTGCAAAGGAACTGAAATGTATAGAAAATGTTTTTTCACTAGTGTTTTTCGTTGTGCAGCTTCTATCTGAAATATTATTCTGGCTATGATGTTTGTAATTCATCGGATTGATTTATTTAATATGTTTTAATAGCTGATACGACGTTCTGTTATGTATATCATTCATTATGGTACTTCTCAATTATAATTAATAACTGTATGTACATTGTTACATGACAATATGGTGTTCATGCTAAACACAATCATTGAAAAAATAATCAAAATTCATGAATATTCATTAAACATTTAAACATACGTTTATAATTATTGCAAACGAATTTAATTAATTTGAAAATTAACATATTTTGATATATGACCATTGTGTAATGAGACGTAGCATAAAAGTGTCATTGTGTAAATATAACATCTTGTTCTTGAAAACCTTAACAAGTAATTTCATGTTGTGTCAAGTTTCGTAGCGATGAAAGTATTTACCGAGTTGAATGCTTAGGAAGTTTCAGAAAATAGTTCACGTTCTTAACGCTCAATGCAATAAAGTATAACTGCGCTTCGCTTTAAATCTTTCGTATTACTTTGTTTCGTCGTTTAATGGGGAAAACTTTGGAAAGAACTACTTGTAATTTTGCTGAGCTTGTGGGGAAGAATATTCTATTTTCGGATGCCTACTAGAATAATATCGAAAAAAGTTCGATGATAAACAACATTCATAACTTCCTAAATTATGAATTATTGCTATTGTTTTAATCCGCTACTAATTGCTTCCTTGTGTATATTCTGTATTAAAAAGCTAAGCAAATAACCTTGATATTTTCTTGGTTACCGGGTTGTAAGGGAGGAAGAAAGCCTTGCCTGCAACGTCTGCTATACACACAGACCTTTAAGTCGGTTGTACAACATTAGCAAGGAAGTGAAATTAATAAAATAATAAGAAATTAATACGTAGTAATATATAGCGGTGTCAAAAAGAAGCGTTTTTTCAATTTTCAATTTATAGTATCCTAAATATCAGTATTCTAAAAACGACGAAGTACGTGAGAACTCTATTATTATTATTATTATTATTATTATTATTATTATTATTATTATTATTATTATTATTATTATTATTATTATTATTATTATTATTATTATTATATTTTTCTCGGAGGTTTCTCACCCGGGGTTCATGGTTTGAGGGGCCTCTAGGCATACCACATTCCTAGCTTTGCATATTGAGGACTGTGCGAACAATCCGGAAGGTTTCAAGAACGACTGACTTTTGAGCTTTTGTTATTGTTGTTGTTGTTATTATTATTATTATTATTATTATTATTATTATTATTATTATTGTTGTTGTTGTTGTTGTTGTTGTTGTTGTTGTTACAATGATTAAATACAAAGTTCATTTATAAGACGGAACCGAAATTAACTTTGCAACGTCCGTTGTTAATTTCGTAATTGTTAATGTGCCGCTGTTTTGCCTGCGAACCATTTCAATGGCCACCACGAATAATGCGCAACAGTTGTATCGCCGCCTAATTGCTCGCTCACCTGCGTGCAGAGCGCGACCAACCTGCCGGCAGCGGGGCTGCATGTCGCGCTTGAGGCCCGTTCGGCGGGTTGTCTACGCGCCACGCTGCAGGCGCCGACGGCGATGCGACGCGGCTCGTGGGAACACGCGGTGGCTCCCTGGTGTACACGTGCCGCCGCCCACCGCCCCCGGGCGGCGGCGGCGGCGGCGGCGGCGGCGCTTGCACCGGTGGCGGGCGCGGCGCCTAGCCGTCCATTGTCTTTGCATTGTTCGCAAATTAATACACATTTAATTAGTTTCGCATTAGGCGCACGGTGCTGCGCCGCGCCGCGCTGTGCCGGGTCGGGCTGCGTCTTACCCGCAACCCCCCTCCCCCCCGCCCCCCGCCTTCCCTTCGGCGCCGTGGTCTCGCGCCGGTACACCCCCGTGCAAGACGCAGTCCACCTCTGCCCGTCTGGGGCGTAACGATCTCCGCCGAATTGTTTGTTTAATTAGGAAAAGACATAATTTAATAGCTTTCAGGTTGGCTCATTACAATGGGGCACGCGCTTAAAAGACGCGCTCTCCAAGGAGGAGGGTGGATCGAATTCAATTTCAATTGGGAAATGCTACGGGAACTCTTATACCACGACTGTCGGAGATGAGCGATACTGGAGCGTTCTTAGCAATTAATTTTATGACGAAAAATCACTGATAAATTTCACACACATTTTTACTGGTATTTTATAGTGGGTTAAAATTTTTAAGTAATATTATGGATATTTATAAAGTCAGATCATTCAACATCACCTTATAATGATGTGTAATTTCAATGATCTCAAAAGTACAATTTAAAAGTAAATGCATTTTTTGACTCATTTATTTCTGTGTAAGAACGTAGGCATAGTTGTACGTGATATTATTTTATCTTACCCCTGACGCATTATAAATTCACTCCAGTTGAGCATTCGGTTCTTGTCATGTTACGAAAATATTTTCCCTTGGAAGTAGCATTGAGTTATTTCATAGAATTTCGTATTACTAGAAAGTGACGAAGGAAACAAAACAAAGTAGACTGAAATGTCATTGTTTACATCTACGAAGTAATGCCGAGTAAGTCCGAGTATTTTAGTGACACCATTTGAATATATTTTTGAAATCTAAGAAATTTAAAGAGTGAAATACACATGTTTTCTTCTTATTTATTTCGTTCATTTTTATAAAGACGAATTTCCGTTGGAAAAAACTTGTATTACTGGACCCTGTTTACGAGAAAGTGGATAAGTATTTTTTCTTTATTTAGTAATATATTTCTTCTAACACATTGCGCAGTCCTAATCCATGTTCTTGATATCGAAATATTGATTGAGATAAAAAGTTGTCCATCCGTGTATCTATCGCCACGTGCATCCAAAATTGATATTCCTCGATCGATTTAAAAGAACTCGGGGTTCTCTGAATTTGAAACTGTATTTGAATTTTCTGAAGCGCTTTACATGAAACATCATTTTCATTTTCAAACCGTTGTCGAAAGTGGCTCCATATATTTTTACTAAAGTCTGTGCTATTATAGCAGCAGTAGTTTAAGTACGACAATACTTTTTTTACGTCTTTTTGTTTGTTTCATCTAGAAGAATCTGTTTTTTTAATCTATAATATCTCTCTCTTTGATACAATACTCAACATATGTTCCTGGGGAGTTTTATAACTCGTGGCACGGACTTTATTGCGTTTTAAATTGAAGTATATGCATATAATTATAATTATTTTACCCAAAATATGTAATCAAATATAAAATATGTAAAAAAAATTCATTATATCGTTTGCAATTGCTCCACACAAATGTTTTAAAATTATCGAAACAAAACGTCGCCGAACAGGTTTTGAAATAAAATATGAATGGATGAAAGAAAGTTATACGTCTACAAAACTAACTGCAAGCTAGTCTTCTCCACACAATACCAATTTTATCCGAAATATAAAATTCGTACGTAGTATATGCAACTTTCCTTACTAGGACCCAGTGCAGGCGTGTGCAGTCGTTCCATGAAGCCAGTGTTGAATCCCGGAGGGGGGAGGGTTCAAGGCAACATGCACGCATCCCCCAAATCCAACAACGGGATTAAAAAATGCGAAATTGTAAAAAAATATTTGTCAGTGAAACACGAGGAAACAAATGGTTGATATTACTTCTGCTGCACAAACATGCGCTAATACTTTATTCCGAGTACTCAGTTTCCAAGAAGCAGTGAGGGTGGCAAGGGAAAAGTTTCACAATTCTCGACAAAGGTCTGATGGTCATAGAAGCATATCATTACGTTGGTTCGTAAGATAGACAATTGTAGTAAAATTGTATTAGCACACTTCTATGCAAAATATTCCGTTTTGGTGTAGATGTTAAAATGTAACAAAATATTGTAATAGATAAAATATATAAAAATATGTAATTAGGAATAATTATACATTAATAATTAGTGTATATAATTAATATATAAATAATGATATAATAATAATGATTAATTACACCAAAATATATAAAATAAAAATGTTACTAATTCATGCATGATGTCTTGTTAACTCTATAAAATATTATTGAATGAAGAGATATTGTTACTGTAAAAATATGAATTTACATGAAAGTCCGTTTGCTACTTATAACATGTATCATCCAATAAGTACTTGAAGTATGCGGAAATTTCCGGCCTCACTCAATGCGTAATCATTTTGTAAATAATAAAGATGTAAATAAATTAATTAAAACGGACACGCCCTTATCTCATTAAATTACTTCTTAAGAAAAGTTTCAACAATCAACATGTTAAGTTTAACGTACGTGTCAAGTGACATGATTATGTCTAAAATCCAGTGGTGTTCTGACAACATGTGTGCATGTTTGAAACGTATTTCCGAGGCCTGAGTTTACCGCGAGCTCAGGAAGTTGGTGCGATGGTGCTTTGGCGCAGGAGCAGCTGGGGGCCTCTCGAGGAGCTCAGGTGGCGGGGCCTTAATGACGACGGAGGGTGGGAGGGCTGAGGAGGGTTGGGCAGGGGGCGGAGAGGGGGTTGGGGAGCGCGGTAGCTTTTTACGGCGCTTCGGAAAAGAGCCAATATTTACGACTGGCGGCGCGAATCTTTTATAATCCGCTCCCATCGACCTTCGGGCCCCTCGCTAGCCGCACTTTGCGACACGCTCCGCCTCTTCCACCGCCTGAGGTAGCTCGGAGCCAGCATTACCGTTGTCTCTGCAGCGGCACTGGCCGGGAGGTCCTACGGTTCCCGCCGGTGACGGATTTTTGTCTCTAGCTATACAGCTAGATCGAATTCAGCCGCAGTGAGGAGACGAATTCTTGCTGTGATCCATACTTTTCGAGTTTCTCCGCTCAGGAGAAGGCAGTACCCTAAAAACGGCCATGGTTTTCGCGTAATATTTCCCTCCTCTTCCGCACATACACACATATGTAGTATACTACCAGATACGGCGGGAAGAATGGCGGAGGTTAGATCGTATCCAGGTCTTACACCGTAGCCGGATCCGTGAAGGGGTAAATCTCCTCTAAGCTGAAGTGTAGGTCGGATCCGAATCTCACCATCCAGCGTGCAAGGAACACCGCAACCTTCCAACGAATAAAACGTACTTACACTAATGAGAGAAATGTGCATAGCAATTAACGTGCTCGGACTCATCAGTTAAAACATTCATCCCGGATTTCTAGAAGCCTCTACGAGAATGTTGCTACATGCTCTTTATTCTTTGCTCTAGTTTTAGTCTTTACTCATTTCTCTTTCTGAGAAGTCCATTGCGTAATGCTTAGAACATTTGCCAGTACCCTCTGGCACGAAGGCACGAGTCCTTGATGATGTGAAATTTAAGGTTCACTTAAACGATTCGAGGCAGGTTTTCTCAAGGATCTTCCGTTTCGTCTGCTTGTCATTCCACCCATCCTCCATTAACATTAAATTTATATCTTTAAAAGATTTTACTAATTACTCGTAGTATGATTCTTTCATTCCAGGTATAACCATGAGACGTAGACTTTGAAATAATAAGGGATACTTTCTTTAGTTTGCGCCAGTGCTCTGCACTATCTCCGTCTCAACGTATCTCTTCGCACATTTTCACTTGACTCGAGTATTACTATTTGGATTTACATTTGTTTCTATCCGTATTCTAACGGTTGTTCTCTAGGCTTTACCATTCTTTGTTACTGTTCGTGAGTCATATTCATTTTTATAGAATATAAACTTCGAAGATACTAAGTTTCATCTATTCTTTCCGCACTGCTATTATATTAAGTTTTCGGGAAGCCATCTAACACCTTTTCACACTTCTTACCCTAATCATGCTCGTTTTAACCCACACGAACTACCCTAAATGTTTGAATCAGATTCTACATACATTTTTGAGTTTTATTGGATGTTTTTCCTTTAATCATAAATTCCAGTATCTTGCCTTCATGACTCATAATTTCATTGCATATTTCGACTGTTTCACAACCTCCGTAAATTTGTAAATTTTTCTTACTTGATACACGTTTCTTCTGTAATTATTTTATGATATCATACTGTCTTATATTCTAATGTTCTAAATGACTCTCTGTCATAACAGTTCATCTTTCTTTTTCCTTTCTCCTAATTCAGCTATCTGTTCTTGCTCATTTGCTATGTGAAGTACCTCTCTCCTTTCATCTGACTTCCCCTATGACCTTCTGTCTTCACATTCTTGCGCCATGATGTCCTTCTGGCCACACTATTCTATTTCACTCTTTTAGTCTCGCATTGTTCGTATTATTTTATCCCTCAGAATTCTCCAAACGCTGAACCTTGACTCACCCAATAGTGATATCGCAAACGCACCATGTCTTCACAGCATTGATATTCGCGTGTGCCTGCTCACACTCCTCGCCCCTCTCTTTCTTGGGGAAGATTCGCCACTCTCCATCATGCACTACAGCCTTGCGCGGCGTCGCCCTGAGCTGTCCCTGGGCGACGGACCGCTCGCCGGGATGGCAAGACGCTCTCTTGCACTTGAGTGGAGGCTGCACCCCAGACGGCGGGCGGCAGGGAAGGCGGCTGTGGTAGCAGTGTTGGGAAGAGAAGCAGAGGCGGTGAAAGTGGCAGTGCCGTTGACGATGAGTAAGTTGGCTGCAGGAGCGACGGCGGGGCGACGGCGGGGCGACGGCGGGGCGACGGCGGGGCGACGGCGGGGCGACGGCGGGGCGACGGCGGGGCGACGGCGGGGCGACGGCGGGGCGACGGCGGGGCGACGGCGGGGCGACGGCGGGGCGACGGCGGGGCGACGGCGGGGCGACGGCGGGGCGACGGCGGGGCGACGGCGGGGCGACGGCGGGGCGACGGCGGCGACGGGCGACGGCGGGGCGACGGCGGGGCGACGGCGGGGCGACGGCGGGGCGACGGCGGGGCGACGGCGGGGCGACGGCGGGGCGACGGCGGGGCGACGGCGGGGCGACGGCGGGGCGACGGCGGGGCGACGGCGGGGCGACGGCGGGGCGACGGCGGGGCGACGGCGGACCGGCTGTGACGGGCAAATGGCACTTGTCGATACGCGGAAGAAGTAAATAAAACATGTTTACAAAATAAAGACTGCCATTTCGCTTTGAGGCTCGCGCTTTCGAAGCGAGGTACAAAAAATTTGCTGGTTTAAGAGTATTTACGTTGCATTCGTCTACGATAATATAGCTGATTTTCTCCAAATAACACTCTATCCAAATGACGTACATCCAGATGGCATAGTATCGTAGAATCATACATATGAGAATACACATTAGTCAGCGTACCAGACTGTTGTACTCAAGTTTGCTGATTCAAACCCGATCAAAGACGTGGATTTTTAAGGACAAACATTCCTTCTTACGGGAAGTAAAGCCATCCAGCCCATATAGTGGATGTACTCCATGTAAACGATCCTCAAAGAAGCATATGAACTTAATTCCAATCGCCTGTTTCGTAACCCAAGATAATACATCCTTTCTCCGCTAGATGGTGAAAGGTGCATAGCAAAATTTGAGTGGCCCGCCGAAAGAGTGGGCCTGATGGCTCGAGTCTCGCCACGCAAAATAAGGCATTAACTAAGACGAGCTAAACGCGAATTTCCCATACTACGTTATTTCTATCGTGGTGGTGTTCACAGCTCGTACACTCAACCAACCATAACAAAGTGTCAACAGAAAGATGCTTTCAAGGATAGATGCCGAATCGTACTTTTATTACATAAATCACAGTGCTCAAACGCGTGGGAACTAAGCAGGTGCAAATTGAACTCCGAAACACACGGGCTGCTTACGATTTGTTCTTTCTTATAATTCGTGAATGACAAAAATGGTGCATCAGAGGGATTTATAACCCGACTGAAACTTTTGGGTGATATTAATAGCCCCGTAATCTACAAAATGATATTTGGGACCTTCCACATTATATTTAAAAGTTCGGTTCTTCTGTGTTCCCTACTTCTAGGAGTGGAACGTGTGGTATCTTATACTCGTGCATGGTTACTAGTTCATCATACGAGACGCACTAGTTGATAATGGTATATAGCCGTCATGCGCCGTACTCGTTCACAAATTGTCATGCGCTTCCCATTAGCGCGTTTCTGGCCCGAGCCAATCTCCCGCCGCGCGGTGTCACGTGATGAATTTGCGTGCAAACGTGTCGAGAGCGCGCGCGTCCTCGGCTGCATGAGCGCCTGACAGGTGTCACGTGACTGACGCGCCGGCCAGTCACGGCGCGGCCGCTAATGACCGCTGGGACGACACGTCGCGTCGGTCGCGCGTTGTGAGCGGCCAATCAGCAAATCACGTATCTGTCAAGTGGGACGGAGGTTGCTACGCCACCACGAGGCTGGTTATCACTTCCGCTCTCCGACGAAGCGAATTGAGGTTGGTCTTACGCGGCGACGCGAGGGGGCGTTACACACTCCCGGAGGCCGCGGGATGTTTTTCAGTGATTCGTTTTAGAAACATGATGTTAATTAATCAATGGCCGACCTGGATGGCCGAGGTGGCTAAGAGCGAGTACCGACTCAGCGCTTCGGTCCGAAGGGTCGCGGGTACGAGTCCCGCCTTGGGCATGGCTGTTTGTCCCTTGACTTTGTGTGTGTGTGTTGTCGCCTAGGGCCTCGCGTTCTGCTGACCCCAGATCAGAGGAGCCCGCAAGTGTTTGTCTAGTGTACGGTCGAATATGCGTCCCTTCGGGACGTAAAGGGCAACCGGCTGTCGGCTGGATACAAGCCCTAGGAAAAAAAAATTAATCAATGTAGTTGTGGAGAAGCTAATGTTTTGTGTTTGGATGGATACTTGCTCATATTGTGGTCTCCCCTAATTTATGGAATTAAGTTTAATTATAGGTGTAGGCATGAGTGAATTCATGGCATATGAAATAGAATCATTGTATCTTCAAAGTACCGAGTACATGTTTTAATATATGATTGTCATGATATTTTTAACCTCTGCGGTAATCTGTATTGATTTGTTCACAAACGTCTTGGCTAAGAGAGCCCTTAAATTTTCTGTTTTTACTGTTGAATCATATTACTTTTGTTTCCCATCACTCGGGTACCCTTCAACCGCTCAAGAATAACTTGTTATCACCCACAAAATACACAATCGTATCTAGGAGATTGTTATTTTCTCGGTCCCCTAGGTGCGTTGCTGCACTACTTCCTTCACTCCCATCGTTCCCAGTTCTTTCTCCTCCCTTCTGCCACGTTCGCAGCTCCCGTACGCACAACCACCACCGTTACCTCTGTCCTTATTCTTACTACTTCCACCGCCCCCGACAGCACAACTCTTCAATGCCTCCTCACATTCCCTCGACTCTCATCGTGGGAAGGGAGGTGACGATCGCTTCTACTCTGTTTCACCAACATTGTTTGGGTGGAGTTTTCTTCGGCCATCTCCTCGTCCTCGCTCATTTCGCATTAAGGAACGCAGTACGCATTACCCACCGCCACTGGCACCAGTCGCTGATGCACACTCTCCATGTTCTTCTCTCTCACGCACATATTTTATTTTTTTTATTTATTTATTTGGTCAAAAACAGTCAAAAACTGTGTGTGACGTATGGGGTAGAAAATCATCTGCGCACGCTTTCTTGAGTTTCAGAATCCCTTCCCAACAATTTAACTATTAATAGTTGAACGATTAATAATAATAATAATAATAATAATAATAATAATAACAAATTTAAAAAAGTGAGAGATTAACATTCCAAAAACTAGATATTTTCGTTGCCAAATTATAGAAAACTTATTTTTAACGGTAAAGAAACGAACAGACTTCATTTCTCTGTATTGTTAACAAAATAGAAACTCACCCTAAGCTCTACTACCACTACAAGCAAAATAAAGTTCAACGAAACGTGCGCATAGTGAAGCTACATACCTTCCGTCTTTCCATTCTTATCGGTCCTACTCGCTTTCCACCTCTCTTAGACCCTGACCTTGCTTTTCTCACTGCTCCCGAAGGCACATTTCGATCCCCGATGCTATTCCCGCCGCACAAACCATTACTGCAGGTTCCTTTTCCCCCATACTGTTACTTCATTCCCTCAATATTGCCTCTTCGAACTCCGTTTCCCTTGTCTTCCTTCTTATCCTTCCCTTGAGAGCATTCTCTACCTGTGTCTCAGCCCCACGTCACTTCCATAATTCCCAAAAGATTATATTCTCTCCGCTCGTACTGCTGACCTTCCCACCATTCCCGAAAGTTCATCACATCGCCCTCCATCCCCATTGCCATCGCACCCATCATTCCCACCAAGTCGCCCTCAACTCCATTCCCCCTTCTTGGGCCGTCTTCATCACCACCCTCTCCGCCCTGCCTAATAATACGCAATAAGGGGCGCGCGCAAAATATGCCCATATTTCAAGCGGCTCCGCGCGGCAATATCTGTCAAACGCGCGCGCCCGCGCTCGCGGAGCACCGGCCGCAATTATTCCTACCCCTCTCCGCCCGCTCCCCCCCTCACCCCACCCCCCGCGCCCCGCCCCGCCCCGCCCCGCCCCGCACCACCCCTCTCGCCGGCTCCTGCGCCCCCCTCCCAGCTGTCTTCGCGGAGGCGGCTTCTTGCCCGGAAGCCCATACTTCACCCCCCCCCGCCCCGCCCCCCACCCCAGGCGGGGCCGGCGCAAGAAGCGCCCGTAGGAGCCATGTATCTGCGCGTCGGAAGCAGGTACGCCCGCCTTCGTCACCCCCTCCTCCTCCTCCGCCCCTCCCTCCCGGCTGCGCGCACCTTCCGCCGCCCCGTGTTCCTTCCCGGGCTGTTATTAAGCTAAGGAGCGACCGCGCCGCGGCGTGACCACACGGATATTCATCATGCGCGTGTGAGGGGCGAAGGTGTCTAATAGGAATAGTTGGGTGGCGAGTGGGGAGCCTCGAGCTGGCAAGGGGCATCTGTTGGGGCGCTCCGTTCTCCTGGGGATTTGCTTGTAATTAGAAAGTCGGCGGGATCGATCTTTACGATATTTCAAACGGGTTCATTTGAATCTTATACCTCCAACTCGCGAAAAAAGTTATTATTAATGCTTTTCATCGTGCCTATTACTTCGGAATTGAAATGTTCCATAATTAAATAATAATATTGTTTAATATTTTCTATCTATCTATTTATATTTACTATATTATTGGTCTCTGACAGGGAGGATATATGAAAGACAGTATTTATCGTAAAACAAATTCTTACATTTTCTATTCAGTCGTTTAAGGTATAATAGTTTCATTCAAAAATCTATAAATTAATTAAAAGTTGAAAACCCCTTTTGATGAATATCAGTTAGT
This sequence comes from Teleogryllus occipitalis, assembly GCA_011170035.1. Taxonomy (NCBI): domain Eukaryota; kingdom Metazoa; phylum Arthropoda; class Insecta; order Orthoptera; family Gryllidae; genus Teleogryllus; species Teleogryllus occipitalis. The sequence continues at coordinate 232,242 of BLKR01014763.1, forward strand.
CCTATACATTTGTAAAATATGTAGACAAGATAATAATTAAAAGTTCGTGACCGACCGAAAGAATGATTCGTGACCGACGAGTTCGAAAATTACGTAATATGCTAATAGGAAAATATTATACAAAAATATTTAAATGTACATTTTATCTTTTACTAAACAAAGACATGATACTGATACATTTGTTTTTAAACTAAGAAAAACTTAAACATGTCAATCGTGACATTATGTCAATGATTTTTGCAACGTTTCCTACATTTCTAATTTGAAAGTTTGCTTGTAACAATAATCGTCTGTCCAAAATTGAAAAGTTTCTTTTGTTGCTTTCAGCTGGGGTTACATTTAAGTAATATTAGACGGCAAACGTGAGTTCAATACAATTTGCCAATTACGAAACATACCTGGCACTTAACTTCTTTCCTTCTCTACCTAGCTACAAAATTGCGCCTCAAAAATAAATAAATACGCAGCTGTTTTCGAGATTCCATTTTTACCTCCTCCCCCATTCTCCAGTTCTCGCGGGCTTTATTCCCCAGATGGAATATTTCGTTAAAAGTTTCGAAATAAAAAAAGGTAGAAACTCTTACACTTTTTTCTGGATTACCGCGGTACAATATTCTCGTTACTAGATACCTACCCGTCTAAGAGAAAACATTAAACAAGGTTTCCTGTTTTACCGAAAACTTACTTTCGCCTCGATTTTTGTAGTGAGTTTATTAAAAACTTTGCTTCGCGTTCACTTCGAACTCCAAATATTTTTATATTAAATATGAGGACATTTTTCTACTTTAAAAGTCTTCCAAACACACTTATAAGGTGTTGTTCGACACTGAATGACTTCAATACTTATCCAGTAGTCGACACACTGTAGAAGTGGACCACAGCGTAGTCTACCGGCCCGACGCGACGCGTCGGCGGTGAGAATTCACGTGACCGAAGCCGTCCCGTAGCGGCCCTCCGGAAACAATGAGCTGCATATTAAAGCAAGCAGCGCATAAGATATTAATTTATCATATAGTACAAGATTAATTTGTACCTCTTTCCGGCGGGCGGCCGTTTAATAAAATGCGGCCGCGGGGTTTTAATATAACGGGCAGCGGCTCGGCTGCGCGGCCCACGGCGCGTTAGGGAGTGAATTTGTACGTCTCGGTTTATTAAAGCGGTGTGCGCGAGGAAAAAATTCGCGCAGCCGCGCGCCGTCTGAGCGCTCCGCGCGCGGTGTGCAGCGGTGTGCAGCGGTTGGGCGGCCGGCGGGGGGTGGCGGAGGGGGAAGGAGCGATGGCACCTTTCCGCGAGAGGTTAGTGACCACATGGCGAACTTGCACGTGTGTACGAGGGTCTCTCTGGTGCAAGGAGCTGGCAGGGAGGTAGAAGAGTTTTACCATTGCTCGAAACTGGAATGGTTAATTTGTTAACGGTTTACGTCTGCTTTTAAAAAATAATAAGCAAGTCTAATTTATAATAATAAATTAGAGATGACTTTTCTATTAACAGACATGATAATTGTCTTTAAACTAAGTACAAATTGTAAATGGTCCATGTTTCGATTCTTTTATTGCGATCTTATCCTTACTACCTAACAAATGATGAAGATAAATAAAGTAAACATAACATAAAAGGGTTTACAAAATTCAAAGTAATAAATTTACTGTAGTCCGAAAGATGCGTTAAGTCAAATATTTGAACATTTTCTCAATTTTGTAACTGATTGACATCATTTACCTCGAGATTGGTCCTGAATGAAGTAAATGCAATGATGTCAATCAATTGTAAAAATACTAACGAAATCCTAGCCAGTATTTATTGGAAATGCCAAACAATCCACTCATAAAACAAAAAGCGATTCTTAATATGTCTTCTCGCAGAAATTAATTTTAGTCAATATTTCACCCGAAACAGCAAGAAAGAATTATAACTGAATCAGAGTACGCGATACACTGCTCGAACTTTCCCATTTGTATGCAAGTGCCCATACATTTTTCTTCATTTGCCCGATACTGTCAAGCAAGGATTAGATTGTCTCAAAGTTAAAAATATATGCTTGTCTCTTGTAGTGCACGCAAAATTGAACTTTTTTTCGCTGGGATGAATTTTTCAATGGAATGAATGGAATTAAAATCCTTTTCTCCCATGTGGACATTTAGGAGTTACTAGCCTATTTTATTTTGAATTCATACATACTATTGTCTTCTTGAAGACAATAAAATGTATTTTACTAATTTGGCAGGACACATATTTTTAAATAATGCTTCATCACACTAATTAAAACAAGAAAGAAAACCTTCGTAAATCATTTTCAGCGAGTGCATGTTATGTCTTATATACACTGTTTATTGCTTCACTGAAAGTATTAAATATGGTATTTACAATCTATAATTTCAATTAAGACCATTCGTTTTGAAATATATGATACAAAAACAATTGTACGTTCACGAATTAGGAATTTTGCTTTCAACATGGGTTATTACAGCGCCCGGACTTCCTTGTTCATCGAAATAATTTTTTATACTTAAATATTGCCTTCCGTAATCTTACAGCTAAATATAACATTCATAATTCAAGAATATTGCATCATACACTTGGTCATTGCAATTTCATAAATTGTCACTTTTCTAGTAGACGTCTATAAAAACATATTTTTTTCACTTTACTCATCTATATATTTAAAAAAATAAGGTATTCTGCCATGGCTTCGTTTAGAGCTTCTACTGAACCGATTGTAGTATTTTTTCCTTTAAATGAAAGAATGTGATCCCTAGATGTGTTATCAGATATTGTTTGTGTTGATTCACCAACATTTACGGTGTAAATTAATTAATTAAATCATTCTTTAATAGTACGCTTATCAATAGTCAATTGTTTTCTTCCAAATGGTGGCTGTTTTAAAATTGATATATATGAGTCGATAGATGTTCGTCCCCGCCGCTTCATGTTGGCGCTACTTTGTTTTGTTTTGATTGTTGAGAGTTGTTCACAATTCTTCAAGGTTTTGTTTCAGTGTAATAATTGCATTGTGAAGATGACAATTTGCATATACATATTTGCTTTAGTAGTGTATTTTGTAGAGAACATTCGGACAGTGGGTTTTGTTCGGTTGTAGTGAAGTTGTTTACAGGTTATGTCGAATTCCGAATCGTTGCCCACGCACCCCAAAAGACGCAAACATAGTACATTGACTGGGAGCAGGGAAAGAGAAAGTCAGCGTATGTGTCGTGATAGTGAGGTCATTTCGTTTTCTGTTGGGTTATTGTCTATGAAATGTCAGTTTTGTTCTACTTTGTACTTCCCATGTTAGAGAAATTCTGTAAACGAGTTTACTGTGTGTTGCTTACATGAGAAAATAAGTTTACCTTCGAGCAATATGCCAGAAGAAATCAAACAGTAGTTTATAGGAGATTACGACATATCAAAAAACTGTAGAAATAATATCCGTCAGTATAATAGTGGTCTTTCTTTTGTGTAATTTGGTGCCGATATTGCATTGCCACCTGGTCATGGGCCATACGTGTTCAAAATTTTGTGAACACATTACAGAATATCTTCGTTATACCCTGAAGATTCAAACAATGCAACATGTTGTGAACATTAGTCTGGACACAGTATTTTACATTTATCTTAGATCACACCGTCATATTTTGACGGGTTCTCACTAGTTGTAATTTATATTTATTATTGATCAATCCACGACGACTATTTTGAACGCATTTTTATCCGGAACCTTCCGTAATCATGGGCTTTGAAACGAATCCAAATTGTTCCAATAATCCAAAATAATGGCATGTCCCTCGGTGGAGAGCGGGCGTTTAGAAAAGGCCTTGGCGCGGCCGGCGCTCCGCGTGGCGGCCACACGTGGACAAAGCCGCGAGGCAAATGGCGGCAGGACGTGTAATGGAATCTGAGAACTCATCAACGCGTGATGAACTGGCCGGGGGGCACCGCGCCGGGGGGCGGGGGGCGGGGTGGGGGGGAAGCGATTGGTTTCGAAGGAAGATGGCGATCGGTGGCGTCGCGGTGCGCCCGGCGCCGGACGCAGATGCAAACGCGCCCGTGTGCGCGATGGGCCCAATCGCACGGCGCCAGGGGAAACTGCTTTATTTGCTCCCCGGAGAAAATGAAACGAAAGTTTGGAGTCTGAGAATAAAATAAAGGTTCTCGTCACGTACGAATGCACACAACAAAATGCTTACTGATTTTTAGCGGGAAAATATAATGAATTAAGATATTTTTGCGAAAATTCCGTCAATAATAATAATAATAATAATAATAATAATAATAATAATAAAAATTATTATTATTATTATTGTTATTATTATTATTATTTTATTAGTTTTATTACTGTGCAACAATAGGTGCGTAATGTTTTGTAATGATTTAATCTGTGATTAAATGCCATGAAGTATATTTTGCTCTCATTCGAAAATTGAATTTAATCATTAGCTTGCATATAGTGGGATTCGTAAATTTAAATAATCCATCAAACAGTCTTGTACCCCCTTTCACCTAATGTCTAGAACACTCATGTCTTGTTCATTTTCTGACGGAATTTTGTTGTAGAAATTTCCTACCGCCAGCTAAGTCCACACGGTAATAGTGACCTTGTAAATGTCGATATAGGTGTCAACCGTGGGATGTGTGCGGTAGAGATATGGTGATGCGTCTCCATCCCCAAAATATCTCTGAAATTCAGAACAACAGGTAATAAATTTTCCAAAACAAAGCAATTTTCACCTTCATTTCGTTCATTTTATGGCGCAATATTATTTGTGACACCAACCAGAAACACAGGCTCCTATCAGAAGAAATCTTCAGTTTAATTTAAAACAAACACTTCAAAAGAACTATGACCAACCTTAAAGGGATAAATTAAATATTTGAAAAATTTAAATGCCAATGACCAAAAACAGAAATATTTCGTGAAAAGCTCTGTGATCTCCCATGCAGTGTAACAACCGCATTTTGAAATAATGAAAATTAGGAATAACTACATAGGGAGAATGCGAGTAGAATTTTTCCCAACACGATGCTGATAAGACTCATGAGTGATCCAAGAGTTGGCGTGCTTTATCTGAAGCGACCGCGCCATCTGTGCGCGTCGCCGCCTCCGCCTCCGCCCCCGCCCCCGCCCGTGGAGAACTGTGCGCGGCCGCCCGGAGCGCTTCCCAACTCATTTGCAGGGGCGCGGGCAACCGCAGACCTCCTGAGGGGCGCAGCGCGCGCGGTGCGGCCGGCGCTGTTCGGAAGGCGGGGGCGGCGGGGGCGGCGCGGCGGAGGAAAGCGGAGGCGGCGGGCGGCGCACACACGAGCGGGCGGTAGCCCTGGCGGGGGCGGGGGCGGCGTGGAGGGAGCGGGTTGACGGCGGCCGGCTCGGCAACGAGGCTGGTGACAGCAACAATGTTGCGAGGCAGGCGCGGCGGTGACGCCGCCAAATAGCCCCTCGGAAGGGTGTGGCGAACGGGGAATTGCACAGGGCTGTCAATTTGGACGGAGGCACGGGGAAGGGGGAGAACGATTCGTTGGAATGAATGTCCAAACTGGTGTGCTTAAATATGTCTGTCACGCAATAACGGGGTTAATCAGAATACGCATGCATCAGGGGGGTAGATAATCAAATTCATAGGAATATGTTTAAAAAATTAATTGAAGCAGAATGGAATGATCGGTGAACGTTTATATTTAGACAACTCTCTCAGCGCAATAGATGCTGTTTACCATACGTGTCATGTTTTTTGGCAGTTTTGAAGTATTCATTAAAATCTGATTGAAGATTATGAAGTTTTCGGTGGTCATTTACAAGTGGTGTTTTCTGTAAATTGTGTTTTACACGTTTTACTTTTAACTATTGCTAGAGGTAAATAAACCACTCGAAGCAGGAACTACTACCAGTTTCCTCTCTAGGAGATACTCTGCAAATTTTAATAACTATGGAGTACGGCATCTTCACAGTGAATATATTAACCAGATATTTGTGTGAGAACCCTGACAGTCTTGAATATAGTAGAATCGTTTCAAGGAAAGCAAATAGCGAAGAAATACTGTTATATGCTGGTGAGGTTGCGTCTTTTTCAGATTAGGATTACACAAGTTGACCCTGCAAACCCATCTCACAGATGTAGTCTGATTGTTCTTGACAGATATGATGAGATGGCAGCGAACCGTTGGGTGAGATGTCAGAAAACTATCTGAAAGATATTATGTTCAGAACTCGAGATTACAAAACCTATTGTCCATTACCGCATAGAAACAAGAACAACTCAGGATAGTACGACGAGCAGGGCTGATGTCACTTTAGTTTCACAGTCGCATATCAGAAGGGACAGCGAGCATAGAAGTGGGCAAGAACAGCGTTGGCGATTCCGATCTTCCCGCCAACTACGCTGCATCTAGCCCTGGCGGTCTTGTGCCAAGCACCACTAACGAAGTTTTCAGCCACCGTCCTGGAACCACCACCTCCTCAGTTGCCCTCGCCTTTCTCTTTTCTCAGCCGCTCCCACCATTTCCACAACCTCTCCCAGCGTCGGTCCAGACGTCCCCAACGCCCCTGCTGCTAACCCGCCACCTGAAACACCCGCTGCCCTCACCATCCCTGCCGCACCCGGACTCTTGCCTTCCCTGCCCTGCCCTGCACTGCCTTCCTTGGCCTACCCTGTTCTGCCTTGGCCCGCCCTCCTGACCCCACCCCTCTCGGCCTCCAGCGCCCTCGCTCACCATCAAAACACTTACCGCCCTACGCTCCCGACACCCCAGCCACCTTTCCCATATACCCCACGCTGCCACCTCCACCCTAAGTTGCCCGACCTCCCTGCAGTCTCGACTACCTTCGCCCTCGTCTCCGCCTCCTCCACCCCCCAACCCCCACCCCCGCCCTCGAGGAAGGGAGCGGGAACCTCGCGCGCGCAAATGAAGCGGAGTTAACGATCTCCGAGCGGCGAGGGACGCGGTAATGGTTCTTTAATAATTGGACCTGAAGTGGACAAGCGATACCCGCCGGGCGCCGGGCGGGGAGGGGCTGCAAAGAACGCGGCTGCGGGCTGTATCGGTTGTCGTCGCCGGTTGGAGCCCCTCTGTTTCTTTCATCATTATGGACTTCGTATCAGACTCGCAACTCCCTTCTCCCCCTGGTATGAGCGGACTGTGTGCGGTGTACTTTGGGCATATCGGGTTCGTGTACACACGAGTGGACAAATGAATGTATGAATAATACATACTCAAATCACGCGGAAATGTAGAGTGTATTGCGAGCTCCAATTCATATGCAGTTTACTCAAACATTTTAGCACAAACTGAACTTTTTAGTATTACAGTGGATTGGTGGTAGATAATAAAAAGTTGTTGGCAGTTATTAAACAATTTTCTTGTACACTAGCCTTGATGATGGAATGGATGTATCACGGAAACATTTATTCCTAATTTCAAGGGGTTGTTAAGTTTTCAAGGGCGAAAAGGGTTAAGTTTTCAAGCGTCTTGTAAAACAAAACGTAATTACTTCGACCTCACCTTTTCTTTTCGTGCTGAATCGAAATATTATTTCTATTTAGTTAATGTTTTCAAAACAATTAAGTTCTTCACTATTTTGCTATATTTTGCATACAAAATATACTGTTTCAAACATCAACAAAAAAGTTATTTTACTTATTTAGTTTTTACGACCTTAGCTACCATACTACATAAGATAAAGGTAATATATTATCATGTTTATCCCGAAAAATATAATGTTGCCAACAATTCATTATGCCACGATAAATTTGGAAAGTCAAGTAAATCGCTGCAAACAATAAGTATTTGATAAATGATATTTGAGAAGTTACTTAATTTCTTTCTTTTTTCTCCACTTGATTTTCTGATTTAATATTGCTCCACATACGTTGGTGATTCATTAACAGAAAATTATGTAACGATACCCGGATATTATGAAATGATGCAAAAGGGATTAGCTGCCACTATGGAGCATATGTCGGTTTGTATTTGTCTTCAACATCTGAAACTGACCATATGTGGCAACACCGTCTCCGGCCGACAAATCTCTGATAAAGCTTTTGACATCGCATCCACCTGCCCTATTTAGAGGGGCACAACTGCGTTATCATTTTGCAAAAACACACTTTTTCCCAACATTTACCAAGCAAATAATTCGCACAACCGTGTCACAGTGATATGTACGGCCAGTTCTAAAGCACACTGCTTGAGACCCCATCGTCCACCTGCCTGAAAGCGCATTACCTGAAGGGGTCGTAACGTAAACATTGTCCTAGAGCCCGGTCGCAGCGCTCGTAAATCATCTTTCCCAGGGCCGCTCCGTTCACTTGCCGACGATTTCACGGGGCGATTCGCGGAGCGGGCGACGTAAATCCTGCTTTGCGCCTGCGGCTAAGGAACTCCCGCGCGCCCGCCGCAGTGCTTCCGGCCCTTTTTCCTCGGACGGCGGCGCCGCTTTACGACGCTGGCCGCGCGCTATGACGCGTGAAACTGCGGGCGCGAAGAGGCGTCCGAGGCGCGGCGCGGCGGAAGAGGTGAGAGCGAGGCCGGGGCAGCGGAAGGTGCTAGCGGTCATGCTAAAAAGGGGGGGGGGTTGGAGTGGGTGGAAGAGGCTGGAAGTAATGGAGGATGATATGATTTGACTGGTATCCTAGAACGCGTGTGCAGTTTGTTCTTGTTTCTTTTCTAGTTTTCGTTTGAGCTGTTTTTGATGCGAGGCGTTAGATCACTCCCGCCGAGCGACGCTGTGAGTTAATAGGTAATGATAAACTTGATATTAAGAGATCGAGGTGTTTTCTCCCGTGTCTTCCTCGCTACAGCAATATAATAAAAAGCCACTAGCTTTCGAACAGAGAAGAGTAGCTGCAGCCTTACCTACTTGTAATCGCAGATCGTGGGTACGTTTTTCTTGATTATCAATGTTGGGATCATGAAATTATTCTTTCACCATGTACAGATGTATCAAAATAAGTGTTAGAAATTCCAAGGACACGTTGAAGGGCCGAATATCATTTTGGCCGGTGATCATGTGATGAGGAAATAAATTTCATTACACGAAGTTCCCCTGTGCGCTAAGAATCTTTTCATGCACTGGAATTAAGTACTAGTCCCGCGACTATTCTTGACATCTGAACTCCCTAGTGCTCAACACAGCACGACTCGGTATGATCTGGTCAGAATATTGGTCTCATATGGAACGGCACGGCAAGATTGTCAGGGCTGCCTACCTCTACTTTCGAATGAATTCTGTTCTCGCGTTTTCGCTGTTATTGTTGTGCCCTGTGATTTATTCGATTTGGATTTTGGTGATTACGATTACGATTCGATTGTTAGAAAGTGGAGGCATTGTTGATTGGAGGTCTCGCTTCCTTGCGAAAATGAAGCTCTTCATGGAAGATGGGCGGGAAAAGAGTACGTAATAAATGAAATGGCTGCAGGTGCTGGTCATACAGTCATTCGTCTTCCTCCCTACAATTGCGACTTAAATGCAATTGAGCTGGCATGGCCAAAAACTAAAAGGTATTTTACGGAACACAATGTATCTGGGGACATGTCAGCTACAGATCTGCGTGAATTAACAGTCAGAGGGTTTGAAGCTGTAACTGTTTCGGACTGGGAAGGTTACTGCAACCATGTAAAACATCTAGAAAAAGAATACTGGCAAAAAGACGGGATAATGGAAATTGTAGTGAATGACATTGTAATTAATACTACAGAGAATTCAAGCGATGATTCACATTATTCAGAAGATGAAAATTAAGTACGTACACTAATATCTCATCTCCTTAATAAGCAATATTATCATTATATAATTAATTTCATTTGTGGTTACTATTAATCACGTTATTATTTGTTCTATTTTATCGTCTATAATGTCCTGTTGTATTAAGAGTGAAAGAGGCGCGAATAGTATTAATAATGTTACAGTTGGCAACTCCCGTCGGATGTGACGTAGGGAGAAGTCTCCTCTCCCCACACCTCGCGCTGGGAGACGTCAAGAAAAGTCGCGCGACTAGTATGTCACGTATTACCGTACCTGCCAAACACCAGTGCACGAGAAGTTCCTTAACAGTAATGGACAAATTTCGTACGTGTAACTTCGTTATAGGAAATTTATCCACACATTCTCATTGGAAACATCATCTTCTACCCCTTTTCATGTCTTGGAAATGTGTAACATTTTTTCCGAGACATCTGTATCACATTTAAAGGCATGATGAGCTATATTTACTTTTCTACTGTTTTCCAGAATATCCATCTAAAAGTAGTAGTTTCTGGCCGTAAACATATAACTTCATAATAATAAGAAAGGTTTACTTGGTTTATGTGCCTCAGAGTTCTTATTAATCTGCTGCTTGCATTAACACAATTTTTCTAATTCTTACAATTTTTTTTCAGTAACTAATTTTTTCTTGCTGTAAGTGAGACTTCATCAAAAGTCGGATATGACTTTTATAGATGTTCTTAAAGCTCCTGGCTTGAGACTTTTAATTCACAATGAACATTGGGCAGACGAATTCAATTTCCGTGTACAACTTTTTCTACTCAATGGATCATGAAAGATTCTGTGCGAATGACTATCGCACGATGAATGTTACCATCAACGATGCTTATTCCTGAAACGGGTATAGTTTTTTACAATGTATTACATTTCGTATTGAATGATGCAAATTAGTTGATATGCGTTAATCCAAAACGCGATCAAAACCACCTGCACTGCATGTATTACTTATGACCACCCGCACAACAGTTTCGTCCAACCAACGAAAGTCGATTCGCCGTCCAATAGGATTAGTCTCGAATAGGCAGCCGAGGCATCGCGAATGCCACATTCCTGGCATTCACTGAAATTGCCCCACGCGCGCCGCCAATTGGCGGTTGGCAGCTGTCAGACGCACCCATCGCCAGATATTACGTTCACTTTCGTATTATGCGTTCGACGACACATCTGACGCGCGGCGGGCGTCGCGAATAAAGCGCGCAGCGCTGCTGACGACGTCACGCAGCCACGCAATAGCGACGCAGCGCCCCGCCCCCGCCGGAGGCTGGGAGCAGCCGGGCCTCCGGGCGGGCGCCGGCCGTGCGGAGCGCATCCACACGCCGCTAGGGGCGCCACGTGTACCTTCCTTTAAGGACACAGCCCAGTTTTGGCACAAACGTGAAATATTTTGCATGTTTATATTATTCTATTATATGTTTATATGTTGTTGTTTCTCATGGTGATAGACAGTGCATTACGCCGCAAGGGACCTGATATGTACTAAGTCTTTAAGTACAGTGTTAGTGTGTGCTGGAAAGTGTGAAGATTGGTTTTTGGTTTGAACCTTTTTTTGGGTTTCATTGACAGTGGTCGGTGCCCTTCTTCGCAAAAAACGCCACGTGAACTAAGATCTTTCAGATAGGCATTGTGCTGTGTCACAAATGTTTGAAATATATTTTTATTTGTACAGTTTTTCGTGTTTGAATGTGGGGAATGCTCTATGTTGCTATGTGAGCCACGTGTGCTTAACATTAAAATATAGACTGTGACAGAAACTTTGAAAATTTAACAGAATATTTTTTTTCGTTGTTTCGGATTGATAGTGTGACGTACTAGGATGAAAAACACAGACGACTGTTCTGATTGATATTTACAATATATTTACAGAATATTTACAATTTATGAACAAAGATTATAATACAAAAATCTAACCCCTTGGCAACCTTTCAGTTCTCTTAGCCGCGAAACCCCGCGACCGTCCCTAGGCCTTCGCCCAGAACCATTGCTTCGGAAGCAGCAAAAAGCAACGCGAGGTGCGAAGCTGTCGGACATAGAGTCCCGTAACTACACCAGTTACATGGCTTGTCGCCAAACCGATCTTCGACCCGAAGATCACGTGCAATGATAGCACTGGAGATACCTCTCGTCTTTCGACACCCTGCGTATCCCGCGAGGCGCCTGTCGGCGCGGCCTTAAATATCCGACGGCTCGCCCCCACCCTACAAGCAGCGGGCGTCATACGGCTCGCTGGCCAGCCTTTCCAGGGCTGCAACCGACATCTCTTAAACTCGCCTCCGCGCGTCCTTTCCAAGGAAATTCCAGCCGGGATTCCTAAGGGCTTTTCCAACCGGCGCGGCGTGGCGCCGCCACCCTACCGCCCCCATGGCGCCGCCGCCCTCATCCACATCCGGCTTAGCGCGGGTTTCCCCCAAGCGGCCCGACGCACCGGCGCCGGACCAGGCGACGCTACAATAGTAAACAATTTTTGATGATTCTAAGGACACAAATGTATTATTTACTTTTGTTTTGATCGTTTTCTTTCCTTTTTGACTCAAGAAAGTAAACCTGTTTGAACGTTTATAAGACGATTATACTGTTATTTAGGACTTTTAAATTACATATTTCGTATAAAAAATCACCATTTTTGGTCTCCTAAATTAATAACTCTGCTGATACTCAGTGCATGTATACACTTTTGTGATTTTCTGGGTTATTCAATCATTATATAGTCTAGAGTTAATAGTTAATAGAAATCTGTTTGACCAATATCAATTGATTTGTATGGTCCCAACCTTGGTAACCATTTGAAATTTTTTGTGTAACCTTGGTAATCATTTGTAGCCTTGGTAATCAACCTTGATATTATTTCTGATATGGAACTATTAATGTGTATAAAGTACAAAATATTGATTTAACCATTCGCTATTGCAAAGTACATAATCTGTAGCAGAAATAATGAATGCTTCGATTGCAATATTCAACTGCTCGTGATACTTTCAGTATTATTCTATAATTTGAAGGTGCATTTCTCTTTCATTTCTGTGCAACTTGTATTTAATTTCATTATTACGTGAGATCTCTACCTGTCTTTTATCTCTATTCAATGAATGTGCTGTGAATTGTGATGTGTTAATACTACGAGTCTTTTCAGACACATCATTACGGTTTTCAATTGTTTTCACAGTGTTACATTATCCACCTGCAGTTCCTTTGATTTGTAACGAACAAATTGATTTCTTGAACGTACATTTTCTGTCAAATTCTGTTGATAGGTATTCTAAACAAGTCATAAAACATGATTTACATTTTAACTATACTACTGCGTCATTTGAAACGAGAAAATCTACTCGTAAAGAAGCACGTTTCCACTTATTCGAAATACTTTTTTAATGCTCAAATATTCTTTTATATTCGTTCACGTGCCCTTTATTTAACCTTAAAATTAGGGAAATGTCATGAGTGATTACAAAGAAGTTATATTTCATGGTCAGAAGCTAAGCAAGCAGAATGAATAAAAAGGAAACTTAAAGGAAGATTCATCGAGATCACGCGTCTTAGACACAGTTGTAGGAGATTTTAGTATTACAACGTGTCTATTTGATCGATTCATTGATTAGTTATTGTGGGCTTATTGACTGCTAAGGTCTTTAGATCAGTAAGTGTAATGCATATTTTTTTATCGCGGAAGGTGGCGGTTATCTTCCCCGGCAGGGCGAGACCCAGCGCCGACCTACCTCGACTTGTAGGACTTTCCCCAACCAGATATCCCCCATCAGTGAGGCACCATCCCACCCGGGACAAGCTCTGAGCTCCCGACTGGTCTCTTCATATTTGTGAAAGTGTAGTGTGTGTGCAAGTATGGAGGAGGATGGGACAAGGAGGAAGAAGAAAAGATTACGTGCCGTTCATGACCCGTTTGAGAGGAAACTACTTTGGAATTCGCCTCTGGGGAGCGGATATACAACGAAAAAAAAAAACAACAGCCGATCAGAAGAGCTGGCCGCAAAAATTCTACTCCAGACAGCACTTATTTCGATCTAGCTATCTAGCCAATGTCGGAAATTCTGCCACTGTCGGGACTAGAACCTTAGGTCTGTGGCACTGCAGTGACATCGGCTGATGCCCTTAGCCACCTAATCCGGTCTCCAGACCCCAGTTGTAGGAGTATATAGTATTAGAACACTGTGGTATGTTTGATTCGTCCTTCGGGGCAGACGACAGGGCCGGCAGCGAAGTGGTAGGCAAGATGGATTGCGCGAAGACGGCGGGGCGAACGGGCAGCGTCGAGCGCGTCGGGGGCGCATGAGCGTTGGGGGGGGGGGGGTAGGGAGGGCACTTCCGACGGCGGAAGTGAAGGGCGGGGGGGGCGCTAGTGGGTGGCGTGGACGGCGTGCGGGGCGTGAGGGGAGGGGCGTGAATGAGATGGAGGCGTGGAAGGTGGGCGGGGCGTGAGTGGGGGGCGTGGAGGGCGCGCGGGGCGTGAGTGGAGGGGCGTGGAAGGCGGGTGGGGCGAGAGAGGGGGGCGTGGAGGGTGGGGTGGGCGTGAATGAGGTGGAGGCGTGGACGGCGTGCGGGGCGTGAGGGGAGGGGCGTGAATGAGGTGGAGGCGTGGAAGGTGGGCGGGGCGTGAGTGGGAGGCGTGGAGGGCGCGCGGGGCGTGAGTGGAGGGGGGTGGAGGGCGGGTGGGGTGAGAGTGGGGGGCGTGGAGGGCGGGGTGGGCGTGAATGAGATGGAGGCGTGGAAGGTGGGCGGGGCGTGAGTGGGGGGCGTGGAGGGCGCGCGGGGCGTGAGTGGAGGGGCGTGGAGGGCGGGTGGGGTGAGAGTGAGGGGCGTGGAGGGTGGGGTGGGCGTGAATGAGGTGGAGGCGTGGAGGGCGTGCGGGGCGTGAGGGGAGGGGCGTAAATGAGGTGGAGGGTGCGCGGGGCGTGCGGGCGCGTGCGGTGGCGGGGCCGTCGCCGTGCGCGTGCGCGAGCGAGCTGTCAACTCCGCTAACAGGCGCGCCATCAATCTTAATTACGCTCAACAGTCGCGCTAATAAAACAGGTGGGGAGGCGAGCATAAATCACGGGCGGGGCCCGGGGCCGCCGATCCCGCCCGCCTGCTAGCCCGCCACGATGCAAATTCGTCGGAAAATGTGACGGAAAATGGGGAAATGCGTGGGGGGGGGTAGTCGACGCATCGACACGGCGATGGATATTGCGTACTCTTTCTCGCTAAACAGATCTTTGAGCAATGATCTCCCAGTTACTTGACGTTGGCATTGTGTAAATAAATAAAGTAGATGTAACTGTCGAAGTGTTTACTTTTTTTTTTTTTTTTAACATTTGTTGCGTCAACTCACGACGCAACGCGTCTCTTAACCCCTTCTTGGGTGTTGAGCGCTATTGGAGTAATCCTCCGTTACTTTCTACATTAAATCTGGAGTAATCCTCCGTTACTATTGAAATTTCTGTTTGTCTCGTCGCGGTCAGTTGTTAAGAGGACCACCAGGTAGCATCCCTGCGTACGCGCCTCTCACCACGCGCTCCTGCGTCACTACCCAGCGGCCAGAATTGGGAAGGAATAAGGATAGGGGTAGGGTTTAGGACACTTCACAGGGGTTGGACTAGCCCTTGTGAAGCAATCGAGTAATCGAGTAAGACCATTCGAGGGTTTAACCATCATCATAGTCATCCGTTTAGACGCGTAAAAATGAGGGATTTGACTAAGTATTGACTAAAAGTAGGGACAAATACTCATTGATTTAACGGTAAATCATGAATTATTTATGCGACATTTCACTGTCACAAATGTTACGTTTAGAATCTATCTATCGTTAATTTCTTTTAAAGTTAGGCCTTGAATGTTTTAACTCAATTAACCTTCAAACAAAAGCGCACGCAGTCACTGTGGTAAATCCGCGTATATCTCGTCATTAAAAATCCTTCGCCGGCTTTTTACAAAGCCACGGCGAGGCTGAAAGTTAGTCGCGCAGCGTTTGAAACGCGCTATTAGCGCCGCATCGCCGCACTTTGCGCGGCCACAACATCCCTCCGTTCCGCCACTTCACTCGGCGGACTCATTCCGGCGGCGGAGAGACAACCGCCGCGGCAAGTTAAATCCACGCGTCATGCCGGCCCCGCCCCCCGGGGGGCGCTGGTGGCGGCGCGCTGCGGTATGAGACATTATGTAGTTACACCTCGGTGCATACGCCTCCCCGGCAGGGTGCTTGTGCGGCCCCACCCTCCCGGACGGAGCACCTCGCCGCGCGTGGCGCTTGCCCCGGCCGGCGCGCGGCAGCGGGGACTGGGGAATGTCCACTGGCGGCCCGTGTGCCGACCTCGCCACGCCTCGCTCCTCTCCGCACCCGTTCCAGCTCCGGCCGCCCCGCCCTGCCTCGCCGAGCGTTGCTAAGTCTCGACTCTCGTGGCCCCGGGGCCACGCACGTATCCCACCTTGCCCTGGCACACCATCATCCTTATCCCCGCCAGTCCTTCCCCGCCCATTCCACCTCACGTAGCCCCACCATGTCTCGCCACACGTCCGCCCGTCTCCACTCTCCCCGCCCCAACCCGATATACTGCCCCGGCCCGACACACGCACATTCCTACTTCATCTCTACACACCTCATCTTCCTACCAGCCTAGTCCTTCCTCGCCCCTTCCACCTCACGCTGCCCCGCCCTGCTTCGTCTCACGTTGCCTCGACTCTACTCTCCCCGCCCCGACTCCACACACACTCACACATTCCTATCTCATCACGTTTTGGCACACCGTTCGTCATCTTCCTACCCGCCAAGTCCTTCTCCGCCCTTTCCACTTCGCGCCGCCCCGCCCTGTCTCGCCACATGTCGGCCCGTCTCCACTCTCCCCACCCCGACTCGATACACCGTCCCGCCAGACACATACACTTTCCTGCCTCATATCGTTCCGGTACACACCTCGTCATCTTCCTACCCGCCAAGTCCTTCCCCGACCATTCCACCTCGCGCCGCCCCACCCTGTCTCGCCACATGTCGGCCCGTCTCCACTCTCCCCGCCCCGACTCGATACACCGTTCCGGCCCGAGACATACACTTTCCTACCTCATCTCGTTCCGGCACACACCTCGTCATCTTCCTACCCGCCAAGTCCTTCCCCGCCCATTCAATCTCACGCCGACCCGCCCTGTCTCGCCATATGTCGGCGCGTCTCCACTCTCCCCGCCCCAACCCAATACACCGTCCCGACCCGACACATACACTTATCTACCTCATCTCGTTCCGGCACACACCTCGTCATCTTCCTACCCGCCAAGTTCTTCCCCGCCCATTCCACCTCACGTCGATCCGCCCTGCCTCTCCTCTCGTTGACTCGACTCCACTCTCCCCGCCCCGACTCCACACTTACTCACATTCCTACCTCATCTCGCTCCGGCACAGCTCTCATCATCGCTGCTCCTCCTCGTCATACTCCCCTGCCGCTCTCATCCCCGCCCTTGTCCCCCTCGCCCGTCCTTTGTCACCGAGATGCGAGGTGCCGCTCGTAAAACTCCCGGGGGGGGGGCGCCCCGGGGACACGCAGCAAGTGCGTGGGAGCGACGCGTGCCACAGCGCCCGGAGCGAGCGCGTCGGCGGCGGGGAAGATGGACATCGGGGCCACCCCGCAGGGAAAGGCTGTGAAACTGGGGAGGGTGACGAGAACCACTGGCTACTGCTCCAGCCTTGTTTTCTCCCTATTCTGGACGGCGAGGGGTTTCTGAATTTTGATTACGCACTGAAAGCTTTACTTGTCGTCGTGCATTACAGTTCTTAATATACGAGTATGTTGCGTAGAAGAGCACGTTTGGTGTCAGGCGTCGTCTTTACTTTGGCGTGCCACTGTAGTGCTAATAGCGGGAAAATGTTAATTTTAAAAATGGATAAGAAACAATGATGTATGAAATTAAACGAGAGAATATATTTCATATGTGTAGATTTGTACCCATAAATTGTTTTTTTAGAATTTTACATACATTTCTATCTGTTCACTTCCACACACGTTTTTGTAACAATTTAAGATAATAAGAGACCCGAAGTATCTTTAATTAAAGCATGATGTATCATCAGCATTCAATTTCAGATTTTCCGATGAATTATTTCCAAAATAATTAAAATACAATTTTCATTGTAGTAAGACAATTTAAGTGTTATATTTGTTATTGACTTCTTTATTTAATTACAATTCAGTAAATTGGAGAGTAAATAGATTTTGCACAATGAAGAATAGTTTATACCGTCGCTATCTTGTTGTGTTCAGCTGACAGATTACTTTTCGTAAGGTCGTTTAAAGGTCAATAAAAAAATTGGAACTCCATCGACGACACAAATTTACGTTTGCACTGAAATATACATGAGCAAACGTCATAATTACGATGATACTAAAGTGTACGTAGAAAAATTAAAAACTTTTACTTCGGATATCACTTGCAAAATACCTATTAAAATGTTCAGATAATTAACCTCCTTCCCACTAAAAGTATAGAAGTTACAATACCAGTTTTTTGAGAAGAGCTTAACGATCAACCCCCGATAACGAGGAAGCTATAGGCAGTTATCCACGGTCCGCTGATCTGAGCTAGTAGAGGGATATACGGACTGCACATAGAGCGGCTGAGGGCGGCGACCCAAGAGGCGGGTCAGGGCAGCTACAAGCGCGCGCGGCGTCCGCACAAAGACGCGGCGCCGACGCCGCCCGCCCCGCCGCCCCCCCCCCTCCGCCCGCCCCGCCGCCCGCCCCGCCGCCCCGCCGCCCCGCCGCCCCGCCGCCCCGCCACCCCGCCGCCCCGCCGCCCCGCCGCCCCGCCGCCCCGCCGCCCCGCCGCCCCGCCGCCCCGCCGCCCCGCCGCCCGCTCGCGCGCTGGCCGTCGCTGGGAGCGGCGGCGGCGGCGGTGGCGGCGCGGCCCGTCAGTGGCGGAGCGGATCAAGTCGGGGTGACGCGAGATCAGAGGGCCGTGGGCGGGGGCGGGGGCGGGGTTCGGCGGCCGTGACGGCCCGCGCGCCCCTGACAAAGCGCCGGTGCCAACAAACAGCCGGCCGCCCGGTCGCCCACCCGCTTAAAATCGTTACCGGGGTCGTTACGCCCTCTGCCGGAATGCGCGCTCGCTGCCGAACCACCCCAACAACCCCCACACCCACACCCACGCCCGTCCTTCCCGGCGAGGTGGCAGGCGGCTTCACTGTCTGCGCTGCCCCCAATGGCCTCGTTTGCTGTCCATGTCGCCCCCGCCGCACCAGACGGTTTGGCCGCCTTCACCACCCACGCAGCCCTAAACACACTCACCGCGCTCTGCTCCCTCTTTCCTTGATCCACTGCTGCCCCGTCCCCCGACGCCTCGGCCACCACTAATGTCCGCAATAATTAACTTTCCTACCGACGCACACGATCTGCTGCCTGTAGCGCTCCCGCCCTTCACCACATACACTATTCTTCACGCCCCGACCAGCTCGGCCACACCTGTCCCCGACGGTCCAGACAACCCTCATCCTTCGTGACAATCCAACTACCTCTTGTCCGTTTGCGCTCCCATTGAAGCTGGCGTCAGCAACGCATCCGTCGCTCCTTTGTTCCTCTTCCCGTGTCTCCAAAGCTTGGCACTGTTCTGCCTATTCCACCAACCAAGATAATGTGCGTTGCATAGTTCTCATCATAGTGTGTCCGGATTAGCTCATAAGTACAGATGTTACACTTTCACCTCCCAACCTTACATTGCATTACTCAGCTTTGCTATGCAGCCTATCCCGTCCATTTGCACACCTTCGCCAGTCGGTCATCTCAGACTGCATCATGTCCCTCCGCAAACTACGTACTGTCACCAACACATCTTCCTGCCTAAGCATTACCAGTGGCTGAGGAGAAATCGCCTTAGCCCCATGACGATATAACGTCACCAGTGTTGATGTTGGTGGTGTCATCAAACATTTCTCGAGAATTCTCGACACTGTAATCATCATCACCCCATTCTCAAACGCTAAGCTATGACGGAAAATAATCCCTCTGTTTTCTCATATAATCACCAGCATGTCACAGCCATGGCGAAGCTTCTTTGTTCTTATATTCTTGACAATTTAACAAGAATTTCGGGATAATACTCAAATACAGTACAACACCGTCGGGAATAATAACGGCGGCAGAAAATTAAGGAAAACTATATTGAACTATGCATTATTTCTTGCCAATTTTCAATGATAAATGTATTTTTAGTTTTTTTTATTTTCTTACTTATTGCATTTTTTATTACAAAAAATTTCATTTACCAAAGTGAGCAACGTTTTTAACATGTTTTTCCCAACTTTAGGTACTATAAATTAACATAAAAATATAATAACTAATTTACTTGTACGTGAAATCTCTCAAAAATTGTTTACAATTCTAAAATGTTAAAAAAAACATATTATCTCTTAATTGCGTTTAATACTATTTCCTAGAACTATTTTTAATTCATTACCCTGGTTCGTTTCACAAATTTCCGCCGTGCAATAGACAGCAGGATAGGATCAAAGGAATTTTCATTCGCAGCGAGATGGCGGCGCGGCGGTTCGAACAGAAGCATAGCGACGGACGGCGCACAATGCGTGCTCCCTGTCGCGCTTCGCTCTGTGCGTCAAACGCGGGACAATTAAGTCGGAGGGTCTGCGCTATTTCTCCTGCATGGCTGCGGCGGCCGGCTGCCCGCGAGCTTCCCCGCCGCGCCGCGCGCCGCGCCACCGGAGCTCCGCGCTGGGGACGGCCCCGAGGGCACCACATCGCTGCGCTCCCTCTGTCGGCGCCTCCGCCCCTCACAGTGACCAAATGAGCAGAACCTCAATTGGCTTCGAATACGATCGCCAACTGCTGTTTAAGGAGTTTTCAAGTCCCTGGCAACGAATTCTGGAATTAACATTTCGGAAAGGAACAAAGTACATTGAACATCACAATCGATGGATTTAGTATCGAGAATAGATTCATACGAATGATAGTGGGTTAGAATATGCTCGTAGATGATTTGGTACATACCCTTGCGGTCATTCCGAGTTGTTGAGATTTGTGACGAGTGATGAAATTTTTAAAAAATTTAATAGTGAAATTTCTACGATTGGGGTGAATTTCAGAAATTCATTAAAAAACTTTGTTTAATTTGTAAGATAATTAATTCATCTCAAAGCTAATCTCAAGGTAGCGGCGTGTACATCAGATATTGATACTGCATTACTATTTTGCATTCCTGCATGCTTTCCCTTAACTGAAATATTCAGCTAAATGTGTTCTCCACTTATTTATTTATTAACACGCTGCATAATTCTCACCACTCTGTTCAGGTGCTTGGACAGCGCATGTAAAATTGTGTAAATATGTCCTCGAACTTTCACAAGTGACGTACCAAACATTCTTCTACCAACGGCGATGAGTGGAAATCCCCCAAACAAACATTCCTTCCTGAGCTTTCGACCACGTTTGGGCCTTTGGTCGCAACGTGCTCCGGTCGGCCTCGCGCTGCGCGTCCGCCCTCTTCCCCGCGCCACGTTCACTCCGCTCCGCTCCGCTCCGCTCCGCTCCGCTCTGCTCGTCAGGCGGCTGAGCCCCGCGCGGCGCCCATCTGCGCTGATCGCCCTTCAGGGCGCTCATCAGTCAGCCTTTGCCCCTCCCCGCCCCTTCCACCCCTCTCCGGCCGACGCCCATTTTTGCGCTAACTGCCTCCTCTCTTTCTCTCCGCCGACCGCCCCCTCTCGTTCCCTCCCCCACTCATCCGCCTCCGCTTTTTACATACGGATGCTCCTTTGTTTCTCGCGGAATTCCCGAAACGTGCTACTATCTGGCTTCAGTTTTTTTTCTTCAATTTTTGCATTTATATTTAATCAACTTTTGACGCGAATTTCCGACCTATGTAGGAGTTTTTATTTATATTCGGTGAAACTGGAACGTCAAAAGTGAGATACAGCCTGTACTTGATGGAGAAGTTGATCTTACAAACACTTTATTAGGAAGCTGTAAGTAAAGAAGGTTGTGTTTATATTGTTTATTACTCTCACGTATCAAACTTCACATTGTTAATTTATGTTATTTTCATCGTTTTTCAACTCTCGTGTTCCCTTTGGTACACTCATGTTTTTGTTTCTCCACCCCTTGTATTCCTTTAAAATCCGCGAATGTACTAGTTGTCAACGGGATATCGTCCCTTTCCATCAGTATGTCTAATTACTTTATTCCACTTTCCCCCCTCCGAATTTCATTTCGTGTGGCGAGTGTTCTTATCCTCTCCGTCCTGAACCAATCTTTCACCCCTCTAACCACCCGGCTTGTCCGTCGTTATTGTTGGTACTTCCTCCCCGAGTGCGCGGGCGTTTCATTGTACGCTCATTTACCTCTCGCCCGCGCTCCCTCTGTAGCTGCGTCCGCCCTCACTGAGGTAGGGGTGGGCGCAGCTACCGTGGAGGCGGCTGCAGAGGGACAGCGACGAGCGGAGCGGAGAATTGGGAAGGGACGGGGCAGAGCGGAGCGCGGTGGGTTTTACGGGAACGGGACGAAGAGCGACAAAGTGTACCGAAAGTAGCTTGGAGAGGTACGGTGGGGTGTGGCAAGGCGGGACGAAGTGAGACGAGGATGAGGCGGGATGCAGTGGAACAGAACGTGGGGAAGCAGACCTAGACCAGTGAGGCCGAAGGTAGCAGAGCTGATTGGTGAGGGACGGGCGGCAGGGCAAAGCCGAGCGAGGCGAGACAAAGCGGAGAGGGGTGGTACGAAGCGGGGCGGAAGGGAGTGGGACGAGATGGGGCGAGGCGGGGTGGGCGAGGGGGCCGCAGCGGGGCGTGGTTGGGCGTGGCTGGCGCTGGAAAGCGGGGATGGGCGGTGGCGGAGCGTGGCGCGGCGTGGCGCGGCGCGAAGCGGCAGGGCGTCTCACCAGAGATCCCGCACCAGACCGCACGTATTAGTCCGCAGCACCGTCTGTCGGCCGGGAATGTAATTTGGAGCGCGCAAAAGGTTGCCCTGCCACCGCCGCCTCCATCGCAGCCGCCGACTTATTACGGGTATTTAAAACTGCGGGCGCCGCACCGGAGGATGAGCGCGCCGCGGAGCAGGGGCGGCACACAGTGGTACAGAATCAAACGAAATGGGGGGAAATGCAACTTCAAAGCGCATTTTTGCCATACTGCACGAGCAGGTCTCGGAGATAAGATAGAATATTAAGCGAAGTTTCGGCAATTTTTCATCTCTAATAATCAAAATATGTTTTGTGTAATTCAAGTTATATTCGATTTCAAATTGTTTTGTTTTATAAATTTAACTAAAATGGAACTCATTTATGCAGAAAATAAAATATTTGTACTTTGATCGCGCCAATGATGGGCCAATTACGCAACACATTCTGAAATTAATAAATTGAATATGAGGTTTGTATCAATGTGCTAAACAATAATGCATTCTCAGTCGTACATCCTATAAATTTGATTGAAAACAACGGAATTTTGATGTTATTCTTTGGTATCGTGTCTTGACTGCCATAAAACGACCTGTTGTTTTACGATGTTCGTTGTAAGTCCTTTCCGTTTCGTCATGAGCCACTGTGCGGGGCTGCCGCGCATGTGCTCTCGGAGGAGTCGCGAGAGGGAAGAGGCGAAGAGGGAGCGGAGAGGTGTAATTTGGCAGAAATGGGGAAATTGCGGAGGGAATCGATAGGATGGAATGCAATAGACGACAGCAAACGAACAAATGAGATGCAAAAAGGCTTGAGGGAGAGAGAAGGGAAATTGGTGGACAGGGAATCTAAATTATAAAGGACGATGAAACAGGAGGAGGAAATTTTGCTAGAGATGATAGTGAACCTAATAAATAGTGTGAGGAGCGGAAAATAAAAATGCAAGAGAGATAATGAAAGGTGTTGAGTGGGATAAAGACGTGTAAATGGTTAGGAAGAAATTAAGTTATATCTTAAATTTATTGTAATGGTATACTGACTGAAGTGACCTGGGAAGCAAATTAAGAGAACTATTAGGAGTTCCTGGCTGAAAAGAATAGGTAGAAAAAATGAGGCTGACAGAAGTAGAAAAACCCTGAATGTTGTGGCTAAAAAATGTGAATGGAGGAGGATGACTTAATAGGAAATATCTTGTTAAAGGAATAATGAATTATAAAATGTCGGATGCTTATCAAATAACGTACATTAAAAAATACTCGTAAAATGAAGTGAATAAATTTACCACAAATTCAAATTGTAGTATGTTTCTGCCAGAAATACCATAAATCATGAATACTTGAGTGCTAAGTTAGCCATTACTTGCTTTTCAAAGCTAATAAATAAAATGAGTGTGACATAAATGGAAAGAAACAATATGTTGGAATTGATGATTGATAGATGGAACTGAGATTTGCTGGGGTGGACTGGATGATTGATGGAATTGAAGATTGTATAGATATGGAGATTCACAAGAAAGGGCGTATTTTAATGTAAAGCTCAGGCCTTAAGCTTTCTCTTCTACCTGACCACACAAATATATTTCAAAACCGAATCTTACAAAAAATGAGAACCCCAAATATACATTTACTTAGGATGAATGAGGTATGACGTGGCAGAACGAAGCGCTGAGCAGCAAGGGCAGATGGCATCTGTGAGGGAGGGGGAGTGCGAGGGTCAGAATCAGTGGAATTGTATAGAAGAAGAGTGGACGAGTAATCCTTGTTAGAACATTGTAAGTTGTGTCGCAGTCCTAGACGAGGATATGTGGTATGAACATAAGAAAATTCCGGTAGAAAACATATTAAAAAGAGGAAGAAAACAAAAGAAGAAAATTGATTGACACTTGCCTAGATCTGTGGAATGTGGTAAGCTGATGCGCGCAAATGTGGAAGCAATGAAGCAAGGCGCTTAGGTGTGTGGCGAGGAAGTAAGGGACACAACGCCCTTTGTCAGTGCTCCAAGGGAAAGTGCGGAGTGCCTTAAGGGTGTGTTAGAGAGGCCGCCATGGAGAATGCGCAGTGTGAAGAGAGCAAGGCAGGAACAATACGGAAACCAGCTGAGCGACTTATAGAAAGATAACGAACGTGTGGGAGAGGAGGGGAGTGGGAATGTGAGTGGAGTGAGGTAGACCTTGAGCGAATGCTGTGAGAAGCACTAAGGTGTGTGACGGATGATGGAGACTTCTGCTCTTTCTGACCGGTCCGGAGCGGAGTAGGGCGGAGTTGGATTGACCTGAACAGACAGACGACTAGACGGTGGACGATGAAGATTAAGACAGGCTGCGAGGGGGATTAGAGAGAGTAAGCCGAATCATCTTGGAGAGAGGTAGGATATAAGTATGGGCATTCGGACTATCCGAAGAAGAACAATGCGATACAAGAACATTGCTGGATGGTAGAGAGCGAGACAAGTAGCGAGGGACGCGGAGAATAGGGAGAACACGGACGTGCGCCAGGTGGACCAAGTCCGAAGGGAGAAGCATGAGGCGATGATAAGTAATAGCTATAGAAACAAGAAGGAAATGTTCAACATTCTGAGTTGCTGTAAGGTTCAGAGCGGAGTAACACGAAAAGATACTGCACGGTCAGGAATGCGACTATCGGCGGATGGAGAGATTGAAATAGTGGGCGAGGCAGGTCATTTTGGACGAATTTAGAAGGTGGAATAATGCGCAAGGCTCATGGAGGAAACAGGGACAGTACAAATGCGATCGTAGGCTTACGCGGCAAGTCATGTGAAGGTCCTCGGCTGTCCGGCTTGTCGCAGCGTCGTGGGCAGTGATGCCGACATTTCGATAATCATACCGTGGTCTTCTTCAGGGCCGGAATTTTTCTTGTCCTGAGGAAGACCACGATCATGTTAAAACGTCATTACTGCCCTCGACTTGCCGTCATTTGGAAGGGCGAGTGCAAGGAGTCGCTGGGCGTTGGGATGATCCGACGCGGTGCATCGCGCTGCGGGGCGGTCTGCGCGGTTCGTTACCGCCCGCCCCGCCCCCGCTGCGCCCGCCCGCGGCGCCCGTAACCCGCGCGCTAACCTGGTTGCGGACGTTTGATGTCCACAAAGGGCGCGCGCGCCGCCATTGTGGGGCCGATAACGACCTGCGCCGCCGCGGGGCGGCGCGCCCACCGCCGTTCGCCCGCGCCGATCCTCGGACGCGTCTCGCACGAGTCTCCCTCCTCACCCTGCTCCGCCCCTCCCCGCCCTGCATTGCCCTGCCCTGCTCTTGCCCGTCCCCCCCCGCGCCGCGCCCCGCCCCGCCCTCCCCACCGCGCCTCGCCCCTCTCCGCCACGCCGTTCCCTCCTCCTCCTCCTCTTCCCATTCCCTCCTCTTCACCCCCTCTCTTTGCCCCCTTCCCCTCCCTGCGTCTCCCCGCACCACCACTCCCCGCCCTCCCCGTCCCACCCCTTCCCACCCCTCCCCACCCTTCCCCACCCCTCCCTGCTCGCTGCTGTTCTAGCGAGAAGAGGAACAGACGCAAACGAGCTTTCTCGTCTAGCAACCTGAGAACGGTCATTGCGACTCAAGCCCAAATGTTAGACGGGACGCATAATGAGTTCAGCCGAACCCTTTCTCCAGGTTGTGGCTAACAGAAAACGTGACTGACAGTACAGGAAACAATTCGAATATCATTAGAAATATGATTAATTAGAATTACGTCTGTCCGTTTGCGCTGTATTCGATATTGTAATTGAATAAGGAAAGACGGTAAAAGGAAAGGGAACGTTGACGTCATTGCAGTGTAATTCGTAACAGAAAGATACGTAGAATCTTATATTTACTTGTCTCCACCACATTTATTTTTCCCGAAGAAATTATTTAGGCACTTATCGTCTGCCTCAATCATTATATATCGTATTAACGTAGTTAAACGTCCTTCAGTTTCATTTTTATGAGCTACGTGTTAGGTTCTAAGAGGTTTATGGCGAAGCGAAGCTTTCTACTGACGTTCAACGGAAAATAATTTATTCTACACTGGTTACAAACATCTAACTGCTAGCTTACTTCCGCCAATTGGTAGTTTATAATCCTTGTCACGTCTGAGAATAAATCCAACAAAACTTTTAATTAATATATTAGGGTTTCGGGTCTCTTCATTTTCATAATTCATAGAAATCCGAAGATGATGGTATAGCAAGAAGATGACGGCTATGATAACGATAACGACTTGTTGATGAAGGGGTTACGATAGAATGAAAGGCACCGGAAGAGATGACTCAGGGCATCAACTGACCGGAAGGTCCTAGGTTCGAGTTCTGACGGCGGCAGAATTTCCGACACTAGCTTTTCAGCTAGGTCGAATTCAGTCGCTGTCTGGAGGAGAAATCTAGCGTCCGGCTGCTCTGAACGGTAGTTTTCCGTGGTTTCACCCATCAACACTAGGCGAATGCCGGAGCAGTACCCTAACAAACGGGCCACGGACCGCGCGCGATATTTCCTTCTTCCTTGTCCTATCCTCACCTCTTACACACACACACTTACACTAACATGCACTACACTACCACATATTCCGGAAGACCGGTCGGGAGATTAGAGCTTGTCCCGGCTGGGGCGGTGCCCCGCTGGTGGGAGAGTCCTGGTCAGGGGAAATCCCACTAGCTGACGGTAGGTCGGCGCCGGATCTCGCCATCCAGCGGGGGAAGATCACCGCCATCTCCCGAGAAAAAAAACATGCACACTAACGGGACTTAATGACCAAAGCAGTTGACGCGCCCGAAAACACGAAAAAATCAATCACTCAATCAAAACCATTAAACAGCGTCCTAAACTGTATTGTAAACTTCCGATATTAGTTTTTCTGATGTAAAAATTACTGAAAAATTTAATAATTCAAAATTACTGTTGATACCACTGGAAATCAAGAAATACAAGCCTACGAATCAACGACATTCTATTGTTTTCTTTTTAGCAAAGACGCAAATGACTCACGTCATATAAGATTTTGAAAGTTCTGAATATTTATAAAATTGACAATTTACATATTTGGGATGTAACTCTGCTCGTCTCTGCACTTTGACCCAGTGGGCGTGGCCCTTGTTGGAGGCGAAACAGTGGAGAGCGCGCAGCCGCGGAATTGGCCCTTGGCAAAACAGCAGCTGCGAGCATCGGCCGCTCACACACACACTGCTCTGCGCCTTTGAGGAATTGAAGCGGAAACTCGCGTTAAAGTCAGTATATTTGGATGGATATTGGAAGCAGATCGGGATCTTAATGTGATCCTAAAGCAGAGAGGTTGTTTACGTGAGAATATCATTTGATTACATAAATTGAAGTATGCTCATTCCTGCATGCAGCTGATTTAAAACTTTTTTAAATTTAAGGAAAGCTAAATTGAAAACTGTTTTCTTCTATAAGCACGTGTTTTGTCTCTTTTTCTCTGTGAAGACATGAATGGATTTGGGCTGCAATTGCAACCAGAGGAGCCCTATCTTGCATATTGCTGACAGAGTTTGATAATACACAAATGGTTCTGAGAATGAGTATTGCGCACTTCAATAATCAGCCCATATCCGAGAACACGTTTCCATTTAGCTGATTCCAAGAACATGCTTGTTCTCTTCCGAGTAGGATGAGGATTACAGGCTTTAAACTGGAGGCAGGCATCTCTAGTTACGTTGGTGTAATACAATCACGATAATTAAAATAGGAAAGTAGTTAGTAATATTTAACCAGTGAAGCTATACACCAAAACTAATGGGCTGTCTTGTGGATACTCTCATCTTGCCATTTTTTCTGGAACTTATCATGCATCGATTCCGCCTGACACTGAACGAAAGTTTACACTGAATACCTTCTATTAGTTACAGTGATACGGGAGCGGTAGCTCAGTGATGTCACTGCAGCGCCTCTGACCGGGAGGTCCTAGGTTCGAGTCCTGATGGCGGCAGGATTTTCAACACTAGCGTTTCAGCTAGGTCGAATTCAGTCGCTGTCTGGAGGAGAATTCTAGCGGCCGGCTGCTCTGATTGGTAGTTTTCCGTGGTTTCTCCGATCAACACCAGGCGAATGCCGGAGCAGTACCCTATGAAAACGGGCCAAGGACCGCGCGCGATCTGTCCTTCCTCTTCATTGTCCTATCCTCTCCCCTTACACACACATGCCCACACATACACACACCGTTATTTATACTAACATCCACTGCACTACCACATATTCCGGGAGACCGGTCGGGAGCTTAGAGCTTGTCCCGGCTGGGGCGGTGCCCCGCTGGTGGGAGAGTCCTGGTTAGGGGGAAGCCCCACTAGCTGACGCCGGATCTCGTCATCCAGCGGGGGAAGATCACCGCCATCTCCCGAGAAAAAACATGCACTACACCAACGGGACTAATGACCAAAGCAGTTGACGCGCCCAGAAACACGAAAAAATCAATCAATCAATTACAGTGATGATGATTCGTTTACCGCACAGACTGCAACTCGATGGAATATACGAAATTTCGAAGTCACGTGCTGTTGGTCTTGGTGAGACGACTTCCCATCGTTAGTGGGCAGCGCACTCAACGCCGAAGGAACGTTCGTGCCCACCCAACACTTTCTTTTATTGTCCAAGTGCTTGAAATAGTGACGTGCTTATACAGTATTTTGTTTCTTTGAGTAATAAAATATTTTTTGCCGGCTCAACGGTCCGAAAACAGCACTATGACGCATTACGCGGCTCTAAGACGAGGGAGCGCATCGTAGGTGGGGGGCCGGGGCTTTGTATCCGCCCGTCCCCCACCCCGCCCTGCCCCGCCCTGCGCAGTGTTTTACACAAGAAAGGCCTAGGCGCGCCCCATAACTCTGGCTCGGCCTGAGGCGGGCTGGCCGGCGGAGGGTCGCGCACGTCTACGACGCACGACGCGGCCTCGGCGACGTCTAGGAATAAATAAATAATAATAAAAGCTCCGTGCGCGGGCGGGCATGGGATGCGGGCCCGCCGCGTCGTGATAAATGGCGCGAACAAGTGTAAGAACGGGGTCCGCGTGCGCGCATGAATAATTTATGTTTATGCGGCGCACGAGCGGGCGCGTGTGGTCCCGCGGGAGGCGCGAAGCGGCCCGGGGGTGGGGGTGACAGGGTGGGTGGGTGGCGGGGCGCTGCAAGGACGGCGCGTCGTTCGTGCGACGTGGCGATCCGAACGGGGCGGGGCGGAGCAGGGTGGGACGTGCGCTGGGAGGGGGGCGTGGGACCGGTGTGGGGTGGGAGGGAATATGAGGGAAGGAAGTGGAGTGGGATGGGGCGGAGGCGAAGTGGTACATGGGGGAAGATGGGAGTGGTACCTGTCTGGAGAGGGGGGTCAGAGCGAGGTGGGACGTAGAGGGGATTGGGCTTGGGCGGGCGGGAGCAGTGCGGGGCTGGACGTGGGCGAGAAGACGGGCGTGGAACCGGTTTGGGGCGGGGCAGGGGCGGGCCGGACCGGCGCAGGGCGTAGTGGGGCACAGGCGGACCGGAATAAGGCAGGGCGAGGCGGGACGAGGAGGGGCTGGACGAGGCGGGGCTGGACGAGGCGGGGCTGGACGAGGCGGGGCTGGACGAGGCGGGGCTGGACGAGGCGGGGCTGGACGAGGCGGGGCTGGACGAGGCGAGGTGGGGCGGGAAGGCGGGCGTGGTAACGGCCTGGGACGGGGCAGGGGCGGTCCTTAGGAGGCGGGGGGCGAGCATAAGAGCGCGGGACGGAGGCGGAGGGGGACGGGCACATGGGCCCCTGTGGGTCGCACGAAACGGGCTGTGAGGGCGGGCGCGCGGCGTCGCGCGATGCGCTCGCGGACCACGTGACCGAACACCCCCGGGCGAGAGCTCGTGCTCGTTTCCCGGGGGGAGGGTGACCCAGTTTGCGAGGCAGTAGTCTCACAGGAGGCCTTTGGAGAACTTTGCCAAGTAGTTTGATGGCTGTCAACTTATACCACTTGATCTGGCTCATTGATGCCAGTTTTATGCTTGGATATGCACTTCATAACGCTTTATTCATCAACTACATGCATAGATGCAAATTGAAAGAACGTGTAATGACTTGCAATAAGTTTTCATTGAATCGTTGTGTCATAATTTGTCTACAGAATTGTAGTAAGATTTGTGAGTTGTGTAACAATTTTTTTCATCGTGTGGTTGACTATAAATTAAACAGGTTCCACTTCATGTGAATTGCAATGCGGTGGCTTATGCCTTTATTTTTCGAATGTATTCTGGTTTCGTCAAAAGAGTTGCATCTGATCGGTAGTTTATCAGATTTTGCTGTTTTTTGTGTATATCATAATATAATAATGGACAGTTCTTTGAAATCTTAAATCGTTTGGTGAGATGGTGAGAACTCTGAATGTATTAAAATTCTCAAAATGTATTTCAAAATATACAGAATGGTGAGAATAGCACAATGTCGTTCGTGATTATTCACGTTTACAGACGATCCTTTCTGGAGAATATTTGCAACATTGAGAAAGGATTACTTGTTTGTATTAATTTGAAATGAACTGTCTGATCTCCTAAGAATTTTTTTTCTACAATCCCTAGTTTCTTCTTTTACTAAAAATGATAATGTACACAAAAAATCCACAACACAAATTTAATGTTATATTGCACGACGTTTCGATAGTATTTTGCTACAACAATTATTTGTTTGTAATGTCCCGACACTTAGTTTGATGCGTTCGTTCACCTTCTTTTCTATCGGCAACCTAAAGGATCTCAGAATTACCAATAACTTTTGTCCCACACTAACCGCCAGGGCTAGAGAGCCACAACATGGATCTCAGTAGTATTTATCCGCTTTTTGATGTACTCCCCGGCTCCGCGAAAACGCTACGTGTTTGGATTGAGAACTTTCTGAGAAATGAATATTGCTACGGTGCTTTAACATGCCGCAAGTACGACGCACCAACTGTTTCATCCCCACGTCGAAAAGAAAAGCGGCAGCCAGAGGAGCGATCCACTTCAGCGCCAGCGACCCATCGCGGTGACAGTCACCGACTGAGTGCCCCCCTGACATTGCGCACCGTCTAGCTTCGGGATGAGGGATAGAGAGAGAGGAGGGGAGAAAAGGGAAGGAAACAGTACGAGCAAGGGAGGGAGAGAGGCAGGAACAGCTGGAGGGAGAGGGGGGATGGAGGGAAAAAGAGAGAGGGAGAAAAGACGAAAGGGAGGCAAGAGCAGAGGAAAAGAGACGTATGTAGGGAAGGAGGGTTGGATAAATGGACGAGGGAGAGGAATGGGAAGAAGAGTTTGGAGAAAGCGAGGTGGAGTGGGAAAAAGCGTGGGTGGAGTGGGTGGAGCGAGGAAGAGTAGGAAAAGAGAGAGAGTAAGGAAAGGAGAGAAGGAGAAAGTGAAGGGAAGATATAAAGAAAGGGAGAGTGAGAGAGAGTGAAGGAGAGTAGGAGGAAGTGAGAGATGGAGGGAAAAAAGGAAGAGAGATGGAAGGAAGGAGTGTAGGATAAAGAGAGGTAGAGAGAGAGGAAGGGCATGACTGTAGGAGGAAGGGAGAGACTGTGGGAAAGAAGAGGAGAGCGAGGGAAGGAAGGAGGGGAGGATGAAGAAAGGGAGAGAGAGGGAGGGCCGGATAGTAGAAGGAAGGGAGAAATTGAGGGAAAGAAAGTGGGAGGGAGAAGGAAAGAAGAAGTGTAGGATGAAGAAAGGGAGGGAAGGAGAGCAAGGAACGGAGAGATGGAGGGAAAGAAAGAGAAGAGGAAAGAGAGAATGAATTAGTGTATGATGAAGAGAGGGAGAGAGGGTGGGAGGGCTGTAGAGTAGTAGGAAGGGTGAAAGAAAGAGAGAGAGAGATACAGAGAAGGAGAGTTGGGGGAAGGGAGAGATGGAGGAAGGGAGAGCGAGGGATAGAAAGGAGTGTAGGATGAAGAGAGGGAGAGTTGGGTGGAAAAAGAGATAGAGGGAGGGAGGGCAGGAGAGTTGGATGGCGGGAGGGGAGGGTGGTCGGGCGGTGTGTGGGTGGGCGAAGGCATGTGTCACCGCGAGGGCGCTCATTCTTCGCGCCGCGTAAACATGCTAATGGCGGCCGCTCCCCTGGGGCGTGCCGGATATGCGAGGGGCGGCAGACGTCTTTGGAGATGGATCGGCGGCCGCGGACAACCTCTTACGCATTCAGAATGTCTTTGTGGGGACGAATATTTGCTGTCATGCAGCTTTATTGGTTGTACGCAAATCGCGCGGCGACACGGCGAAGACATGCTATTTTTAAAATAGATATTTGTCGGACACACGTTACCATGCTTAGTCGGTAAGCCTACTACTTAAGAACTATGATTTTTATTCTATACCATAGATTAATAGTATATTTTTACAGAAGCGCACTATCAATCTTTGGTAGATAAAGTTATAAATATTACGTTGCGGAAAATGACATACGCACGGAAATCTGTGTGTTATTTTGCAGTAGTAGATGCTGACAAATTTTTATTATTTTCTATATCTTAAACTTATAGGAATGTGCGTTCCTTAAATTATTAGTAATATCATAGACACACAGTTAGGAAGCCTAAAATTGATGGACTGTCCTCAGAATCACGCTCTCCAAAATGATGGAGAATTTAATATTTTTGAGTCAAGTGAAGTGTGTTTCAGTTTCACTGGAAAAGGTAGAATCATTTACACGAAACTCGCAGAGAAGATGGTCAATATTCATTAACGCTATTTATGTAGTAATAAAAATTACTCTTTATTGATTTGAATATTCCGTTTGAAAACTGCTTTCCACGGCTGTCTCTTTAAATCACAAACTCGTTCCTTTATTTTGTAGTCACATTCGGTATTTACACCAACACTCCCCAACAAATAGAACATACACCAATATTGTACCCTTCGATATCAAACATCTCGTGCCACACGCAGTCCTTGTGGACACGAAGGAAATGAAGTTGGGCGAGGGAAGGCGAAGACGAAAGACGCAAAAGGCAGACAACTGAAGTCTACTTGGGCGAAGTGAAGCTCAGCGCGACGTGGGTGTGACTGGAAAGTGAAGGGACAGGGAACTGGAACGGGGGATGGTTACGGCAACGTGGAGTTGGAAGGCTGGGAAGTCATGGGGGAGACGAAAGAAGGGAGGGTAAAGGAGTCATTTTGTGTCAGGAGTGTCGGGGTGCAACGGAGCAAGAAAGAAGCGGATCCGTGAGATGGGGGACGGGATAGAAATGATGCGGGGAGTGAGGTGGGGCGGAGAAGAAGCGAGCAGAGCGGGCCACTCCAACGTGGAAGGAATGAGAGTTCCAGAGACGCGCGGCGGAGATGCTGGATAGAATAGAATAGAATATTTATTTTGCTACTTAGGAATCCATAGAATACTTCCGGTGGTAGCGTTTTCTAAGGAATTACTAAAAATACACAAAACAAACATCAAACAACATTAAAATATTTAAATATTACCAAATACAATTTTACAAAATTAATCTATATCTATTGTAATCGTTCCTCCTCACTTCACCGATTACAAAAGTAGCTCTGTCATTTGCCTACTTCGCGACGTGTGATTACACCGTCACGCATCCCTGGGAATATCTCAATTTACGGATAAACTTCCCTATTGGTAGTGGGTTCGTCTTTGTTAAACTACTGATCAATTAACAAGCCAACACAATTTTTCAGTTTTAAATGACAAATAACATATATTCTATTGAATGAAAATCACTGTACAAATGAAATTCACAGATCCTCCTATGTTCTCATTTTTCGTAAAATCATGGTAGCTAATTCCCTACCTAAACTGCAGTTTTTCACTAAAATAATAATAACTCAGATCCCTGTTTACAAGAAAACAAGCAATGGATACATATTTACACTCCACAAAGAATATCACACATGAGACACACAAATCATTGTACAAATATTCATCCTGTAAAAGAAAAATACATACACACAATACTCGAAATTCACTACTACCTTTTAAATCACTAATTACGTTACACTCAATAGTCACATTTGACCTACGGCTTCTACATAGCCTTTCAACACAAAATTTTGTTTCATAACGTCTCTTAAATGATTTGAATCATTAAAACATGACTCTAAATAAATAATTCTGTACAAAACAACTTCTATCATAAACATAAAGAACTACTTTAATCTGATTCTTGTTACGACTGTCGAAAAGGAATAAAACCACTGGCTAGCAAGACCAATGTTCTAAGAAACTTGCCCGATCAACGTCTGTTTTTGAGGGAAGCTCACATTACAACGTTTTGGCTAGTATAATGATAATCCTATCTCACAAGTTTTTTCCAGACTGAAATCTAATGAGTGTTCTTTCTGTGACTCACAACCGGCGAATTCCTCAAGTTGGTCCCGAGCTGTGTAGCTGGCCCGTCGCGCGACCCTCGCGCCTCAAGGTCGTCGTTCTTCTGCAAGGTCCCTGCGTTGCCTGTCGCACCGAAACGGAAGTATTCCGAACACCGTCTCCCAGTCGTTCGGCGAAAATTCACCACAGCTTTCGCAGAGGCGATGGTCGCATCAAAATGCGAGTCCGAAACTCCAAGTTATGACTTCGTAATGGCAAAAGTCAAACTAGTTGTTGGATAATCCGTCTTTCTCATAACTCTCAAAATTCCATCATAGGATTTCCAAAGTGAAATTCCCAAAAATAAGAATAAAGAATATATATAAAGTATGAAATATATGAAAAATATGAAAAATATGAAAAATATGATATGAAAGCTGTAACAAAGAAGAAACATGTCCTATGTTACAATAGTCCTCTTTTCTAGCAACAAGAATGCAGCAACGTGGTTTTACAGATTCATTTCGATCTATTACCGCCGTCGTTCTTTCATTCATTGCATTCTTGTTTAATATTCATTTACTAATTCCATGTAATCTCACGATATTCACAGTACGTAAATCCATGAAAAGTGCTGAGTCAATTACCTTTTATTAAAGCTTTTGTGTTCCGCAATCTTCGCGTGTCCCTCGTCGACTATGTGGCGTACTCGTAGGCAACCGTTCTCCTCGACGCCTCGAACCAGAAAGAGAGCGAGCTCTTTTGACGCAAGTTCACGCCACGTCCGTATTTCCACGAAAATTTCCTGATTGGCTACGGTCTGAGTGCGTTCAGAAATCCTTCTCTGACTTACGCCATCTCTTCGCCACTGTAGAAACTACGTGTAGGGCCTAATGTCGGGTATTATTGCTTCCATTTTCCGTTGGTTATAAATGTGACCGGCGACAAGCGGTTACACTATAATCTCTGGAGGCGAGGAGGAATGTGGTTGAGGGCTGCGGGACGCGGTGCGGATAGAGGTAGGACGCGAAACCGCGTGGGTTCGGACTGCCTGGCAGCAAGCTGCGGTACAGGGAGAGCTTGGGGCGGGAGGGGGCGGGGCGGGAAGAATAGGAGCTATGAGACGTGTCGTGGAGTGCGAGACGGGGAGCTATGAAGCGGGGAATCACGAGATGGGGAGCTGTAGTTGGGATGCTGCGGGACGAAGAGGTGGAGCCGCGCAGATGCGAGGCGGGGAGCTGCGAGGCTACTGAGCGGGGTTGGGGAGATTCGCGACCTGTGAGGGGCCAGGAGTGCGAGCGAAAACAGGACGGTGTTATACGCGACATAGGTCACGTAGGCCACAGGGACTAAGCCAACCCCCTTTGACCGTT
The DNA here is from genome assembly GCA_011170035.1 of Teleogryllus occipitalis. NCBI lineage: Eukaryota > Metazoa > Arthropoda > Insecta > Orthoptera > Gryllidae > Teleogryllus > Teleogryllus occipitalis. Next base: position 268,465 of record BLKR01014763.1, read on the forward strand.
GACCCCATGATGAGGCACCCTGACAAAAGTGCTACTGTAGACTCATGTTAGCCACCCCGAACTTCTGACCATGACTAAGTTACCCCCGCACTCACAGAGAGGATTACGTACCCCCTAGGTTATGACGTATGCATTGATATTTAAGCTCTGCGCCCATGTCTAGGCAAACCAGTTCATACCAGTCAGATACTGTCTCGCTGTCGTGTGGTTGCTCTTCATGAGCTGTCATCCTCGCTTATAACTTGTAACTGTTTTCCAGTATTCATTAAAATTTCTGTGTTCAAATGGAAGCAAGTCATTTCTGAGGAAACCTTCGATCCGTAACAACGGTATGAGCGGCGGGTTGGGGTTGAGTCGGGTCGGGTCGGGTCGGGTCGGGTGGGAAGAGGGGCGTGTTGCTTAGAATTCGGGCGCCCTGCAACGGTGGCTTTGTCGGGTACGACGTAACCGGGTTACGCGTCGCTGCCCTTTGAGGCGCCGGGGGGTGGGGCGAGGCAAGTGGGGCGGGGGCGACGGGGGCCGAAGGGGGGGGCGGAGGCGAGCGCGGGGCTTTGTGGATTGCCGCGACCCGCGTTCGACTCTCAGATCGGAATCTTCACCGCTGGGAGAAATACAAAACCGCGTTCTCTGCTTGTGTCTGAAAGAAAGCATTCCAATACCATCTTTCGTCTTCTTTTCTTTCTACGCTGTTCTCTGTCCGTTTTCTCTTTGTAGTCACTCTTTCTCACGCTCTTTGCAGCTCGTATATCGTTGCCTTGATCCCTTTTCTCTGTCTTTTTCTACTCCTATTCTTGCTCTCGTTTCAATATTGCGAGACACTATTTTTAGATTCTTTTGAACTAACAATGATTTCAATGGATTCGACGTGTATTCGTTTAATGCATCTCCCTTCAATTTCATACTCTCGTGGATATTGAAAATTTCTAAGTTCTGCGAGCGAGACAGGAGAGTCAGGGTCTCTTCGCAGGGTGAAAGAGGTGCGATGAGGCGATAAACTTTATAATGTGCTTAGCAGATTTATCTGTGTTTTTGAACGGAAGGTGAAATGACTCGATGTTTCGGAAACATTTGGTCAGTCTTCATTAATAGCACAATAGTAGAGACACTGGTTATCAAATGAATGAGCTGATTAATTCTGAAGAATGGATGCGTTGTATTACAAAAATTAAATAATGGCTGTTTCTATCATGTTATTTCAATATCTCATCCTCCCTCTAACGGTCACTTAGCTTCAGCAGCCATTATAATTCCACCTAATTCATAATTATCAATGCTTCCACCGACCTTTCTAATTCACACAATAATTCTACTTTTAGGATTATTACGTCTTCGTTCCCTGTTTCCGTCCCTGTCACGTACACCTAACTTCTTTCACTGTCCTTTCGTTTCTTACAGCTCCCATTGTTTTTTAGCACTCATTTCCTCCATCATTTCCTCATTCTTACCGCCTCCGCTTTTCCTGTCGCTCGCCGATTTATCACCATCACGGTCACCTTTGTCATAATCCCCTTTCTCACTGCGCATTCCATCAACCCAGTTGCTTCCCCTTGCCATGGTTACCACCATGGCAACCATCTCCCGCCCATCTCCGCGCATCCGTCAGTCCTATGATTCCCATTTCGATGATTTTTGTACTTTGCCACACCCTCCCCTCCCCTTCCCTTCCTTTCTTTCCACCCTCTTCTCCCTAACGATCACTCCCACCCACACATCCTATTACCCCCACCTCGCGTTCCCAGCTCTTGCGCCTCCACCGACCTGTTACCCACATCTCACCGGTTCCGTGCCCGCCATACCTCGATTCCTCGCCACTCCCACGCCTTCTGCGTCTCTCTCTCTCTCTCTCTCTCTCTCTCTCTCTCTCTCTCTCTCTCTCTCTCTCTCTCTCTCTCTTCGGGTTCCAGTCCCGACGGTGGCAGGATTTTCGATGCTGGTTAGATAGCTAGATCGAATACAGCCACAGTCTGGAGGAGAATTCTAGAGACCGGCTGCTCTGATCGGAAGTTTTATATGGTTTCTTCGAGTAACACCAGACGAACGCCGGAGGAGTACACAAACAAACGGGCCACGGATTGTGCGCAATCTTTCTTTCCCTAGCATGTTCGATCCTCATCCCTTACTGACTCGCACTTACAAGCACTACACCACCACACATGCCGGGAGGCCGGTCGGGAGCTTAGAGCTTGTCCCGGCTGGGGCGGTGCCTCACTGGTGCGAGATATCTGGTTGAGGAAAACCCCGTTAGCCGACGACAGGCCGGCGCCGGATCTTATCATCCAGCGGGGGAGGATCACCGCCACTTCCTACGATAAATAATGCACTACATTTAAAGACTAATGACCTTATCAGTTAGCTCGCCGGGAACCGCTTATCAATCAAATCAATCGATGAAAAAGCGACCCTGTCACCCGCACGTCTGCCCCGCGCGGCCGGCAGCGTGTCCTTCACCCGCGTGTTTGAGTGCTTGGCGGCTGGAAGCGGCGCCTCCCCCGAGGGCCCGCCGCCCACCGCCCACCGCATGCAAATTCGTGTCATTCCCGCGCCGTCTGCCGCGTCGCGGTTGCGTAGCGACGTCTTCGCCCGGCCACGCCCCCTCCCCCCACCCCCGCCGAGGCGCACAGTGGGCGTGGGCGCGGGCGCGGGCGCGGGCGTTGGCCGAAGCGCCCGACGAAAGGTGCCGGATGTGAGAGCGTGGGCTGCCCGGGAGACGCTGCGATCTAGGCGCAGGTGCCATCGTTTCGGCCCTGTCTCCCAGATAGCCAAGTAGCTAGAGCCAGATATGGTTCGAAGGTTCTGTAGATTAAACTGTTGACGCGCCCGGAATCAGTAACAACGAACCAACCAATCAATGCTGTAGGCAATTTTTTTGTCAGGTTCTAAAACTATTAAACATCGTCCAGCACATCGAGCGAAGTGTCCTTCCGACGGTCAGCTGAGCCGTGTGCCAGCTGCTAATACCGCAAAGTCTCCGTTTCCTGCGTATAGTTGCAGATGATATTTTTCACCAGTGATTACATTGTTCTATTAAGATTTTTTGATCTTGGAATGCAGATGATATGCGTTTGAATTAAATCATCAAACGGCAGTAAACGGACGGGCCATTAATACCAAATTTTAAAAAATCCACGATGTTTACTATTGTTCAGCTTTTAACTAAAAACACAATAAGCTGAATTATAATCTCAGAAATACGGATGCATATAACATTTTTTGAAAGGAAGTTTTAATAAGTACTTTTCTTACATTCTACCGAGATAAATTTCCTGATAACATTGGAACATTCTCCAGTTGACGGAACGATAATAGGGAGTAAAGATTATATAAGCCAAGGTTTTTGAAATAAATATTATTCGTTTCTAGATGTTAATTGACCGCCCCCTGCCAATTTGCTTTGGAATCGATTGGAGTCCTAATAATTGCTCACATGACTCAGCAGAAAATGCAGCGCCATTTGGAAATATTTCAAAAGGCATAAAGAAACAAATGATGAATTGTTTTTTAGAGAAATATTTTAATTTTATGTTACAATTGAACTTGAACAATTGAATGAACAATTGAATGAATAATTGATTAAATGTAGACCGTATTTCAACTTTGAATAAGAATTATTTTAAAATGTCATTTGATTTACATAGTTTTGCAATAATGGGTTAGGAATTTCACGTGAATTAAATTCTATGAAGATGGTAATAAAACTAGGTTTAGATGTAAAAACGTTCGTTTCTTCCTATTAAAAAATAATTTGAAAAGACTAACCCAAGTAATACACGAAAAACCTTCATCCTTCAGTGAAAAACGCATGGATATCGGTTTAGCTATTTCAAAGTTAACCCCGGACAAAGAGACGAAAATCGTAAAAAACATTGAAATGGTGTTTATATCATCTAAATAACCTTAGATGACCTTATGGACACACCTAACCTTATGGGAATGCAAACAATTTGGAATCACACAAAAACACATCAATTGTATTTATTAGGTTGTTACGATTTTCTGATAATTTTACAACCAAGTTATAACAAAAGTGCCCCAAAAATTGTTTTGGCATATTTTTCTTATTATACTAACTTTGTATTTAAATAAGATATGCGGTATTTAAAGTGAGGTACATATTTTTTTCCTCATGAGATTTAGTTTGTGGGCAGCCATCTTCAAGGACTGTGATATACACGCTTGGGATTACTGACGAAAAGTAAAGTCGAGTAAAGTAAAGTGACGAATAGTACATGTAGCTTGACTATGCGCACGTTTTGTTGAACTTTCCGTTTGCTTGTAGTGGTAGTAGAGCTTAGGGTGAGTTTCCATTTTGTTAACAATACAGAAAAATCAAATCTGTTCGTTCCTTTACCGTTAAAAATGTTTTCTATAATTCGGCAACGAAATTATCTAGTTTTTGACATGTTAATCTCTCGCTTTTTTAAATTTATTATTATTATTATTATTATTATTATTATTATTATTATTATTATTATTATTATTATTATTATTATTATTATTATTATTATTACTATTATTTTTCATCTTTCAACTATTAATAGTTAAATTGTTGGGAAGGGATTCTGAAACTCAAGAAAGCGTGCGCAGATAATTTTCTCCATACGTCACATACAGTTTTTGACTAAATAAATAGAAAATAAATAAATAAAAGTGAAATACTACGTTTTGCTATCTTCCACTGTCGAATTTCGTCCAGTGCGCGCTTCCCTTGCGATTTCCGAGCAGTGTGTGGCGGCGGGGGCGGTGGCGGTGGCGGGGGCGGGAGCGGGGCGACGCAGGCGGCTACATTGTCGTTTCGTGTTGCGGATTCCCTCGAGGCAGGTGCGCGGAATTCGTCTCCTCTCTTCTCTACGCCCCGCGACGGCCTCGCAATAATTAGAGACGACCGCGTTCCCGCTGACAAAGACGCTCAGTCGCCGTCTTCGCCCGCCGCCCTGCCCCGCCCCGCCCCACCCTGCCCCGCCACGCTCCGCCCCTGCCATCGCCCTCTCGCCAGCCACCGCTTCGACCCCGCCCCCTGCAGGCGACCGCGCGAAGCTTACAGTAGGCGAGGCAGGAGCTGCACCTACTTCGAGACCAAATTCAGACGCTAAACTACATTTCAAGTTTCGTTATATTAAGAAACCTGCTAATATAATACAATACGGATATCTGAGAATAAATGTTAAACATTTCTAGGACACGCTCGGAAGTAGAAGATGATTACTCTTTGCCGATGAACTTGTAGTGCGAAGTTTGATATAACAGAAATAATCATGTAGCATATGTGCCTAAATGACAGGCAACTCCATTTTAATAGGTGTTTAACAGATGACGTTCTAGACATGTACAGGACATTCCATGTACCTGCCGAACAATTGTGCATACGTTGTGACGTAACACTCAGAGGAAAATTCCACATGTGTCCGTTGTATGAGATTTCCCATTAGGTGGTTACTAGCAAAATATGATATTTTTCGACCTGTCTACACGCCCTAGAAGTTTGTAACACAAATTCTGAGACATTCTGTATAGCATAATATACATAAAAATATAATATAATAGTTGTAATATAATATATAATAAGATGTAATTCAGCTCAACCGGCATAGGACAACAGTTGGATCATGTACTATCCATACACCCCGCTAAATGTCAGACGGAGTTTTCAAGACTGGCTGTTCAGTCACTTCCGGAAAATTTATAAATTAATCTTTGGAACAAACAATATAATGTTGTCTAAATATAGTACGTATGTTTCATATTGTACAAAAATATTTCTTTTAGGTGTGAATAAAATAGTCTGGAATCTTAAAACGAGGAGAATATTCCTCTGAAACATACTTAAGAGTAGTTCTACAATCTAAATATTGGATGGACGGTAGCTGGAAGAGGCTAAACGCGTTCCCCTTTTTGTTAAATTGTTTCTAAAGACGTTTTTGTACCGTTTCTGCGAATTGAGAAATTCGTGTTTAGTCGAGATTTCGTTAGAAACCAATTTTCTATACGGCTTTTGAAGAAATCGTAGCGCCCAGAGCTCTACGCCTTAGTTCCAGAGAACCCTTTATTTATTTCTTTACATTTCAAGATTTTTAATTTGTTATTATGTTATTATGTTATTGTGATTTTACATTTAACGTGGGTGTTAGTTTGCGTGCGTTTGCGAGGTAGGTCCAGAATCTCCTCTATTCATATTGGCGAAACATACGATTGTATTATGGATTATGAAGTAATAGAAATAGAAATAGTCTTCCAATAGTCTTCAGATGTGTAGCAGAGAGATTCAAAAGTTTAATAAGAGATTTCAGGGATTAATTTCTCCATCTTAAGTGGGTGTTTTCTTTTCAATTTAAAAATAAAATACGGAGTCGTTTGTTACAGAAATAATTAACGGCATTTGTTAAACATAAATTTCACAAGTTTAATACTCTACTCTCAGAACTAGTAACATGCTATTGTTAAGATTCATTGTATTGACAACAGTAAAAATTTTTAATTGCAAAAAGCTGAAGATATAAATCTACTCTTGAAACATTTATACATTTTGAAAAATACTTTCTGTCTCTATATCTGAATTTCAATGACAGGTCTCGGATTTTCGCGCTCCTTCATTCCATTTGTTCTTACGTGAGTAGATAGGTGTTGCTTGTTTTAAACATATTCAAGTTTTATTGGTTTGGAGTGGAAAGCTCTAAAAGCGTGGAAGCTCTAGAAATCTTTTAGATGGCTCTCAAAATAGAGGTATATTATTTGCTGTCAAACGATTCTCACGTTTTAGAGATATTTCATGAATGAAAATACGAAATAACGAAGTTTTCGTTGCTTCTCTTTGTCAGCCGTCACCGATGAAATAATGAGCATAGAAATTGCTAGAAGTTTGCTAATACTACGCAAAAAAATAATTTTATTAGTTGAAGCGGGGGTATTGGGAGTAACTTTCCACGTACCGGTAAATTAATTAATTTTAGTTGCTATTAAAACCGAATAGTTACTTGTAAATAATCTCATTTTTTAAGAATTTTAATCATTTAAAAATAATTTTCGTATTGAGTTTTATTCTTGTGTTTGTTGCATTTATTTATTTTGATAATTCATATTTAATTTTTTGACAACGAACGAATAATATTCTCCGGTATATGATAAAATGAGTTTTTTATTTATATTACTGCTAATATAACGTCTGATAATGCATCATGATTTACACTGCACGCTCTTTGGAAGACTTGGTGTACCATTTTCACTTTAGTAATCGAATTTAACCTTGTGTGAATTAAGAACTCTTGTGAAGGTAATTTCGCCCACTGTGCAGCCTCTCCAGCCTGTAAGCGCAAATAATTATTCTTCGGGAAGGGCTACCCAGCTACCTTCGCCACCTCCACCTCAGCCTTCACGCCCTCCCCCCTTCCAGACCTCTTCTTCTGCAACGCGAACTCCCCAACGAGTCGTCCCCATCGTATACGTTGTCGTCGCCGCCCCCGCCCCTGTTACTTAACTGCCGCGCGCCGTCCTTTAACTCAGCGTCTGTGCCTCGTTCCTAGTAGCGCCCCGCCCCCTCCCCCTCCCCCTCCCCCTCCCCCTACTCCTCCGGCGCTTCTCCGAATCCTCTTTTGCCCGCTTCTCCTCTCGTCCGGTGCCCTACCGTCTTTCTACCCCTTGCTCATCAGCTTCATCGCCGTCAAGGCTGCTCAAGGACAGGGCGGTTGGGGGAGGCACGGTGCAAATTCAGGCTCGTAATTGCCGTGGTACAAAGTAATGACTGTAGTCGCTCCCGACGCTTCCATTGCTGCCACCGCCACCGCCACCGCTACCACCACCACCACCGCCACCGCCACCACCTCCACCATTGCCGCCATCGCCACCACCACCACCGCCGCCATCACCACCACCGCCACCGCCACCGACACCGACACCGCCATCATCACCACCACCACCACCACCACCATTCCACCATTGCCATCGCCACCGCGCCACGCCACCCCCGCCACCCCCGCCACCTCCACTTCCACCACCATCTCCTCCATCTCCCCAGTCACCCCCCCTCAAAGCCGCCCCCGCCTTTCCTATCGTCGAACCATCCACCCAGTCTCTTCCGTCGAGCCAACCCACCCAGACTCAACTCCAACAGCCCCACCGCCATTTCCACCGCCCCCCTCGCCGCCTCTGCGCCCTCGCGTTAGCAACAGGTCAGACTCCGTGACCTAGCGAGCAGTTGTTGAGAGGAATGGCAATGCAAGGCCCCCGGGATCTTGAAGCTCTTTGCCTATCGGTTTCCGATACCAGTGAGGCTCTCTTCAAGGACTGCAGCCAAAATAACTGCCGTCTGTGCTGTGGAACTATTATCTAAAGAATGCCGCCTTCGCGTGCTTGCATCGCGTTCTACGGCTTCACACTTATACCCTGCTCTGTGTTTTTTTTTCACGAAGTATAACTGTGACAATGGGCATCTCTTTATGTGTTTGATCAGGTTGGCAATTCCAAAATGCAGGTTGAAGAAATAAAATTAACTTTCTGTATATTATGCAATATTAGTCATTGCAGCTTAAAATTGGAAATCATTTATACATTCATGTTTAAAATGAAATTGTGTGTTGTACAAATACGATCTTGTAGATACGTTCAATTTCGTACAAGTTTGAGAGCCAAATTGTTCATTTTAAATCAATGTCCGATTGTCTATGTCTTCTATAATCGTACATTTATAACATTGTAAGGCAGAGGAAAGAGAAGTTGCATTTAATCCACCATTGTAAGGCAGAGGAAAGAGAATTAGTGGCAATATATTAATATAGAATACATTAAACAATTGACTAATACGACAAAATAGATAAGCTATAACCTTAACAAACAAACATTTTACATTTTGATGAAGATAAAAAAAATTGTTACTAGATTTACTAAACTTTTTAATAATTCTCTGCTAATAAGCATTTTTTATGGTAATTTAGACATTTTTTACAAAATGGTGGATTTATAGAATTCCGCAAAGGAATTACCAAAATGGAGAACTACAGGGAAATTCTGGACACTTGTGTATCTGAAGATGCGAAGAAATTCGATGAGAGTTAAACACCTAGTCTGAATAACTCAATTCCCGTCAAACCACGTGGTACGCGTTAGTGCGTGCGTTAATGCTAGAAACGTGGAATTGGCCGTGCTAAGCCAGCCGCAAGAAGGCGCGTGGGACTGCACAGGGCGCGCGCGGTCTATTTGGGGCACCTGCGCCCCGTGCCAGCTGACCCTCCCGTGCGGGCGGGCGGGCAGCGGGGCGTCTCCTCGCGCTCGGCCGCACGCCCTCTGAGCCCCGCCAGGTGCTCGCGCCCGCCCACGCGCCCGCCCGCGCCCCCGCCCGCGCCCCCGCCCACGCCCCTGCCCACGCCCCCGCCCACGCCCCCGCCCACGCCGCTGCGCGATCCGGATTTGCAAAGCTGATTCCACGAATGGTTGTCTCTGTATGCGCGGGCGGCGGGGCGCACAGCAGCGGCGGAGGGCCGGGGAGGGGAGGGGCGGGGCGGGGAGGAGAGGGGAGGGGGAGGGGAGGAGTGGGGATGGGGAGGGGCGGGGAGGGCGGGATGGGAGGGGGAAGGGGAGAGGCGGGGCGGGTGGGGGAGGGGAGGGGCAGTGATGGGAGGGGCGGGCAAATGGGACAGTTCGGAGCGGAGGGGGCAGGGCGGGGCGGGACAGGGCGGGACGGGGTGCGCGGGGGAGGGAGGGGCGGGTGGGCGGGGATGGGAGGGGCGTGCGGAGCGGGGCGGGGCAGGGAGAGGGGGCGGGGAGAGGGGGGCGGGAGGGAGCTGGTACGGCGAAAAACGGCTGGGCGACGGGACGGTGCAGCGTGTGGTGGCTCGGGACTGTACGGAACTGAAACTTACCGCTGAGGACGGGAACCGAAGAGGGTGTCGGGGTTGCGGGGTAGAATCGGAGGCTCACAATATGATGGCTATGAAAGTGGCAGTGGCGTAGTTTTGCGTAGTCGTATTGTATGAGAATCGGAGGGTGTCGGGTCAAAAGTTGTGGTGGACGGAAGGCGTCCGAATCTGAGGGTACCGGTGTCAGCGGGTGTTGGAGCGTGAATGTGTGGGGGTTGGAAGGTGTTTGGATCTGAGGATGTTGGGGTTGGAGTGTGTCGAGGTCGGAGCGTGTCGTGGACTTCGGATCGTAAGGCCTTGAGTGGAGGTTGTGGGTGGTGGGGTTGCTGTGATTGGAGGGGCCGCTGGGTGGGAGGGGTGCGGCGCTCGGCTCTGGATCGGAGGGTTGCGGGGGCTGGCGGCGGGGCGGGGGGAGCAGCCTCCAGGAGCGTTGGGGCGGCAGGGATGGAGCCCTCCCCCCCCCCACGGGCTGCAACGCGATGCCCGTGCTCCCACGCTCGCCTAATAGCTTGATTAGCACGTGGGCCCGCGCGGGCAGCGAACCGCGTGTCGTCTTCGCCCCCCTCCCCCGCGCCGCATCCGGCGCCGGATGCGTCTGTTCTCATTACGGCGGCCCCTGTGAGCGCGGGATTGCATCCGTGTCCTGGCGCTCGCTCATGTTCGAGGTTATACCCGCTGAACGTTGTCCGCTAGAGATGCCGTGAAATCAGGGACAACGAGATCCACTATATACTGTGTTGTAGAGCATTTATAAAAGATTAAGATAAATCGACTGTGCTGTTATTTTTTATTTATGCAATCGAACCTTTGCGCTTAAACGGTAACTCCATCTTGTACATTGTTGTGAACGGAAGAGGGCTCCACCGTTTGGAAAACGCTCTCATATTTTTTTTCTTCTCCGCGTATTTTATCTTTTTCTTGTTTTTCTAGTCTACAGTATGTGACCTATACTATGCAATTCAACTCCAAAATTGAAAATAATGATTATTCAAGTAAATAAACCTATAACACATCTCAGTATCCACCAGTATCAACCGTACGTCTGGAAATATATTTTTGTTACTTATTATATTATCAACATCAGTGTTTTTTCAACTTCACTTAAGTTCATTTTTTTCTTTTTGGCTTTGTTAAAAATTTCTTGAATCGTTTGTTTTGCTTTGTGAGATTTTTTTCTATTTCAAAATTGTTTCTCTATTTAGCTTTAAAATTGCTGTTTTTATGAGAACATTCTCGCTTAATACAATCAGATCGAAATGTCATATGTATTTTCGAATTATCAAAATCATGATTTTCCTGTTCCTGAACAATCCTTCCTTTTGTAACAAACACATACGTATGTCACGTAACTTTCTAATAAACTAATAATTAGTGCTAATCAATTGAAGGACGAACATACGGCTATATCTTTACCATTTGTTTGTGAGTATTGAAATTTAAAAAGTGGAACTTTCTATGTAAATGCTTCAATTACCGTTAATAAAATACCAAAGAGGAATTACTACTGTGCTAATTTAGTTTATAATTAGATTTAATACATTGTTTCCTTTGGCTCTTCAGTTTCTTATATTTTCGTTTTGGTTACTTTGCGTTGATAATGTTACATTCAATTTTTATGAAAAACAAATCATTTCATGTTCTTTACTGTTGTTTTTCCATGATTTATCGTTATTTAATGAATGTATTTGTCACGTGAATTCTTTAGTATTGCTGTTCTCACCACTTGCGTGCTGCTCTTCTTATTCTTTCTGCCCCATTTTGAATCCTTTTCCCCGGATAACCTCACACCGCACGTACCCTTAGACTCGGAGCCTACCCTCCCACGTGAGGCTTAATTAGCAGATGCATCATCTGCTTGCATCGACGGATCTCGTCTTTGTCTTTGGGCTCATCTGTTGCTTTGATATTTGGCAGATGGAGAATTTCTGAAACAACGCATTCATTTATTACAATATACATTTGTAACACTCGAACAAAGCCAGTTCTTTCTTTTGTTATTATTTATCATTAAAACATTCCATTTCAATTTTATTACGGCACTTTAATACTTAACAGTTTCAAATTGTTGAAATGTGAAGAAACTGTAGAAACTCAATTTAATTGTTTCATTTACCTGTAAATATGGCCTCAAAAGGCTTAGGCGAAAAATTAACATAAAGTCGAAATATTCGTGAAAACCACTTGATGTATTTTTTTATCTTTCCTGCTCTTACTTGTCTCACCTTTCCATGACTTACATGATAGTATTGATTTGCCCGTTGCAAACTTCTACAGCGCTAAAAATATTACGTACGCATCCTACAATGAATAGCACACTTAGCCACATTGTTGTCAAGGAACTTGAGTTTGCAAGACAAGAACAGAAGCAAGAAACCAGTAGAAAATGAGAAATAAAATTTGAAAATTTGACGTAACGATTGAAATGAACAACTATTTGAAACGTGTATTAAGACTGCCTTTGGAATGAGAATATTACGTTAAGGTGACTACTCAGAACTAAACTTTAAAACTTTCTGATTGGTAAAGCAGAAGAAAGAGAAGTAAAATAGAAGAGAGAACTTCTGTGAATGAATAACGCGACAAATATCACAACGTGACGATATCGTGTAAAATGGCAGAAAGATAGTTTAATTAAAAACCGTAATAATGAATGAACCCTACCAAATGTCGTGCTTATTTCTTATGGTGTTTACGAATGAGTAAAACTTCATTGCAGACCAAAAGCAAACAAGGCATCATATTCCCATTACCTCAAGACAGCGTTCAGGAAAAGGGAGGCAAACCGCGATAGAAGATAGCGCGCAAAGGAAATTCGTGTTTTCGTTTCTCTTTGGCGCCGGGCCGGGCCGTGGCGGGGCGGGCGGGCCGGAGCGCTGGCGAGGCTGATTCCGCTAATGGCCGCCTTGATGGGTCCGTCGGAAGCAGCACCGCTGCCTCTTCTCCCACGCGGGCTAATAGCTTGATTAGCACGTGTAGGCGCGGGCGGGCTGGCGCTCCTATGGCGCGCCGCGTCTTTGTCCCAGGATGCACCTGTTCTCATTACCCGGGCCTCTGTGCTGGGGCCGCGCCTGTGTGCTCCGCCTCGCCCGCTCTCGCCACCTTCACTGGTTGGTGGCCCTACTACACACATACGCAGTCGCCACGCTGAGCTCGGGTCTAAGTGGCCTGCGTAGCACGGGGGGGGGGCAAAAACTCGCAATCTATTAAAGGGTAAATTAAAGAATAGCGACAGAAAACATATTTCTAGAGAAAATGAAACTATTTAATTTTCCGTGCAACACTATCTGAACGCTTAGCTATTTTAGAATGTTTATTCACACATAATGCTGAGTCTACAGAGCTGTAACGTTGAGTACTGCCCCGTAACGTAGAGTTTACTTATTGTTCGAAGCGAGTTTCGAGTTTGCAGCTATTTTTTATTAAAAAATTATTTACAAAGTGCGGAATGTTCGCACGTGTCCAAATATTTATTGTAATAATATATCATGTTATTCTCCTTTTCGCTCTTAATTCTTTACTGTTGATTCTCTCCTTCTTCATGAATAAGAAGCACTTCAATTTCCATTTCTTTCCATCTATAACATAGAATTTTAATTTCATTTTTAGACTGAAGAATATTTACTCTTCCTTCTTCTTTTTAATACGGTTTAAAAAAAATTAGTACTGAATTTGTGCTTAGATTTGATTACATAATTTTCACAACTGTTACATATTCATTTTAATGTGAATTGTAAAGTTTGTAAGTACATTACAATTAATGTACAAATATATTAATGTATTAATTACAAGTAATTATAATTCTTATAATTTATAAGAATTAAACTTATTTTCTTCAATTCCTTACTCGTTTCAAAGAAATGAACTCGTAAGTATAAACGATATTTATCCTCTCTAATTAATAAATTTGTATCTTCATTTTTAATTCAACATTATATAAATTTTACTTTTATTTTTATTGTACATTGTCCTTACATGTGTTCGTTGGCCATCGCGTGATCACACACTATTGATTAAAAAATTCAGTCTCAAGATGACTGTCCTTACCAATACTTTTATAAAATACTTACACATCTTTCGATAGCTTAGCCACCTTCATCTATATATTCAACTTCGATGTCAAGCATTTAATTAAATAAAATTATTTGTGAAGACATCATCATGGATTATTTATGTACAGTGATCGTCACTTATCTTTCCTGACCACAGATAATATAATTAAATTTAGTAATTGATAGCAATAGACTAAAAATTCTAGTTTGATTCTGGTTTTTCATCTGCTTCTGTTTTTTTATGAGAATTCTGTTAGTTAATATTTCGTACTCATATTGTGTCTGGAAATCAGTTGACCTGTACTGAACAACACGTAATATTTCTAATACCTGCATGATTTCGGCAGTTGTTGGAGGTTGAGATGTTTCTACACATTACTTCCCCTTGTGTGATTCCAGCAGATGTAATCTACGTCCATTTATTTCCCAGTTCGTTTTCTGTTGTATTAGGGAATCGAGCGTACAGGATTTCTTCACACAAACAGAATAGAATATTTCCTTGGTGTTCCCCAATTCGCGATCCATGAGGGCACAAAACTGTACGCAGTTGAAATTTGTTTCTAAATAATGATAACATAAAACCAATTCTGATCACAATTAACGACGTTTTATTATTGTTCTAATGACAGCCCGAGAAGGTCATCATGGAAATAATAGCATTAGCCGGATGATAACAATAACCGTGATTACAATAAGCGGCGTTCTCCGTCTTGCAACACCCCGCAGAAGATAGTCATTTGGTTATTTCATCGATCGTTATTACCCTCAGTTTTCCAACAAATGACTTTCATACGATAGCATTCATTTGCAACACCGGTTTGAACGTGACATTCCCCCACTTCACATCCGCACCTTTCGTTAGAGGAAGTGCCGTCTTCTCCTCCGCCATCGCGCTCTTTAACCCCCGCGTGCTTCGCCGTCGCCACATATTCCGCCTGCTGTCGACAGCGCCCGCCCGCCACCTGCCTGTTCCCAGGCACGCCTCAATCTCCTTTGCCGAGCGGCGCGCCCTCCCGCTTTGAGCAGCACCGCACAACTTGTATGAGCGAATATCGCCGTGGCAACGGCGCACCTACGCAAGGCCTGCACATATTGATTGCGACTTTCTAATTTTGGGACGCTCGATCCAATAAATTGAAATAACATTTTATCAACAGTAGTTCATGCTTAAATGTGTGAAGAAGATAAAAAAACTAAATCCATTAAAATATTGCTAGCTTCAAGTTGTCACAGTTGTTTACGGATGGCTTTATCCTAATGAAACCAAATACATAAAGTTACTTCTGGTTGTTAAACTTTTGTGGTTGTCTGTATTTTAATACTTTTTTTCTTATTTCCTATAAGTGTATCTGTAACCATCAATAAAGAAAGTAATGACAAAAGAGATTGACATAATTTTAATAGAATGATAAAAGTTAATCATTATTTATCATAATTTAAACATGATCACAGACTTGGTAACGAATTGTTCAGTCAACTGGATTTAATATACATTTGCATTCAAACACTGTTAAATTTTATGCGAAGAGAGTACGTGTTACCTAAAAACTTATGGAATTGTTTGAATAACTTATATTGGTAAATGTATAAGCAACTGTTAAGAAAGTAATTCAACAGTAACACACATTATCTATTTAGGCAAATTTTCCCTTAAGTGAAGTTTTTCACATTTTCTATTGTTAGAATTAGTTGAATGTGACGGTACAAAATATTGGCTGTTACAAATGTAATACGAGAACTTCTGTTTCTCACAAGTGAATAAAACAGTAGTTCCTCATAATTTGCTTTCAATATTCGCCAGTTTGGCTTATACATAACTCCTATACAATAGAATAATTAATTTTACACAGTTCATTCTGAATAAGTGAACAGAAACTCCCAATGCATGGTTAATTTCTTAAGACTTAATCAACATGTTCTATCGAATGGCTTATGCAACTGCAGCAAATGACACCAGGCGTGTCGTGCATCACTGATTCTTTGAAACCGTTCACAGCTCACAGATAGCTCTTGGCTTGCGTAAGAAGTATTTTATTTTTGCCTGAATATATTTTTATTACTAATTTTTATATTCGTATCTTAGGCGTTCGGTTGTAAATATTGGTTTCTGGCGAAATTATTATTGGTAAATGAATAATATGAGCTTTTATGAAGAAGAGACAGTGGCTGTGTATTTATAACCAATGAATTAAGGAACGGGTAAAAAAATGTCAGTTATAATTTGCTCGTACGTCATGGCTTGAACCATTCTCTCATATATCAAAGACTAATGCAATGTGAAACATTGTGCAACTTGTGTGTGTGTGTGTGTGTGTGCGCGCGCATGTGTGTGAGTATGAGTGTGTGTGTGCACGTGGTATCACATTGCACTTCTCTGCAAATCGCACAGTATGTGCCTCTCTTACCATTATTTACTCCCGAACAACTCGTGTCTTGTATATAGTTGTAGAACGCCTGTATATTTTAGTGTGTTCCATAATGTGTTGCGAATTTCGGGGCACCCTGTCCCCCCGAGCACTCGCCCCACGTGACGGTGGCTCCCTGTTGCAGGTCCGGCCCACCCCTTCGGCCCCGCCCCCACCCCCACCGCCGCTGCCGCACCGCCAGCGCGGCCCAGGGCGCAAGGGCGGCCCCGCCGGCAGCCGGTGAGTACCGCACCTCCTAGTGCCGCCCGGCACAAGAATTGCCCCCGACACTCGCAAAAAGCGGAAAAATTCAATTCCCACTCCCTCCCCCAGGGCGAGAGGAGGTCACCGGGAACGGTAGTTCAGTCTAATGCCACTGCAGCGCCTCTGACCGGGGGGTCCTAGGTTCCCTCTCCCCACGGCGGCAGGATTTTCAGCTAGGTCGAATTCAGTCGCTGTCTGGAGGAAAATTCTAGCGGCCGGCTGCTCTGATCGGTAGTTTTCCCTGGTTTCTCCGATCAACACCAGGCGAATGCCGGAGAAGTACCCTACCAAACGGGCCACGGACCGCGCGCGATCTGTCCTTCCTCTTCCTTGTCCTATCCTCTCCCCTTACACACACACTTACACTAACATGCACTACACTACCACATATTCCGGGAGACCGGTCGGGAGTTTAGAGCTTGTCCCGGCTGGGGCGGCGCTTTGCTGGTGGGAGAGTCCTGGTTACGGGGAAACCCCACTAGCGGACGGTAGGTCGGCATCGGATCTCGCCATCCAGCGAGGGAAAGATCACCGCCATGTCCCGAGAAAAATCATGCACTACACTAACGGGACTAATGATCGAAGTAGTTGACGCGCCCGGAAACACGAAAAAATCAATCAATCAAGCGAGAGGTGTGGCTAATTGTCGGTGCGTCAACAGCCTTCGCCCTGCTCGTTCTCATCGCCGTCGCCGGCGCTCCTTTCCCCGCAGCGGCCCTTCCTTCCTCCACGAGGATCTCCGGCTCCTCCGCCTCCGATTTTATCATAGCTGTACTTCATGGTTACGAGCTGAAAGGAGAGGGGAACATTGTTACCCAATAGGGAACTCCAATACCAAAAAAATTAAGTCCGAATGAAGTTCTCGATTGGATAAAAATATTCCCCTCTCCTTCCAGCTCGTTATCACGAAGTGCAGCTCTGCTTAAATCGGAGTGAACTTACTGTCGCTTCCTTTGATATCTTTACCTCCAGTCGATCGTCCTCCTGTCGTCCACCTCCGTTTCACAACGCTCCATCAGCACTTTTCTCGCCATTTACTGATTGGTTTGATTGATTGTTTCGGGGTTCGTCAACGGCTACGGCCATTAGTCCCGTAAGTATAGTGAATGCTTTCCCCCCGGAGGTGGCGGTGTTCTTCGTGGTCTAGATGGTGACATCCGGTATGCAACCTCTCCATTGGCTGAGTTGAAATCAGAGCCGGCATTGCCGCCGGACTGTCGGAAGCTTGGCCCGACCACAGAGGTGCCTGGCTGAGTGAGGTACCTATAGTGAAAAATTCCTCTCAAACGGACATGAAGCTCGATGTCGAATCTCACCATTCCTTAAGAGAGGGAATCACCACTACCTCTTTAATCTAACGACCATAGCAGTTAATATGCTAAAAAACATTTATCAATCTTTATACTCCCTCTACACTCCGTACCTATAAGGATCATGTCGTGATTCGCCTCCCCTCTGTCTCCTCCGTCCATACTTGACTCGATTAGAAGCAGCTGCGTAGCGAAGTCGTTTACCGATGCTTCTTTTCTGGCTCGAGGAGGTCTCTATATCCGTCGCCGGAACGTCTTTCGACTACTCCTTCGTCTCCCTCTTTTCCCCCGTCTCCCATGCTGTGTCAGCTCTCCCGCATTGCTCCGCCATGCTCCCATCCCCTGCCTCCACCCTAACCGAGGTCTCGCAAACTCAGGCTCCGTTAGCCCGACACTTGACCCCGCATCGACCCTGATTCGATTCGGAATCGACTCCGTCTCTCCCTCATTACACCATCACTTCACCATCTCACACTCACTTCACCCTGAACTCAACCTCACCTCGTCGTAACACCTTCACCTCTCTCTCACCTCACAACACTTCACTATCACCCTCATATTACCCTCACCTTACCCTCACTTCACACTCACGTCACCCTTAGCTCACTCTCACCTCACCATCCCCTCAACCCTCACTTCACCCTTACTTCACTCTCACCTCACCCTCTTATCGCGTCCTGTCGTTGCCCACACCTCCTCTTCCCCTCCTTCCGCCTCCGTCACATCTCTCTCATCTCACCCTTACCTTACCCTCACATTACCCTCACCTTACCCTCACCTTACCCTTACCTTACTCTCACCTCAATCTCCCCTCACCCTCACTGCACTATTACATCACTCTCACTTCACCCTCAGCTCTCTCTTACTTCATCATGCTTCTCACACCTCCTCTTACCTTCCCTCCCCTCTCCTTCACCTTACCTGGTTACGGGGAAACCCCACTAGCGGACGGTAGGTCGGCACCGGATCTCGCCATCCAGCGAGGGAAAGATCACCGTCATGTCCCGAGAAAAAACATACACTACACTAATAGGACTAATGATCGAAGTAGTTGACGCGCCCGGAAACACGAAAAAATCAATCAATCAATCAATCAAGCGAGAGGTGTGGCTAATAGGCGGTGCGTCAACAGCCTTCGCCCTGCTCGTTCTCATCGCCGTCGCCGTCTCTCACCTTACCCTCACCTCGCCCTTCATTCCCACCGTTTATTCTGCGCCTCCTAACCCGTCACGTGCTCGCCAAGCCATCGCCACGCCCTCCCCTCGACCTGGCCACGCCCCCCGCGGCGGCGGCGGGGGGGGGGGCGTCCCGAGGGATCCTTTCACAAAGTCCCGACTTCAGAATTGAGAATTCAACTCTCGGCTGCTGCTTAGTGTTGCCTCGTCCGCAGAGGAATTCGGATACGCCGCCGCCCTGGAGTTTCAACACTTCCTTAACGACGTGACATTTTCACCGCCCTTTCCACCCCAACCTTGCCTCCTGGCGTGGCTGAAGACGGCGCTGCCGACGACTCGATGTCTCCTCCGTACAACCCCATCACTGTCTTTTCCTGTACGGCGGTTGCAGAGTTTGTGACATCACCACTTCACGTATTGTTATTTCAAAACAATAAATCTTTACATTATGACTTCCGTTGTTTATTCTGGTGCAAAAAGAATTGATTAGTTTTTTATACAATCTCACCCTATCATGAGAGATACTATCGCTATCTTTATAGTCGCACACTTGGCTCATCATAACATGGGTCAATTTCGAAATCCTATTTCACTGCAGCAACTGTTTAATTGATAAATATATAAATCTGACAAAACCTCGAGAAAAATAGACGAATATTGCAAAATGCACTCCGGTAATAGAGGATATGATTTCCAGTTCGTGTACTTCATAACCCTCATCACTCTTCTACGGAAAACTATGCTTTTGAAGTTAAACCTCGTTCCCGTGAAAGGACACCCGAAACCATACTAGTTAATACCGTTTAATGGATTTAAATTAGACTCTATAATCAGGGCGGACAGATCATGTGTGTCGGCCACAATGCAGGCATCACGCTTGGCAATAGTAGGGTCACCCAATATCCCTAAGAGAAAAAGAATTGTTTGGCGACAATGAACAGGGACTAGTCAATGGATTCTTTGAGAGTGTAGGACGTATTGTACCGAAGTATAATTATCGAGTTGAAAATGACACTTGGGTTCTAGAAGAGGTTTCCGGTGATCTAGACAGTAAAATTCTTATAGAATCGTATACTAGGTTGTTTTAAAGAAAACTTTTGAAGAAAAATTTCCTGAGTTATTTTTCTACACATTGTATGTGTGTGTGTGAGTAAAAATGTTATTGTCGACTATATTTCAAGTATTTCTATTACGACTATTTGAAGCGATCATTGTGCCAAAGGCTTCTATGTCATCGAGTGTTCACCTTATTGGCACCATTTCCATGTTTGTTACAAACCATTCTGGCTCCTCCATTTCATTTTCTCGAAGTTCCTTTTCCTAACTTTTCTCCACCCGCTCAGACACTCCGCGTGTCTGGAGTCCCTTGCGGCTGTCCCAACGCGGAGCACCCGCCTGTTCCTCTTAACACCGCGCGGGATTTTAATGCAATAACGTCCGTTCTTCTCTTTCCACTGCTCGTCTCCTCTAAACTAATTATTCTCTGCGAGGATGATACGCGCGAATTTATTTAATGCATTATTGGATGTCGCGGATGTCAAATTGCAAAGTTTCAATGGCGAAACTTTCCCAGAGCCGGAGAGAAAGGTGAAAGTAACAACAGCGACAGGGGGGCTCCGTGTCGCGACATTTCTCATGTAACACGCTGCGAAGTTTTCTAACTTTGGTGTAGGTTTCTGAAAGACGTATCACGTGAGTAAACAGATTCTCCTAGTGACAAAGAACATTTATAAAAGAAACGGCTTTGCTAATAAGGTAAACAAAAGAAGAAGGAATGGTTATTAGTTTTCTGTCTAAATAATTGGAATATCAAGATTAATTAACGTCCTAAAAGCCCTTCAATTTTTGGCTTGTTTAAATTCCTTTTTTTCCGGATATGTTCTGCATCCTTTATTGTATTAAAGTTTATGCCATACAACAGAGTTTATGCAATTTAGGAATTTGTGAAACGTTGATGTAAAATAGAATGTTTTTTTAATAGTGCAACAAATTACGCACCTTTTTTACGTATGTCCTAATAGTATTGTGTTACGACATTAATATGCATGTTTTGTAATTACTTTCTTGTGTACGGTTTTCCTCTTTTATGTCTTTGCACCTTTCAGCGACTTCACCCCCTTCATTGAGACTTTTTACTCTAGGAACAGCCACATGGTATTACGTGCGCACATTTTCTTGAACCTCGGAACTTCTTTACTAAAATTAATTGAATTAAAAATTAATGTTAGCGACGAACATTAGAATTGTTAACAAAATCTACTTATCAGAAATGTTCGTAACTTTCTAGGATATTTTCTCTGTTGCATATGACCAGATACTTATAATTTTGTTTTTGTGTCATAAAACAATCCGAGAGTTGATCAAGTCTACGTACATGATTCTATGACTATTCTTCTTGTTTGTGTGATTAATCAGTCTCAACAATAATGTCGGTCGCATTCTGTGGCAATACACTAAATATCAAAATAAATAGTCAATTATCTCGAAATGTATATTCAAATCGCAAAATATAATAAATCTGTTTATTGTAAATCCAAGTTGTTCAATTGTTATCTATGATTCACATTACTGGATAATTTGTTTTAATTCCTTCAAATCAACAAGATTAGAATTTGTTTTTGCCAACGAAAAATCTGTCTTTCAGAAGTTCAGAATGTAGAATGAATCAAATAACCTTCATACGGGCGTCCTGCTTCGTAAAAAAATAAATTATGAAGGAATAATTTATTTTATGTCAGTGATTTATAATTACACAAAATTAGTAGATAAAATCCGATATCGCTACGAATATGCAAATCGATTTTAATGTTTTAACTGTTTGCGTATTTTTTTAACTTGCCTCAGTCTTGTAATATTTTTATTATTCTGAAGTGCGGTTTGTCCCGGTTCGTGCCCCACAAAGGCTCGGGATTTGAAATGAGTTGGTTTTGATGATGCCAATACTACCATTATTTTCTAACGTTCAATCACCCCCGCCCCACCGAAAATAAATTGGTTCCCTCGTGCACTGGAGCACAGTAATGGGGGACGTGATTCGTAAAACGTCCGCACTCGAAAGCTCGCGCTCGACCAAGCGTGTCGAAACTGGAGTGCTGCAGTAAGCAACTGGAACGGTGCAATCAAATCCAATAGGAATATTGAAAAACTCTTGCATCACCTTAAATCACGCGTGACACACTGAGTTACGACAAATTAAGCTGAAATTGAACGCCAGTTTCGGAACGGAAGTTTCAGTAGTCAAACGGCCCGCATTCGATTAGGGGTTTGGAACAGGATTTTGGGTACAGGAGAGCTCTTCCATCCATCTTGTGATTAATGATGGTGCAGTTGCAGTACGCAGAGGTTTTAATTGTTATATAGTAGGTTATTATTCAGCGTGCTTTACGTTGCGATATCATAGTCGAAATTGTGGAGTAGTGAGATTGTGAGAGTTGTCATTTGAATTAAAATAAAGTGTTCACGGATTAATTTAACATCGATATTGAAAACAGTACATAATGAAATGTTAATTTTATTTTTCGTTTTCTCGCTCATACACACATTATAAATTCTAATTAAAAATGAACTTTTCCTTTCTTTCTTCGGTATTAATATATTTTCTATAAAGTATGATTTTATAAAGATTTCTTATAAGACAAACTCGACATTGTCATGAATATGCAAAGCATGACAGTTTGTATAGGAGCTTAAAACTCGCCTACAAATAAGGGGAGAGTTAACGATGGACATCAACGTAGTTTTGACTTTCGTCCTTACTTCGTAAGAAGAGAAAATATTGCATTTGCGCGCCAGAAATCCGCGATTTTTGGGAAGAAAAACGTATTTGCCGGGTCCTTGTAACGAAAAAGTGAATCAATCATTTTCCTATGTTTCTGTATGACATCTTTGGTTTCTGTATGGTATCTTTGAATATTTAAAAACAATCAAATCTCAAGTAGTTGTTAAACAGAATTATTTTTAATGGCCTCAATACTCTAAAAACTATAACATATAGAAAATAATTTTTTTTCCTGTATGTGGTAAATTACTTCCTCTTACATTTTCGGTAGTCTGAATCCATGTTTTCTCAGTCCTTGACTCCGGAAAATAGATTGACGGCAAAAACTGTTCGTCTGTCTGTCGGTCTATCTATTTATCTGTCTGTCTGCCTGTTTGTGTCTGTCTGGCCATCCCTTGTCTGCCTCTGGTCGTGCGTCTAAACCGTTCAGACGATTTTTTCGTAAATTCCCCGATCGATCTGAAGAAACTAGAATCCCTGCGAGTTTGAAACAGATATTTTGATTTTTGTGGTTACATTACATAAAACGTCAACAACGTTTTCAAAATTTCTCAAAATCCCTCCGAATGATTTGGCATGGTTCTAGGATAGCATAAAGACCGCTTAAATAATTGGGAAGGTCTAATTTTTATTGAAATCCCTGATTTTTTGAAAGCTGTAAAAGTTGAAAACGTTTTAAGCGTCTTCTTACAACTGCAATATTCAATATGCAAATTTTTCCTTAATTAAGCATATTGTTCGAAGACATATCTTACAATAAAATGGTGTTCCCTTTTTGATAATGAGTATTTTTCAGTGTAATTTTCGCTGAATTATAGGCAACACTTAAATAAGTGTTGCCTATAATTCACCGAAATTCAATTAGAGGAGCGCTTTCCAGCAAACTGGAAAACGTCGACTGAAACGTCGACTTGAACGTTGTGAAAAAAGTGACTCGTGTCTCATTTTCATTCAACTTCTTGAGTTTTCAAAAGTTGCATAGGTTCGAGTTCCGACAGTGGCAAGATTTTCGACACAGTGGCAAGATTTTCGACAGGAGCTTAGAGCTTTTCCCGTCCGATGCCGATGCCCCTCTAGTGGGAGATACCTGGCTGGGGAAACCCCGCTAGCCGACGGTAGGTCGGCGCTGGATCTCGCCATCTAGCGGGGGAAGATCACCATCACTTCCAGATGAAAGAATATGCACTACACTTACGAGACTAATGACCTCAGTAGTTAACGTGTCCGGAATCACTAACAACCAACCAATCAAGTAACCAACCGTTTTGTAGTCAGACCTGTCCATTATTACGTTAAAACTTAATTTTATCGTCTAAAGATGTAGATCAAAGTATTTCAATTGAAATTACATAGAGAATGTTGAACTAGTTCAAAAAAAGAATATCTTCTGTGACCTCACGGAAAGGACAGCCGGTACGGAAAATGTTCAAAATACGTACGCCCTTTCCATACCTCCAAATTTGAAAATACTTGAAATAAATATGCAGAAAATGATTGTAATACATTGCGAAATATATATATATATATTATTCTTAAAATTAAAAAAAAATTACTCCAGTTATAATGCAATTTAATCAGGGGTTCAGCGTGGACTCCCCTCTTCCATTGGTGGTCTCCGGGAAGCGGAGTGGCATTGGTGAATACCCAAGCAGAAGCAATTTGATTTATTACTGCAGTGGACCAAACAGCGTAAGGGACATCTCTTTGGCATCCTCCTCTGGCAGTCTCGAAAGAGCGAGCACTAGTCATCTGTTTCAGATTGCTTGTACACACCACTCAAACTACCATCACCAGTCCCAAAGAAACCCCTTTGTCGCACCCCAGTTACATCTGTCCATGAATAATCTCAAATGCTTTGCTTTTCCAATCTTCTTCGCAGACAAGCACCACTCACCCACGGCCGGTGCGTTTGCCCACCGCTTGCCATGGTCCTCTAGGTGCCATATCTCATGTCTCAAGCGTCATGTGTGAACTTTTTAACACGAATTTATTACGTGTCCTTTCAACTTAACCATGGATTCGACGTACAACATATTACTCCGTACCTGTTGCATGTGGACTGTAATTCTATACAGAATCACGATTCCTGGAAGTTCTATTGATCGAAATCAATTATTAGATTGATGGCAACTAATATAAATTATCAGCCTTTTTCAACAATAAAAATTAACATTTATTCTTATATTTATATTACAATTTCCTTCTATCTCATGAGAATTACTTTTCAATATAGAACATTAAAATACCGTACGGCTTTTACTATAGTTCGTAAGCTTACTATAATATCTTGATAGACGGCTTCTCGGCTGACTATCAGAGTGTTGTCCATGGAATCCTTGTTACACCAATTCTTGCGTTCTTGCCTAAATTTAAAAGGTTCCGAATGTCCTCAACGATTTGCTATAAATAGTACTAATATTTCCCACAAAATTGATAGGCGGTCGAGACTTTCCCTATCTGTGTTACCTACTCGCGACCGACTATATTCAGACACTTATTGAAAAATTCTTCCATCTACAGTGCTACCCAAATATATATCCCCTCAAAACACGGAGTCTGTTTTGGTATGAACTTCCAACTATTACATTAATTAAATTCCCAATTATAATTTAATATTACAATTTACACAATACCAAGCTCTTAAACCTCAGACTAATCATAACTTCTCGCCTCACTATCACTTAAACAATACCCAGCCTGTGCTGAAAATCTGTCCGCATTTCACCAACCACTCACGTGCGTTCGCTTCAGTATTTTTCTAGGGAATGATCCCATGCGTCCTTTCACGAGATCCTCGCTTTCAACGCCCGCTTCACACCTTCTGCTCATAATATGTTCGGGGCCGTGACCATCTGCACAGCGTTATGACACCAAGCATGGAATATTAAACTTTGTTGATCGGTTGTCCTAACAACGCGTATTCATTGACTTCTGAATTTGAAAACAATGCTCTTATTACTAATGATGATTGCCGATTCTATCATCAAAACTAAATCCGAGGTTCTTGGTTTATCACACATGCAAATGAAATTTTTGTTAAATTTTCCCCGATTTGTTTTCCGAACTCTACCACATTCTACAACCTTCACTATCTCTCGCCATCTTCACCATCTACGATGCGTCTCCCTCCGTCATGCAGTCTTCGCCCTCCGCTCACTGCTGCTACCTTGCACTCTCCATTTATCACCCAGCGTCCTCCGGCTTCTGATATTGAATACAATATCCACCCTTCGTTGTCTTCCCTCCATCTCTCCACTCCTCTATGCATCGCCATTTGCCATCTGGTCTTCGTTCTCCTTCACTGTGCGTGATTCTTCATTGTTCATCTTCCACATCGCTCAGATCATCGCCACCACCTGTCGTACGTATAACACCCCTCCCTCCGCACTATTTCTGCTCTCCGTTGGTACTTTCCGCTCCCCGTGGCATTTCTTCTGCTCTCCGTCCGCTCTTCGTCCGAGTCTCCGTCTGTTTTCCGTCTGCTCTCCGTCCTCTTTCGATCTTCTCTCTGTTCATCCGCTCGCCGCCGTCCTCCCTTGGTCCGCCCTCCGTCTGTTCTCCCAGTACCCTCCGTCCACCCTCCGTCCGTCCGCCCTCCGTCCGTCCGCCCTCCGTCCGCCCTCCGTCCGCTCTCCGTCCGCTCTCCGTCCGCCCCCCATCCGCCTTCCGTCCACCCCCGTCTGCCCCACGTCCGCCCCCGTCCGCCCCGCGTCCGCCCTCCGTCCGCCCTCCGTCCGCCCTCCGTCCACCCTCCGTCCACCCTCCGTCCACCCTCCGACCGCCCTCCGTCCTTCCTCTGTCCTTCCTCCCTCCGTTCTTCCTCCGTCCTTCGTCCTCCTTCCGTCCGCCCTCCGTCCGTCCTCAGCCTCCGACTGGCTCCCGCCGCCCTCCGCGGGGCTCGGTGGCCGTTCGTTAAGAGGGGCGTTGTCTCTCGGCGGCGGCGCTGCCGACTCGCTGCCTCGTTAGGAGCTGTCACAACAGCCCCGCCCCCGCGCCGGGCCATCAATCTCTCTTCTCGCTCCCGCCTCCCGCCCCCGCCCTCTATTTTTAGCGGGCGTCCCGCGGGAGCGTCCTAGCAGGGAGCCGGGCGCACCGCCCCCGGGCGCCGCCCGCGCCGCGGCACCTCTCCGCTTTGTCTCAGCAGCGCCACCTCTGCTCTTCGACGCATTCAAATCCACGCCCTGCGCCGCGACCACTTACTCGGACATGGAATACGTACGGCGTGGATAGATTGAAGCGAGGACTTGGGCAGATCATTTCATAAGTAATCTGGCTTGTTTTATCACTTCCGCTTTTGTGGCCACCACTCAAGACATCTTCGAATATGTAACGTATGTCGCTGAAAACGATGTTTGCGGAGGATGAGATGTGCTCGCTAAACGAGATAAGTTTTTTACCGGTTGAGTTTGTTGTAACATTTCTGCTGATGCTATCACCACTACAGACGTCGTTGAATACTTACTATATTCTTCTACTGGCATCGATGAACATAAAATTTATCTTTAAATATACAGAACGAGTCATTTCAGGTAGAAGAAACACACCAGAGGGTTTTTCTTAAATAATGTCTTTACTACCTTATCCTGAGAAGCATTGATTCCAGTACAAAAGCTTTTTGTAAATTTTCAATTTCATCACTGGAACTGTACGCAGACTTTCAAGATCCAAAACGCTGTTGAAGACTAGGTGTGACATAGCATCATTTGTGAACAGCGAGTGCTGAACACTAGCAACTACTTAATCATTGCTTTCAAAAGTTTTCCCTTTGGTGAATATATTTTACACATATTTAATTGCTTTCAATTAATTACACAATACGCTAGAGGGCGTTCTGCCTCGAATGTCGGTCGCTGTTGATTTTAGATGAGCTTTTTGATACGAATTCACGTGAAAAGGTTCTTTGTCGTTTACTCGTTTACCGTGTCCCTAGGTTACACACATTTTTTACTTTTGTAATTTATTCTTCCAGAGGGACAGATATTACGGTGAGTCACGTAACACGCTTGAAATAAAGTGTTGTCGGTAAAATCGTATCACACTGCTACTGTGTACATTTATAGACTCGTAACTTCCCAGAAAATCTGTCAGTTTTGTAATTTTTTGTGCGCACGAAGGAACAGCTCTCTTCCAAAGACAAATGAAATTAAAATAATTTTACATTGATCGTTTCATAAGAAGTCGTTCCTTCTACTCTGAATGTGTAATTGTAGGTTTTGGTTTATGCATTTTCGAATCTCTAGCAAATTCATATTTGCTGCAGAAGGATAAATCCAAAAGTCGATGGAGTCATAAGACATGTGTATTATATTCTTGTGGTGAAAAGAATTTCGAAATAAAATAAAGGTTTTGTAACCATTGAAAAGCTTGAGACTTTGATGCTTGAATACGACTACATAAGACCACTTAAAATAATGTATTATAATCAGATAATTTTAAACTCTTAACCGAACCATAAATAATAAAAAGATTAAAATATGGTTTCCATTTAATTACTGAAATGAATCAAAAATGGATGAGAAATAATTTTTCCGAAAAAATTGCGACTAGAAAAGAAAAACATCCTCCTGTTTCAACGAGATGTTTTAATGAGCATAATTATTTCCGACGAAAAATGCTTGGAGTTATTCTAATCACTGCCACAGAGATATTAAATTGTAATTTAGAAATAAAATTATTATTTATAACTAAATAATAATTTGAAATATTGAAATGCAATTTCCTTCGTTTAATAAACGATACTCATGAGAAGTGATTGAGTTTAATATCAAATATTGACTGCCAAACCCAATGAGCAGTAGCAAAATAAATACAAGTAAATTTGTTTTGGTGGGAAAACATCAAGCATTTTTGTTAGTGTAATCTGATAGCATCGGTATCAAATTGTTGCTTTTGGAAATTTTTAATATAATTCCCATTATGAATAGCATATAATGAGTAACTTTTTTCTAGAGCCAATTCCGCATTCTCTCTTCCACGATTACGTGAGTGCATTGTGCGTATTATCAGTGACGCAATTGATTCGGTTAAAGAGATTTCAAAATATTTAAATGGGTTCGCATACAAACGAAACTGTTTGGTCGCCATTGTTAGCGGATATTTGTAAATAGAGTGAAATTGTTTAAAAAAGATCAGCGATCGCAGTCCATCCAAACGCTATTACTCATAACAATGAGGCAATCGACAAACGAGCATCTCCCGCTCTGCCCGTCAGTATGTCCTGTGCATCGAATGACATCCCTAGTCGAATGGCACTGGCTGAAGCGCTCCCATCGAAGACGTAGGAGGTCTTGCAGGTCAGGGGAATTTAGAAGTGCTAAAACAGCATATACTTTCTCCTACTGTAAGTGTTACGTAATATTGCAATCCTAGTTTAACACACAAACATGTTTCCAATCCGCAAAAATTTGACAAGGCTGGTCGAGAGCATAGTTTCCGCAAAAGGACGAGACCATCTTCGATCATATTCGATGTTCAGAAACGAAGGTTGGCTTTTCCACTTCAGAATAGTAGATTATTCAACTAGTTTGTAATTCGGGCCTGTTTTGCTCGAATAAAAAAATATTCCCGGACAAACAACGCTAGAAATGAGTTTTGATGAGTGCTATAACATTATAAACGAGTTGCATACACTATTCTTTCGTATAACAGTATTATAAAAATTTAAGGAAGTGAAGTTAATTTGGATGTTGATTTGCAATCTCTGGCCCTTGTTATGATGTCATGGTGTGATACCTGAACAATGTATTTGTTTACAAATGTTAATTAGGCTGAAAGTTATGTCTTATGAAAGTTATAGATGGTTATCCAAGAGCAATTTTGGAAGAAGCTGCAAAAGTAAAAAATTCATTGATATAAAAAAGTCTTGCAAATTTTACGAGAAGGAGTATACAAAGATCTGTTTGTTTGTATTTTTAAGTAAACACAACTATAAATACCTACACTATCTACCAGATCTGGCCAAGCAATATATTAATGTTGGACAACATGTGAATTGACGCCAAAATATGTAAAAACTGGCTAAGTGTTATATCCATGTCTGTACTCTCTATCAGGATTAACAACAATGTATTAACTATTGTTAATTCAATGTACAAGTATTGAGTTGATAATGACCTCAGTTATCGATGCGACTACAAATAAATGAAAAAAGTTTAAGAAATGGATGGGTGAAAAAGAAGCGAATTTTGTAAAAGAATCTATTGTTCTTGCTTATGTCAGAGTGGAATGGTTAAATAATGTTCATGCTTAGGACGAACGCGTTCGTTTTCTCTAATTATTTAGGAGGAAATAAATATATATTGGGAATAGTATACGTTTGTAGTAAAAGGCATTTTATTGAATTTGTAGAATACAAATATGAATGCACAAATAAACTAATTGAATTTATAAATAGAAGATAAAATGAAGCTGACTGTAAGGCAAAATAGATCAGACAACGGTGGAGAGTTTATAAATGAATCGTTTATCAGTTATAAAAAAAAGGGATTAAACCAAAAGTACTACGACACTTCTAAGTAATGACGAAGCAGAGAGAGCCAAATGAACAATTGTCGATGCCACAAGAACTCAATTATTAGATTCCAAGTTATCACTGAAGGTTTGGGCGAAAACTGATCAAACAGCTACTCACGTTATCTATGTAACGCCAACCAACAGAAGAAAAGAAGTAGCAACAAAAGTTTGGTCTGGCGTTAATCCGAATATTAGTTACTTAAATATATTTGATTGTATAACCTTTTACGGAATTCCATAAATAAATTTATCTAAATTAGATGAAACAGCAAAAGATGGTATTTTACATGATATTCCAGATACCGTGCAGATAGCATACAGAATTTGTGATTCAGAGAACCGCAACATAAAAGAGTCAAGAAACGTCGTATTCGTAGAAAATTGAAATGGAATATTCGTCATCCAATGTCTCACATGAGAAATATGATTAATTTTAATTATATATCTGTTATTGATGAGCCTAATAATAATAATAATGATAATAATAATGTGAATAACAAAACTAATGATCATGAAAATGTAATAGGCGTTGTAATGAGAAGTAGAAATACAATCGATCATGAAAATAACGAATACAACCAATTAGTTAATGAAGTAATAATTGAAAATGAATGAAACGAAGAGGAGGACGTTTCAAAGAATGTTTATGATTATTATTTTGAAGAAGAATCATGAAATATTGGAAGATTATCAAGAATAAAAAAGCCTATTCTAAGATATTGTCCTAAAACAATATTTTCATTCTAAATTTTATCTTATCTAAATTTATACGGAAAATTATAATGAAGCGAAGAACTCAAACGAAAGTAATAAATAAAGACGCCATTAATAAAGAACTCGAAAGGCAGTAGTGTCGTAGCGATCTCGAACCGAAGGATTGTGGGTTCGAGTCCCGTCAATGTGATTTTCCGGAAGAAAATAGAGTTCTAATGTAGCAAACGTGTCGGAGGACAAAACAATACAAAATTACTTCCCAGAAACTAGCGCGTGTACAAACACACAAACACACACACACACACACACTTCAAGAACAACAAATAAAACACTCTCATATACACTGTAATGAATTAAATATTTTACGAAAACAAATATGAACTATACCGGATATAAAATACTCAGTACAAATATATCCGGAATGATACATTCATGTATTGGCATTTTTGTGTCAAAATCAAAACTATCATTGTTTTGCATTTTTAGGAGCTCCTGGGTATCTAACAATACCATAGGCACCTTTCACACCGCCGGAGGCTTCTTTCACTATCTGCACGTTTTGGAAATATTAGTAATGTTGATACCGGCCTTTAGAGGGAACGTGAATGTGAATCGCATGCTCCAACGTTAGTTACAGCTTCATTATGTGGATTCGGTAGAAAAGGTAACTCACGTGGAAAATCTTCAAAATTGAAGAGACCTGAATTGTTTGTACTAATTAAGTGGATGAGGTGAAAATAGTTATAACGGTGTTATTGGAGTGTCGACGTTGTTGCGTTGAGAGTAACAGTGATGACACAAATGTTCTTAAGGTGTGTTAAATATTGCGTGTTGATAACGATGCTACTTATTACAGATAGAGCAAATTACCATTTCTTGAAATTTGTACGTGAAACAAGGTATTACAGAGAATACATAAAGTCAATAATAACTATCGACGATTTCATTAAGAGGTCTGTGAAAATGCTGTAGTTTTAAATGAACCTTCAACTTTATATTAAGTTATTTTATTAGAGTATAATTCAATGGGTGCATGCAAGAATCTGATGTGTAACTTTTTTGAAAAAATGAGTTTTTACCATTCAAAAATCTAACATGTGTCCCTCTATTTTCCCACGAAAACTCAAAAGCTCTAAGTAGTTCAGGAATCTCTCAAAAGATAAAAATGTCATTAGGCAGGAACAAAGCTTTTGCCTTCATGCGTGCAAGAATCTGATATGCGTTTTCCTTCTCGCAGCGAGTTCTAGATTAAAGGTTGGAGAAGTACATTGTGTAAATTTGTAATAATGGGCGATAGAGGTGCAAAGAAAACGTTATTTGAAGATTCTATTGGAAATATTCCTGCTAAGTAACGAGTTTATTAATGACTCAAAGACATGGATAATAGCGTTTGATATGCAGGCACTCCAACACATCATACACATACTAAAGTGGCTTTCTACTCCAGGCTAATATGAACTTACAACCTCGAAGATCATGATGCAAATGAAGGTTCATTGCAAGTCTTAGCAAAGGACTTAGCTAGTACTTACCTGATCACAAGAAATAGCATCATGTTTGATCTATTTTCAAAACAACTCTGAAATTCAATCAGAAAAAAGTTAATAGCCTGGTCTGATTCATATGGTGGCCAGAACAAGAATAAAAATATTTTTTCTTTGTGGTACTACTTGGTACATGATCTACGTTTGTTTGGTGAAGCGCAGCATAAATTCTCTCTCCCACGACACACCTTTATTGTGACAGAGATTTTGGGATTATTGAAAAGAAAAAGAGATCCACACTAGGAGTTTACTCTTCAGAGCAGTGGGTAAACATTATCAAGGAAGCGAAACGAAACAAACATTCTCATGTTACAAAAATGAAGAGGGAGAGAGATGTTTTTTCCCCACTCCTATTGTCTCGCCCCTAGACTTCCGCAAAACATATTTTAAAGGAAACTCAGTGCAAATTCAGAAAACGTCGAAAATTAAAATAAGGAAAGACAAATCAGGGTCCGTTGTCTTTGCTTATTCGTACACTGTTTTAGTCCATGTCTTCAAGCGGGGTAAAAAACAATACTCAAAATTATCTGCCTATTTCTCAGCCAAGAAAGGAAGCTCTCAGCTGCATAAATGCAAGCTATGTACGCACATTCCATGTGAGTTTCGGGAGTACTATGAATGCATCCAAAATGTAACACCGAGCTCTTAAACAGTTAAGATTTCAAGAGCATCAGCATTACAGTAAATATTTAAAAGAATAAAGTGAAGTAGAGGAACCAGATAATGAAGAAAATCAGGATTAAGCTTAATGAATTGTAACATATCAATTTCTTGCATTCAATTCACTGTAAGACGCTAGTGTCAAAATTTATAAAAAATTGCTGTGTACCTCATATTTTTAAAAACAAACTAATGATGATTTACAGACATAATTGTGTAATATTTTAATAAAATATTACTAATAAAATAAATTGTAATTCAAAATATTGAAAACATTAATATTCTAGCCAAAAAACTTTACACCTTTGTACCTCAAAACTTTAAAAACGTAACATCAGGTTCTTGCTTCTTTCCATTGAATTGGTCTTTATAAAATGTAGATAAATTGCAAAAGTACTGCAGCTGTGTTACGTGCACAAAAGCAAAACAAATGCCAATCTCTAAAAGAAGCTAATTCACACAACAAAGTGAAACGTGATAAGAATTGGAAAAGGTGAAAATTTCATATACTATCTCCAATACGAATGGTGACGTATTGTGGTAAAGAATGAAAGTGTCAAATCTCCACTCCAGATGTTGCAACCGTGGAGGGAGGGACTGTACGGTTCGGATATGTGGAGGGGGAAATGAACGACAGGGGCGGGGCAGCAGAGGTGGGACTGGTGGGGGTGAAAATAGCATGGTAGGATTAGTTGGGCTCTAGTAGCTGGTTGTGAGTTGTCAGTTGTGTGGTGCCTGAAGAGAATGAGGCGACTTTGGTGAAGGTGAACAGAAATATACAGAGCGTGGCGTACATGAACTGTGATCGAAGAAGTGGAAACAGTAGAGCGTATATGACAACGGGAATGACGCACAAAATTCAACTACCATTACAAACATGCCGACGTACGATACTTTTGAATTGACTGTTGCGTGTTGGGAACGATAAAGTTAGTTGAGTGGTTCAAGCAACGGTGACTGTTGCGATATATGGAATTCAAATCTTGGATGGTAGTGATCGAGTTGATGGTGGGGTTCAGTTGTATAATACACTCGTTACATTTTGATGTTGAAATTACCGAGGCCAAGCGTGGACGTGCTGTCAGACTTAAGGTAAGGACCACATTGTCGGAATGTAACTATCTATGTACTCATTTCGAATATATGCGTAAATTGACGTAAAAGTATGCAGCCTCCTGACATGCCAAAGCTGTGAATGGTTTTCTTAGACACCTAGGAGCTCAGGACAAATCCAAAAACAATGAAACAGTTTCTATTCTGATTCAATTATATGTAACCCCACCTATTCTGAAACCGCGCGTACCCACTGATTTTTTTACTTAGTGCCTCACTGTGTACAACAGACTACCTCACTGTGTACAACTGTACTGTACTCACTGTACCTCACTGTGTACAACAGCTACGCTTCATAAAACTGCAAATCTCCAACACACGAGATCGTCCGCGATAGTTGCTGTTTACCTGTTGCTTTCTCAACTTTTTCATATTCTTGGTAAGTAAATAACTGTTCTACAGTGTACATTACTACAGCATGCTATTCTAGTATTTGTGAAGAATGTTTTTGTTAAATATTTAATTTTTGCAGTACTATACCTATTTTATTTATTATTTTTGAGTAGTGTGCGTGCTACTTTTTCTGAATTTTGGTTAACCAGTAATTTTGCTGCTGTAAGCTACCATTATGAATGAAATATTCATGGGAAGAATACGATATGTGAAACAAAATGTCGTGTCCCACCACCACACCGATGCATGTGTAACACGCGTACAAAGCTAGGGATAACCGCTGTGGTAAAGACTTCTTCCCTACCGGAATCTCTGGTGAGGTGCAGTTTGTTTCGTAAGAGGCAGGACATCTAGTTATTCGTGCGCGCCATAGCACTTGGAGGCATTTACGATAAAAAGGAAATGATACATATTTAATTAGCAATGAAATGTTATTAAAACTTATAAGTACTATGTTAACTAATTATAGAAATAGATATGACAAAACAAAGC
The DNA here is from genome assembly GCA_011170035.1 of Teleogryllus occipitalis. Lineage (NCBI taxonomy): Eukaryota > Metazoa > Arthropoda > Insecta > Orthoptera > Gryllidae > Teleogryllus > Teleogryllus occipitalis. Next base: position 303,716 of record BLKR01014763.1, read on the forward strand.
CTCGTATTAATGTCTATAATGATGGCAATGTCGTAAACACCACACTATTTCCTACCATTGAGCTAAGTTTCACCGAATGATATTTTGGCCGGTTTCTGAGGCCCATCTCCTTTACTCAATTTTTAAATTGTCGGGGTCAAATCTGATAAAAATCTTTCACACCAATTTACTTTTCCAGTCGTATTTATTTACACGGATCACGCCGGGCATTCATACGTTCATTTCACCGCACAGTGTGCACCAAGTACACTCGCACTTCCGCGCCGTGGCACCGACTGAACTCCGTGTCCGCGTCGCATTCGGTTTTGATTGATTGATTTTTCCCTATTTCCGGGCGCGTCAACTGCTTTGGTCATTAGTCCCGTTAGTGTCGTGCATGTTTTTTCTCGGGAGATGACCATGATCTACCCCCGCTGAATGGCGAGATCCGGTGCCGACCTACCGTCGCCTAGCGGGGTTTCCCCCTAAATCAGGACTCTTTAACCAGCGGGGCACCGCCCCAGCCGGGACAAGCTCTTAGCTCCCGACCGGTCTCCCCGGAATATGTGGTAGTGTGGTGCATGTCGTGTAAGTGTGTGTGTGTAAGGGGAGAGGATAATACAAGGAAAGGGAAGGACAGATCGCGCGAAGTCCGTGGCCCGTTTGTTAGGGTCCTGCTCCGGTATTCGCCTGGTGTTGATCGGAGAAACCGATCAGAGCAGCCGTCCGCTAGAATTCTCCTCCAGACAGCAACTGAATTCGACCTAGCTGAAAAGCTAGTGTCGAAAATCCTGCCGCCGTGGGGAGTGTAACCTAGGACCTCCCAGTCAGAGGCGCTGCAATGACATCAGCTGATGCACTGAGCCACCGCTCCCGGTGTCGCATTCGGCGTTGGGCAGGACAGGACTCCGGAGGCGCGGAGCGGCGGCGGGGGGGGCTCGACAAGCAGAATCGTATTTACGCGCGTCGCTTATCGTCGGCGCCGCATCGCTGTTTTATCGCCAGGCTTAGCGCGCGCGCGGTGCTCGCATTGTCCCGCCCCCGCTCCTTCTCCCCCCCACGCCACGCTCCCCGCTCCCGTAGGCGCAGCCTCCGCCGCCGGCCTGTTGTTTTCTTGCCGCCAATCTGCTGTTGACGCAGTGGGCAGCGTCCTCCCGCTTACAGGGCGGTGTGACGGTCGGTTGGGCGATCGGTCGGTCGGTCGCTTGGTCGGTCGCTTGGTCGACTTGTTGTCCGCAAATGTTCAAATCCCGCGACGAGCGACCTGCCGGAGGGTCGTTGCGGGCGTTTGTTTCCCCAAGCCCCTGCGAGCACGCCCGACGCCCAGCTCCTGCGCGCCGCAAGAGCTGATACAAAATGCACAATCTGTGGGAATTGTCCTCTGCCCTCTCGGAGCTGGATGGCGTTTGTTTGAATAACCGTGTAAATCGTCAGGGTACAATTCGGGTTTTATTTTTGTTGTGATTAATTTTTTACTCTTTCACAAATGTTAATACGTTGGTGCGTTTTCAGTCGTGCTATTTGATTTTATGAAATCAATTTCACCTTCAGAAGTATTAAATATTCTATCAGAAACATTGTTGGTGGCTAAAAGATTTTGTTAACATTTTTGTTGCATTATTAGTGATGACTTTTTTTGCACTCTTGAAACACATTTTAATTCAGTACTGTTCAGTATTGCAAACTTGATGACGTATGATTAATATTTTAAATGCATATAAACTTAAAGTTAATTTTAAATATACATTTAAAATAATTTTCACTGTATTGTTGAAGATATTCGGTTTAAAAAGAGAGAGCTACATGATTGAATGTAATAATGTATCACGTATTTCATTTAATATGTTACTTGAATTATTTAAAAAAATATATTTTGATTTTCTGATCCACAATTTTAAACGTATTGTTTAGTGTTCACTTGATCTATTTTGAAGACTACTAAAATCCAGACGATTTTTATTGATAAGACCTAAAATGATTTATCTGACTGAAAATATAAATATGCGTCTGATCACAAATAAATATATGCAGATTTTTCATATTTTGTGAAAGCAAGGTTGCTTTCTTCATTTTGTAAACATGAATTGCTCTATTTCATGGAAAAACAGTAACGTTACTTTACGGTAGGATCGGTATTCTTCTCGGTTATTTGATTTTATGTAAATTCTGCATAAAACTTATTTTGGGATAATGAAAAGAAATGTAAAATAATTAGAAAACGTCAACAATTACGTTCTTCGACAAAGTACTATCAACATTTCGTTATCACAGTGTTTTCTATCCTCTGCATTATTTCATCTACTTCATCATATTCTAAAATCACTTTCTTGAATTTCAAAATTCGTCTCTTCCCTTTTCACTTCCTCAGCACTTGCGTATTTTAATCAGGTTCGAATTTAAACCGCCATCTTGATTCAGTTTTTTTCTCTGTTTGCTCTATTTGTTAAGGCAGACTTGCCAAGCTCGTGGGCAAGGTAACAAGCTTACTAGAGCTCGCGGGCACTGCGTCCAGACCAACTGGCGCGAGATTTAAAAGTAAAGGTTGTACAAATTGCTACGAAGTGGCAATACGTTACTGGATACATGACAGACTTTGGGAGAAGTTACTTGAAATATATTGTCACAAATTTAGCTATATTTAATCCCATTTTCTCTTCAAAGTAAAGAAATAATCCATTATAATAAAATAATACGTCAAATTCTCCATTGAGAGTAAAATATTAAAAAATTTTATCAAAAGTATTTTAATTTAAAAAATAATAGCATTTACTTTCTACGTTCGGGTTAAGAGGTTTAACAGACAAATGTGTTTGTCTGTTAAAGTACTGTCCGCCCCTAGGCGAAAAATTTATCTTATAGAGACGTGTTAATTTATTTCACATTATTTCTAAATTCAGGTAATAACTGAACGATTTAATAACACAACACAAAACGAAAACAAGGAAAGAATTTGCCATCAGACATGTACCTGACACTTACCAAATATGTTTATAAGTATAATTTGGTAAGAAAATAAACATGAAACAGTAATAAGTAGTGAAGAATATAAAACATAATACAATTTTGGGTTATTGATAGAACAAATGTGGCAAACATTTTGGGTATGAAACCACTATTGTCAGCCTCGCAACGTACAGCTTGCTCCTTTTCTGGATTTGGAGAGGAAACGAGAGCGGAATCAGAGGGCGTTGCCAGAGCCCGCAGGAGCGGCGGGCTCCCCAGGCGGGCCAGCGGCTCGTGCGGGCGCGGTTTGACGTGCCTCTCTTAAGGTGTGTGCCGGGATGGTCCCTAGCGTCCCATTCCAGACGCTAATGTAAAATTTACCCTCAATTTTTGTGAATTGGCATTTCGATATAGGTGATGGATCTTGAGTTTTCGAGAAATTAAAATGATGGATTTTAGTTTTCACATACTACATATGTAGTATAGAGAAAGTTAAGTAATTCTGCGGCTAAAAACTGGCCTACAATACCAATGTTAGAAATTCCTCTAATACGTTCTGTACTCAGAATTCCCTTTTTATGGATCCTTGATAGCGAAAAATTATCTGCGTGTCAAAACCCCTATCCACCCGTCCGTCCGTTCCTTCGACTGTCTGTAAACAAAACTAGCGGCTAGAGCGAAAGTAGGATTTTCACCAAAACTGTTATTACCCAATCGATCTGGATGGTGGTGCGGCCCTTGAATTTGAAACCGATGTTTCAATGTTTGGGGAATACTTTTCATGAACTCTTCAAGGCATTTCCATTTTTTACTAAAAATGCTCCCAACATTTTTTATTACACTTTGTCCGCGTTCAGCATAAATGACACTTCAAAATGGCATAAGTTTCAGTTTCGTTTCAATATCTGAATTTTCGAAAATTGCAAACAGTTTTACGATATATTCTTACAACTACAAAATTTCTAAATATGAATATTGTAATGGTTCCAATTATCCTTATCTCCTATCACAATAACAATATTATATTTCCATCAATCTTTCCCAATATATTGGATACCATTATCCTGTTTTACTAGCTCGTCGTAATAATAGGAAGCCACATCAACGAATTTATATCCGTGGGTACGCAGAACCGGCCCATACGGGAAACCGTAAATAACACTATCATTATCGTAGGGATTAATTCTCATTAATTAAAATAAAAATCTGAAATTTGTTTCCGTAGTTGAATAACGACAACTGCGTCTATTTCCTTGTAATTATTTAAATTATTACTTTAGCCAAAGAAAAATACAACAATCACAATTTTTTTAAGTTAACGACACTGCTAATTAATACTAAATATTTTGAATTACTTTCTTTAATTTAATATTGGTGCACCTTCCGAAATTTACTTTACAATTACTCATTATTGGACCCATTTAGCGTTGCTTCCAACCACAATCGCACAATTTTTGTCCTACAATGTGTTTTAAATTTGGTCTTGCTACACAAAAACAAAAAAAATGTCAAAAAGTTTTATCACTTCCCTTTTTGGAGTATCTGCTGCTGTACACTCACGGCCCCATCAGTTTCCACGAACCTTCTTGCGACCACACATTCCAATTCCATCCATTTTCTTCACGAATAACTTAGCGCTATGCCTCTGACAAAACTGTATATTAGAATTTACGGCGCCTACCACGCGTCTCCGTCCGTGCTTTACGACGGCTAATCATCCTCCGACAACTCCTCGACTTTTTCGAAGCGCTTCTTAAAAAAAAAAAAACAGTCGACGGTTCTCCTTACGCTGTTTATCCCTTACATATCCAATTCCCCTCTACTAATTATACACAACTACATGTTTTTAGAAATTCGTATCATTTCCGAAATGTCCGTATATTGTTGTATTCTTTTGACTCGTACATGAATATTCTTTTGATTTCTAAATGCGATTTCTCGCCGCTCGTCATGCTTCAAAAACACTTGACGGCGCTCTCCTCCCATGGCACCATTACTAAATAACTGTTTATAATGTTTCTTTTTGCATGACGGGATCATTACAATATATTTTTAGTAATTTACGTGAAATAAACGAAATTTTAAAACTAATATTTTCCCAAAACGACTCCAAATTGTTTTTTGAAACTTCATGAACTGCATATGATGGCGTAAACGCCATGCTTCATTATTTTGTTTTCTCAAAAATTACCATTATGTATTTTTTTAAAGTATATGTCATGTCATTAATACTTAAATTATTGGCGATTTGAATACACTATTGCATATGTGAGCACAAGAGCTTTAAAAGATTTTTATGAAGTTTCTCGAAACTCGAAAATTTTCTGTGAATTTCGAATTTTCAGATGCAATTGAACGACAATGTCTCAAACTACTCCAAAAACAACCAAAAATGCTTCATGCACCAATAAACAAGAAAAAATAGCACATCATATTTACATATAAAAGAATGCCAATGTCATATACACCAAACCATTTCCTCCCAAATACATAATCATTATCATTATTATTATTATTACTATTATTATTATTATTTTATTATTATTATAAATTTAGCATTCAATATATCAACACCTCAGTTCACTTTTAATTGTTAACCATATTCAATGGTCATTCCCGATTGACGTAACAAATTCTATGAACGACATTGTTTAAGTAAATTAATTTTTGAAACAACTATTACTTAAAACAGATTATTCATTCTATTTTGTAACAAAGTAATTTATTCATTAAATAGGCTGTTTTTAAAAAATGTATACAATAATGCTTTCATTTAAAGAATATTAATTTTCACATTTATGCAAATAGGAGATCGTCGTTTAACAACAATACCGTTGGAGAAAATGTAAAAATAATTTTATAGAAGCAATAACGTATTTGGGCTTTAATAATTAGAATACATTCATTTTTTTGTTAACGAGGAATATTCTGAATTCTGTACTGGGTGGAAAACATTCCAAAGCCGTGCTGTATTCTCGTTTCGTTCTGGCAACTAATCTAGCCGAGCAGAACTTCTCAATTACAAGCAATTTATTCGTATAATCCCTGCGGAGCAGATACCAACAGGAATAGCCCCAATTTGACACACTTCATTAACTGCGGGAATATTGCTGCATTTGCTTTTTGCCAACTCGCGCGATCTGCGCGGCGCGCGACGGCCTTCTGCTGTTAAAAGTTGGCCGTGACGGGGCCGGGCGGGCACCCGGCCGCTGCGCGCGCGCGCACGCCGCGGCTCCGAAAGCGGCCCGACTTAACTCGCTTTACAATCAACGATCCGCGCCCGGAGAGCGGCGCTGTGCGTCGAAGCTCGCGGAGGGAATCGGATTGCGACCGCCCCGGCTCCTCCCACGCGGCGTGGTTCCGCGCTGCCCCGCCCCGCGCGGCTCTGGCTGTCGCTGTTAACAACTGCGAGCGCCCCGCCACGCCGAATCCGACCTTCCAACTCGCGGCCACACCCCCGCCCGCTCCCACTCCCCCGCCTCTCCCCCTGCGCCACCCCTACAGACCTCCCATGGCCACACACCCAGGACTCGCCCCCGCCCCAACCCCGCTCCACCCCTACATAACTCCCGTCCCTCCCATGGCCACACACCCTGGGCCCGCCCCCGCCCCCGCCCCAACCCCGCTCCACCCGCCCGTACTCCTCCCCACCACTGCCTCACCCCGCCCCACCTCTCGCCACTACCATTTCCCCTAATCGTGTCTCTACCCTTGCGCCACTCACGTTGGGACCACCCACGCACCATCGCCCCTACCCCTGCCCTATCCCCGCGCCACCCCCACACTCTTCCATCCGTTCCCCGCCCCCGCCACAGTGCCCTGCGTTGATCCATCCCTGACCCGAACAGCTTCCGCCTCCTTCTCGCCACGCCTCTGTGCGCAGCACAACCGCTCCCACAGCCATCCTCCACCGGCCACTTCTACCCCGTCGTCCACTTCCACACTGCACCTCCCGTCCCCTCCTCCACCATGTATCCTCACTCACCCCCATCTTACCCAACCAAACCCTGAATAACCCCGCTTATCCTCGCCTAACCTTGCTTGAACCCGCCAATTTTCACCTGTGTCCCGCCCCACTAATCTCACCAAACCCCTTCCTCCACCTGCCCCGCCTACTCCCACACCCCACTCCAACTTCACCTAACCACGCCACCCACTCAACCCTCGCCACGTCCTCTCGATCGTCTGCCCATCGTCGCTCGCTGCACGGGTTGGGACGCAGCTAATTCAGGGCCCGTCTTGTAGAACGGGCGTGGTGGAAGGCGCGCGTCCCAACTTGTCCCGTTTGAACTTCGGCGAAACGGTTTCCGTTAATTTACAACTTTTATTTCTGTGTAATGCACTCTGCGGGGAAGGCCCACTCGCAGCGGCGCAGGGCGGGGCTGGAGGGGGCGGGCCGGGCGACCGGGTTGAAAGCGGATATGTGCGAATCTACGTGCGAGAAGGAGAGAGAGAGAGAGAGAGATGCGAAAGAAAGCGGGAGGGAGGGTGAGAGACCAACGCTGTGGCGGGAGGATGAGGAACTGAGAGCGTCCACTTCGAGCCACGCCCCCTCCTCCCGCAAACCTTCGGCTCCGCGAGCGGACTCTTTCAGACTCTCCGGCCTGCAAATTCAATTTATTTGTATTTATTGCGTTACATATATGCTTTTCATTGTGCTACAAAAATCCGCGCGGAGGTAGGAAAAAACGGCGTCACCGATATGGAAGTTATAACGTCGACAACTGAAGTACCGGCAGCGGTAGCTCAGTGCAACTGATGTCACTGCAGCGCCTCTGACCGGGAGGTCCTAGGTTCGAGTCTCGGCAGCGACACTAGCTTTTCAGCTAGATCGAATTCAGTCGCTGCCTGGAGGAGAATTCTAGCGGCCGGCTGCTCTGATCGGTAGTTTTCCGTGGTTTCTCCGATCAACACCAGGCGAATGCCGGAGCAGTACCCTACCAAACGGGCCACGGACCGCGAGCGATCTGTCCTTCCTCTTCCTTGTCCTATCCTCTCCCCTTACACACACACTTACACTAACATGCACTACACTACCACATATTCCGGGAGACCGGTCGGGAGCTTAGAGCTTGTCCCGGCTGGGCGGTGCCCCGCTGGTGGGAGAGTCCTGGTTAGGGGGAAACCCCACTAGCCGACGGTAGGTCGGCGTCGGATCTCGCCATCCAGCTGGGGAAGACCACCGCCATCTCCCGAGAAAAAAACATGCACTACACTAACGGGACAAGTGACCAAAGCAGTTGACGCGCCCGGAAACACGAAAAAACCAAACCAAACCAAACAACTGAAGTTAAACAGGCGCGGGCTGGGAGACGGGGAGGATGGGTGAAGTTCGCGGGAGGAGTGGGGGTGGCGGGGATCGGCGGGGAGCTACGCGGTGTAATATTACGCGCGGGGATACGGTGCAATGCGCCCCAATTTGATGAAACATTGATTAATACGTGGAATGAAAACAGCTCTTTGCTCTGAATCAGTGTAAATCTATGTCATTTGCCTGGGGCTCCACGCGCTGCACTGGATGTTGATGAGCGATGCTTCTTTTGTCAACATGTTTGATGCAGAATTAATGTTTTTATATTGTAAGTGCCAGGGGTAAGTGATTTGCTGATAATTATAGTTGTATGTGGCTGAAAACCAGTATTGTGAGAATGATAAAATGTTGCTTGTGTTACGAATTGTTCATGTTATTACCTTCATGTTTTCTTCTCATTTTTTTAAAACATCCTAAAATTGTTTTGGTCGCAGTGATTTAATTAAAATTCGATTAAAATAAATTAATTGAGTCTGTCACATCATTTTGATACCACATCATTTCTTATAAATCTCGGTTTAGAAAGTTCTTGCTTTTAAAATAGATCATTATTGACTCCAAAAGTTTATTTATTCTTGCAAGAAGAATCTCCCTTTCGACGAGTTTCCTTGCGTGTTTGTGTAACAGTGTCTGTTTACTATGAAGAGGATAAAAAATTGGTAAGTATTTTAAAGAACAAATTTAAATTATGGAATTATTTTACGGTGCTTAGTTGTTCTTCAAATGTCTTTTATTATATCAAGTTTACCTGAACATACCATGAGAAAAACGTTTGTACATTGTGCTTATCTATGAACCATCGAAGTAATTGAAAGCTTATCTGATTTAATTTTACTTTCTAACCTCATTTCGTACGAAGAGAAAATTGAAATCGTGTGAAGTATGTGCTGTTGAGCAACACTAATTTATTGGTTTTCATTCTGAAAATAGCAAATTTTCATAAATTCGATTAATTATTTCAAAATATTTCAGTAATGTAGTTATTAATAATGAATGTTTCAATAAAACCATATTATGTTCATATTCTTGAAATGATTTCAGTAAATTCGAAGAATGCAAACTGTGAGATAACAATTTAGGTTCATATGTAACTTGTTCATAGATACTCGCCTCATCATCAATGCGAGGAAGTAAAAAACATTCTGTTAATTTAATAACCAATATATTCCGTGTAAAATCTATCAGGGGATTTCAGAAAGTAAAATGTGGAGTATTAATTAGTTAATAGGGGCAGAAATATCATTGAATTTAATTCAAATTAATTTTATTACTATAACTATTGTTTAGGAATCCCGCAAATATTTTGTGAAAGTAAATATTTGGATAATGAATGATAATGGGGTTTTGAATGTTAATTGATCAGAAAACATTAATAGAACTATTCATGGATAAAACGTAAAAGTCTTTTGGGTAATATAAAGTTTTGTGACAGACCCTGTTGCTATTGTAAAATGTTTTGACAACCGCTACCAAAGACATAACTATGAAGATTTTTCGAAAACAGTGTGTTAGCAAATATCTATTTATAGGCAATTAAGAAAGTTAGTATCTTTAATATAAGAAAAAAATCTGGAAATGATAGACCTTGTATCCGCAAAATTGAAAAAGAAATAATATCATCTATAATATAACATTCCTATACTGATCTGTTTGAGTTCTCATTGTCAAAATTATAAGCCAAGTAACCCTGCGCGCGCCAAGTGAAGTGTTAATTTCCGTGAAAATTGACACTTACCTAACTACGTTGCCTACTGTCGATTCGTGTGTCTGGAGTTGCATTATTGCCCATCACAAATGTGACAATAATTCAGTCGGGTGTGCTCCAATAAAGTGAGTGAATGTGCTGAAAACCATTCCAGTATTCTGTAACCTACAAAATTTAACCAAAGTAGTAATAAACAGTATTTCACTTTTGAACTATAGTTTGTACTTTTTGGCGTACTTTATAGAGAGAGATTTGTAAATCAGCAGGGAAAAACGACAATTTTTAGACTGAAAAATTCCTATTGTAGGCCCCCGATGTTGAAAACCTAGACTAGATACGTTCTTGTGTGCGTGTACTTATTTGTAGCAAATTCTTTCCTCTAAAATATTGTTTTGACAGAAAACACATTTTGTAGGATCTTGATAGCGATAAAATGTTTACAGCAAAATGTCTGTCCGTTCATTTCTCTGTGAACAACGCTAGGGGATAAACTGTGTGCAGGATTTTCTCCAAAACCGATATTGGTGAATCATCTGATTCATGTCACTGCCCATCATTTTAAATCGGATATCTTTACTTTTGGGGGATTTTCAATAAAACCTCAATTTTTTAAATAATGGATTCCACATTTTTCTTTAATTCCTCTCCACAGAGCAATACCCGCTTATAAAAATGGCGCGGGTATCATTTGCGTTACACTCTCTGAATTTTCTTAGACTGAAAAAGTTCTATTTTTCCGCTATTAAAGATAGTTTTTTAAACTATTAAAGATTAAACTATTAAAGATAGTTCTTTAATAAAATCTGTTTTAAGACTAGTTTTTTTCATTTTTAAAATTAATTTTTGCATTCATTTACTTGTAGCGACTCAGACGATTTACTTTTATTCTCATTAAAATAGGTTAAAGAGGTCATGCAAATTTGGAGGTTGCGTTTGAAGGAAAATATCTTTTCGAATTTACATGTTTTTTCTGCTTGAAGAATCATTTCCTTTAAGTTAATGTCGTTTGTTTTTTTACCTTAAGGTGCAAAAATTCATCTGCACTTTGTTGTAAATACTTTCATTTAAGAACAGAAAATATAATATCAAATACGTGTGTGTCTGGGAGTAATACGCACCGCACTTGATTCGCCGTGCCACTTTTTCCACCCAGGGATAAAGGAGTCTGCTGCAGGAAACCCATCCGCTGCAACGCGTGCACTGTGCTCTGTGATCCGCGCGCCCCCTCTGGCACAAGGTGCGCCTGGCGACCGCAACAGCCGCCGCTCCTTCATAGGATTCGGCGTTTTTCCCGCTTCGCGCACCGCAAGCGCTCGAACACGTGTCGGCCGTGCGTCGCTCGCCCGCACACGTGTGAGTCAATATGCGTGGCCTCCGCCACGCCCCCTCCAACCCGCGCTTTTACTCCTCTCATTGGGCGCACTGATCGCCTATGCGCCGATGCACTTCTGCCTCCAAGAAACAGGCAATATATTTGGACAATATCTTCAACACCCAGGACTTAATGCTTTTCTCGACACCATCGTGTTTTACCTAGTTTTTAAACGTTTTTGAATCTAAGTGCCTCTGTTACGGCATTCAATTGGTGTCTGATTGCTCCCGGTTTACCAATCGAATGCAGAAAAACCGCTAAGTTTAGAACTCGAAAGTAGATCCTAATATAAGAAGCTTAAGTTACGAGTACGTACTTCAAGAATATTCGCAATCTCACTTGCTAAGAAGCAGTTGTAAAGGTGAAGAACAATAATTGCTTTATGTAATTATAATAGGCAGGCATAATTCACTACAGTAATAATTGCATATGGTTACCTACACTTCAATTTCAGTGTAATTCGCTTAGACTATTGTTTACTATTCCTTTCAATAATTTTTTTCTTTGTCAGATATCATTTTTTTATTCTACGATTGGAAATCTAGACAGCAGAATACAGAGGAATAATTAACCATGCTCATACTCCTCCTGGTGTCTGGCTGAAGCAATATTTTTTGGTTGTTTTCCCGGAAACTCTGATAGTCTCATGTTTCTGCTCCACACAAATTAAGTTAGAATTTTTATTGAGTATTTGAGGTGGTTTCATTGTGCGAACTTACTAAATGCCTTATTATGACATTGTCTAAAAAAAGCAAAGAAGTTTACCAATGGGAAACGGATGTCTCATTAATCACAAAACATCACATAAAATAAAATTGAAATGTATTTTATATGTAATTTCCATGCTTGATGGACACTTTACTACAACTTGGCGTAGTTTGTGATAATTAGTAACACTTCAGAGAAACTCCGAATTTTTGTGGCAAATTTCTCGTTCCTATACTAAACATTGTGTTCTCCACAAAATTATGTACGTAATATTTTGTAAAAATATTTAATAAAATACAAACTCTGTGATGTCATTACAATCTGTTCAATATTCGAGTAAAAATTATGACAATACAAAGTAATGTTTTTTTTATTTCAAAAATTGAATATTTATCCAAATAACTCAAAATGGAACCCTTGTGTACGATGTATAATAAATATTAAATGTGCACATGTAGGGTTAACTAGTACACCTGGTGACTCAACGTTTTGCCATCCACACTTCTCGAATTTCATATTCATATACTTATTACATATTGTTCTTTATTATTTTTCTCCCATGGAGTGCATATTTCTACCTGCCATTCTTCATACTCCAACCCCCACCCTCACCGGCAACCCTGCAACTTGTCATCTCCATCATTCTGCCTGCTTAGCGGGGGACATAACAGGGATGGCGCGTAAGAGGCGCAGGGTTGGCACGAGGGCGGCGCGGGGGCGGCGCGGTGGTGACGCGGGGGCGGCGCGGGGGTGGCGCGGTGGCGGCGCGGTGGCGGCGCGGGGGCGGCGCGGGGCGGCGCGGGGCGGCGCGGGGGCGGCGCGGGGGCGGCGCGGGGGCGGCACGGGGGCGGCGCGGGGGCGGCGCGGGGGCGGCGCGGGGGCGGCGCGGGGGCGGCGCGGGGGCGGCGCGGGGGCGGCGCAGGGGCGGCGCGCGGCGCGGGGGCGGCGCGCGGCGCGGCGGCGCGGGGGCGGCGCGGGGGCGGCGCGGGGGCGGCGCGGGGGCGGCGCGGGGGCGGCGCGGGGGCGGCGCGGGGGCGGCGCGGGGGCGGCGCGGGGGCGGCGCGGGGGCGGCGCGGGGGCGGCGCAGGGGCGGCGCGGGGGCGGCGCGGGGGCGGCGCGGGGGCGGCGCGGGGGCGGCGCGGGGGCGGCGCGGGGGCGGCGCGGGGGCGGCGCGGGGGCGAGGGAGAGCGACGCTGGGGGGGGGGCGTCTTGGAGGTGCCGAGGGGGTGGCGCCGTGGTGCAGGTGTGGGGCAGCGAATGGCGGAGGGGCGGGGGAGCGGCGTGGGAGTGGCGCAGGGGGTTGAGCAGGGGTGGGGGCAGTTTGAGGGGCGGTGGGGTGCGAGGTGGGGCGGCGCGGGGTAAGCGCGAGGTGTTGCACGAGGGGGGTTGCAATGGGTTGGTGCGGGGGCGCAGCTGAGAGAGGCGGGGACGCGGGGCGCGCGCGGGTGGGAGTGGGGGCGGCGACGGCTCGACACGAGCACAACGGGGCGCCGCGCCAGTTTTGCCAACTCGTAAAAACGTTTAACGTTGTTTGGCGTATGATTTACGCCCGGGATTTGGATAAATTTGCGATATTACGCGGAGGTTAATGAATGCGTAATTGAATATGTTATTGCGCGCCGCGTCCGCCGCGGCAGCTCGCCCCTAAATCCTGCGCCCGCCTCGTTTGCGCGCCGGCCGCCGCGCGCGCTCGCGTCGCGATAATGATGATGCTGATTGCGGCCACGTTGACCTCGCGGCCCGGGAGGCGCTGGGCGCGTTGGGTATCATGGTGCGTTCACGCGGCGCCCGTTCGTAGGGCGCTGGGCGAGTAAATCCGCTTCGATCGCGCGCGTCTCCGAGTTTCGCGAGTAGACGCCATCCAATTTTAGCCGGTTGATAGGAATATACTTCGTGTTTGTTTATTTTGTTGCAAGCTTCTGAACTGTCAGGTTTCTCTATGTGTTTAAAAGTGTAATGGTCAATGAACCTTATCAGGTTTTAGATAAGTGTAAAAAAAGAGTTTAGCAAAAATTGTATTGATGAGTATATATCGGCATGGTTAATATATCCAGCGAGTTTCTGTATTTGTCCGTTCCGTTTTGTTCAGTGGATGTACGAACTATGAGAGACAGAGTCGTTTGGCGCTTTCAGATTACATCTAGCAGAGTACGTATAAACAGGGCAAAAACATCTACCTCGTCTTCCTAAGAAAAATCTCTGTTCTTTTAAATTTTTCTTTCAATCCTGTGTTGATGTCTTTTAGTAAAAGTTTGATAAAGATACCTGTGTCACACAACCTAAAGTGCATTCAGACCACATTCGGATCTAAAAGTTTTGATGTTTAAATATTTTCCTGTGATCATGAAAACTTCGTTCTGTTCTGTATTTTTTCTGATTTAGTGAAAGTCTCATTAGTGTTTTCGAAGATCCTGCGGCATTTAGGAAGCCTGTGTAGAATGCGTCAGTGCCCTTGTGCTCAGTTAGGACGAATAAATCATTGTAAATGATGAATCTGTCTATTCTGGTTTACTAGAACTATGATCAATGTACTACATTGTCATTTGCCGTAATTAGACATGTTGAGATCCACGGAGAAAGTTGCTCTGACGTGTACATTTGTGTTATAATAATTGTTCCACTTGATATTGAATTTTAGCCTCTTTAATGAGGAATCCGCATAAAACGTTGTTTGAAAGGTTATAGTAATTTAGAAGAAATTATTTTAACGAAAAATTATTAGGTGTGTTCTAGTAGTAGGGTCGTACTGGGGATGTAGCGAGTGTTTCCAATGTGAATATGTGTTTGTGTTGCATTTATAGTTGATAGTGTCAAAACCAAGTTGGTTGTTACACGATTAATATTAATCCAACTTCTAACGAGAACATTCAACAACTTCTGTGGTTATCTTGTTGAGAATCTATAGTATATGAAATATAATTTCCCTTCAGTATTATATATAATAAAAGAAAAATTACTTATCTTACGAATTTTTATTTGATTTGATTTATTTAGTCAAAAAACAGAACAAACTGTATGTGATGTATGGAGAGAAGATCATCTGCGCATGTCACGAACGGCGAACATATTCCATGCATGGTATTCCCACGTGGCAGAGATTCTTCGGAAGGGCATCGTACTAATTAATATGGCTTTTTCAGCCGGAATTGCGCGGTAAAAGTTGTGTATTGGTTCTATTCTTATAAATGAAAATGTAAAATGCGTATTTTCATCGAGGTAATTTATCTGATGGCATCGCAAATAGAATCCTACAAAAGTTGATCGCAGAGGCACCAAGCGTCTTCCTAGAAATGTGGGAGGCTTTTCAGCAGTCCCTACCGATAAACTCTTTATATTGCTGAGAAACAGACAATAATGGCGACGAAAGTGATTGATGTGTTACCCAATGGTGAAACCGAAGAATTTGTGTCAGGGCGAGCGCTAGTCTCGAGATTTCGGTAATAACGGTCCGACTGATGATCCCAATGAGGATCGAGGAATCTAGCATTTGATTGCAGTTTCAGACTCATTTTTATTGAATATTTCATTTAACAAGAAGCACTAGTTAAGGAAAGGTTGTATTTGGAAATATCAGTTCTGGAAGGAAGCTTAATTCTGGCTGATTGTCCGAGTAATTCATAAAACGCGGAAATACATTACTCTCATGATTACAAAAAATCCGCCACAATTTACCAATTCACGTAAATGTGCACTGCTGGTTAAGAAAATATAAAACATAATTTGAGATTTACGTCAGAAATATCTTTCAAATTACTTTCAAAACACACCGTATATTAAAATTGAAGATAAACTTACTCTTATTTTTTGGCCAAGAACTTTAGACCTACCAATCCACAATGTTGACATATCAACAATGCACTTTTCCCCATACTATGTCACACAGTTTTTAACAGTTTTTGACGTTTTTTGGTTAAATAAATAAATAAGTAAAATATTATTTTCTTGCTCTTTTTTCTTTATCGGCAAGTTTTCCTGCTAAAATGTTCTCTTCGATCTGGCCCAGTGTAAGGGGATCCTATCTTCTTAGAGTTTGATACTTATGAGAGCATCGGCGTCTGCAATATTGTCAAACCGGGAGAGGTGGCTCAGGGCATCAACTGATGTTACTATAGTGCATCTAACTGGGAGGTCCTAGGTTCGATTCCCGGCGGTGACAGAATTTTCGACACTAGCTTAATACCTAGGTCGAATTCAGTCGCTGTCTGGAGGAGAGTTCTAACGGCCGGTTGCTCTGATTTGTAGTTTTCCGTGGTTTCTCCGATGAGCACCAGGCGAACAGAACCATGACAAACGGAC
Source organism: Teleogryllus occipitalis (assembly GCA_011170035.1). Classification (NCBI taxonomy): domain Eukaryota; kingdom Metazoa; phylum Arthropoda; class Insecta; order Orthoptera; family Gryllidae; genus Teleogryllus; species Teleogryllus occipitalis. The sequence continues at coordinate 320,030 of BLKR01014763.1, forward strand.
CAAGGACCACGCGCAATCTTTCCTTCTTCTTCCTTGGTCTATACTCATCCCTTACATATACACACACGCTTTCATGCACTTAACTACCACATGTCGGGATATCGGTCGGGAACATAGAGTTTGCTCCGATTGGGGCGGTGCCCCACTGGTAATACCTGATATTGAGGAAAACCCTGTTAACCGACGGTTGGTCGGCGCCGGATCTCGCCATTCAGTGGGGGAAGATCACCGCCACCTCTCGATGAAAGAACTTACAGGAAGAATGACCTTGGTAGTTGACGCGTGCGGAACCACTAGTCAATCGATCAGGAAAGAGATTGGCAAAATTCTTTTCAGATCTCATCTCGGAGTCATGAATAGACTTCTTGTTTTGTATTATTTTGCTATCTTTTACATATCCAAAAAATCAGCGTTTTTTGATGGGATTTAAACGCATTTTAGATGGGATCTTGCCGAAATGCTAGTCTTTTCGCAAATTATTACTAGATTTTTATTTCTGAATTTCAAGATTTTCATCTTCATGGGCACATAGTTTTATCTTCCTATAATTGTAAAATAAAACAGCAACTTGCTTGTTTGGCAGAAATTTGTGTTTGATTATTTGAAACATTTTTGTTTCGATCTTGGCCACTGCGTAATTGGAGCGAGATAAATTGCGCGCATGAGATAGAAATAAAATCAACTGTTACGAGAGACGAGTGTTGGGGAGAGAGGACTAAGCTACCTCCTAATGAGTCGTTGGGACGGGAACTCTAACAGGAATATGCCTTGTGGCATGATGTTTGATCTTCGTTATTCAAGCGCGGGTTAAAATGATGCGCTAACCCTCGGTTTTTGAAGGCAAGTTTTAAAGTTGTTCGAAAATATTTAGTTGGTATGCGTTCAATAATTTTGAAGTATGAAAATAAGGGTCACTATAATGCATGTGCTCCGGCTAGGATATGTACGTTTTAAAAATCTCAGCGAAATCAACATCGAGCGTTCAGAACTTTCTGAACTTGCTTATATGGTCCTTTTAGACTGTATGAGTATAATCCTCTTGAATAATTCTCAATATACGATAATTGAGCAAATAAAAAACTTAAAATTGAGTGCCCTATTTGGATGACAATGGGAATTAATGGAATACAATCGGCAATGACGCTGTCTCAAAATAAGACGAACAATATAGAATAGAACATTTTCATGTCAACAATCTAGAATCTTATTGATTATGAATTATCATCCATAGTTGTTAGCATTTCATGAGAAAATCCAATAAATTGGCAGGAAATTTATATGCTGTGATAAATAACTATTAACTACACAAATTTAAAATCCTGCATTCACATTGCAATGGTTTTACCAATATAGCAAGCAAAGTCTCGAGAGACGTGTTAATGCACTCGATATTTCTCTGGGCGACTCTGTCGTTGTTTTCTTTTTTATTTGAGAGCGCCATGGGAGCATTAATCTCATTTGAATTTGCGCAATAAAGCAATTTTTGCCTAATGATCAATGCAAATATCGGTCTTGACGTTTACAGGTTGATGCAGGTAATATCCTCCGAACTTAAAGCGGCATTCTGATGTATATTCACAAAATTGTACCGTAGCGATATTTTCGCATTGACGAGGTTACAATTTAATAATACATTTATCACATTCAAATTGTTCAGGACACATTCTTCCTGAAATTCGTGTAATTCGTCTTCCCTTGTTTAATTACATTTGAATATTAATGAAATTTTACCTTTATCAGCTACAACATGACTTCCCATCAATTTACACGAAACACAAATTATAACCTAACATTAATATTAAAATATTGTTCTGTGGTCCCATGAATCATTCTTATTTCTTTAAAAAGTAATTATTCTTATTAAAGATTTACACTTATATACACAGTGAATTTGTGATTGTTTTGATTAAATGTAATAAGTTGTAAAGTTTTCCAGACATGTACCATGTATTAAAATTTCAGTTACGAAATTTCACTCAAAATGCTCTGTATCATTATGGGTGTTAGCAATAACGGCTGCTTGGAGAGTATATTTATTCGGGCTTTTGAATAATCAGCTAAATTGTTGTTGTTATTATTATTATTATTATTTAATTGTCATCTTCCCGTCACTTTGTTGGACGCTATTATGGTCGGAGAATATGTTCCGCAGGCGTAAAGAAAATTCAAATTGTGACCATGAATACATAACTGAATTCTTTGAAAATTTTATTATTATTATTATTATTATTATTATTATTATTATTATTATTATTATTATTATTATTATTATTATTATTATTATTATTAAAGAAACTTTTCCTCTTCCAAGAATTCGGTGAATATCAATAAAAGAATAGATGAATATTTACTTCAGCAATGGTTTAACGAAAAGTGGGAAGGCTATTTTGAGTTTCCAAAAAGCATTTTTTAAATAAATGTATATTCTCTTGTAAGCCATAAACTCTATATACGTTGGTTTCAAAAAACAACACAATATATATTACAGCATTTATTCTACTATTTACATTTAAAGTTAACCCAATTAGGCTCCTGTCGTATTTTGTTAATATCATGTCTAATCGTTTGTAACGGTAGAGTGGGTTGCAATGTAGAGAAATTTCTATTTTGTGACATCATGAGGCTGATCATGAGGATGAATGGTGGTTACATTTGTAGCTGAAGGAAGGCGAAGGAAGACGTTGCGATTCAATTGTTTTATGAATGATATGAGGAATTGAATGCCAATGTCGCGGTGAAGTTGGTTATTTCGGACAAACCGGGGGGCGTTAGTGATTTATGGAAAAATTTCTTATGAAATGTTTATAGGCGATTGAGATTAGAATGGGATGATGTAAATCATAATGAAAAGGCGTAATTTAAAGGAACGAATGATAATTTTGTACAATAGAACGACGTTTCTGAGTTTAAGTTTTGATGATCTAAGTGACAGATAAAGTTTGACTGATTTTCCATGAGATTTATTTACAACAGTTGATGCGATACTTCCACTGGCGGTCGAGGCACTCTTTAAGATACTTCACTGTCTGTGATGGGAGCTGCCAGGGAATGAATGACTTACAGCTTGATAAAGAAATCTTTAGGCTCCTTCGTAATGGTTTTGCAATTTCGAGAAGTCTGTTGTGTAACGTTTAACTGGATTTTAATTCATTCACTATTTTGTGAACTTAACTTGAAGGGCTGAGAGATCTTATTGTAACTTGGCAAATGCAGTATCGATATCATAGGTGGATGTGAAATGAACTGCGTCGTCAGCGAATAAGTGTATTTCAAACAGAGGGGAAGATGTATATCATAGCACACTAAACAGAAGAGGTCTGAAAAGACAGTCCTGCTTCGGAGGATAGAGAAAAGTACCCTAACCCATGCCCGGCTCCTAATGCAAGCCCCTTGACTTAAAGCTCTGTAGAATACTGTTGCCTATTGGAAACATATAAAGTAGTAGTTATTTGCAAGACCGCATCCCAGTCAAGCGGTAGTGTCTTCATTTTCACTTGTTGCAGTACAGTTGGCCATTAGTGTGAACAGTGAAAAGCCAAGTTTTTTCAAAAGATTATTCTCAGTTGTCTGATTTCTCTAATACATCCGTAAGTCTTTTAACCATTACATTATTTTGAAGCGAACATTTCAAGCTATTGATGTAGGGCAATGCAATTTATTTTACCTGTCTTTTACAAATTTTATTGAAATTTCGAATAAAAACACGCTGGTGCCTAACCCGAGCTCTCCAAAGATTCCTATCGCGGGCGCCCAATTTCTCGTCTTGTAAAATTAAATCAATTAAGATATTTAGCTCTCCTTACACTTAAGGAGTCTAATAAAAAGTAGGAGCCTACTCAAATGCCCGTCAGTTCGAGACGACAGGAAGAATTAAGAGGCCAAGAGACAATTCCAGAATTTAATCTCAGACTTTTCTTAAAATTAGTTGTAATTAATTTACATAAATTGCTTTCGTTTTATTATACTGGATGTCTGATAAGTCACTCCCTGTTTTGGATAGTTATAATTTCTTTATTTATGAGCCTATTCTTTTACAACTAGTTTTGTTAGAAACAGTGATTATTGAGATTTTTAGTTCAACACCGTTTTCAATCTCCACGTGAGCTCCAGCATTCTCAATGCATTTTTTAAACGAACTGGTACGTCCGTGGCTGCTGCCCGCAGTATGGTTCGTGGAACATTGGTTAATACTTAAGATATTGTTGTTTCAAATTCATCCAAGTTCTTTGGTTTTGTATTGTAAACCCTATCCTTAGCTCACCTCCAGGGGAAAAAATCGCAACGGGTTAAATCAGGTGGCTGGCAGGGCAGTCCATTCATGTATACCACGCCTGCGTATTCAACGACCTGGGAAATGATCATGCAGTCATTCGCGGACATCATTTGCAAAATGTGCAGGTGCTCCTTCCTGCATGAAACGGATAGATCCACTTTGAAATTACAGGCCATGGAGTAATTTCTTAGGGCTCCACAAGAACAATTTACGAACTCTGCTGACATTCTCATCTTTTCTCAAAGTTGAGGGGCTTCCTGACCTCCTTGCATCAACGATAATCCCTGTTGTTAATAATTTGAAATGGTATTTTTAGCTGTTTTTGCATCTAGTGTAGCATGGATTCCTCGTTCACACCTCCACCACTTTTGTACTTGCACCACAGATCCCCAGACCTCATCATGAACTGCTATTCTGGCCCGCTCTTCGACACTCAACACAGGCGACACTTTCAACTGAAATGTAAGAATAATCGTGCTAAACAAAACAACTCCAGGAATACTCTTTCCATCAAATTTGGTTGTGAAAACATAGGCTCATAAATTAAGAAATTGTATCTATCCAAAAAAGAGGAGTGATATATCAGTCACACTGTATATTAGTATTCTAAAGATTGAAAGTTACATTCCTGTTATTCAGTAGAGCTGTAATCCACAGTTTATTGGAGCGCCAACTGTTCTATATGCCTCTGCAATTGCTTATTTTACTGCTGAGATATTTGCAATTGTGTCTGCAAGTTTTGCTCTTTAGTTTAACGAAATTAATTTCTCCGTAGGCATCGGGGCGAAGTTGTGCAGGTCATTTCGTATAGTTTGCCTCGTGTCAAGAATGTTATTTTTAAACTTGCACTATGTGTTATAGCACTTGCAGCTGTTTAGTTTATGTACACTGTCACTGTTATTATTAGGAAAATTGCCAACAAATTCTTCGACTAATATACAGCAGTGTTCTGTCCCAGCTAATGCTAGTGTTGCGATACTTATTTTCACCAAATAAGAAAGAAAATATTTCTGAATAATTTCTTTTTGGTATAGGAAGATAACCGCACGTCAAAAATTTACCATGAAAAACGATTCCTGACAATACTACAATACATCGTTACGCCAACGAACTTGAAACATACTTTCCGAAGAAAGTAAAATGTAGTAAATTTTTTTAGATTAATATGTATAAGATCAAATAGCTAAAATTGAATTATATTTTTTTAAATTGTCAATGCAGCCAGTTATATCTTCCCAGAGCACTAAGTAGAAACACATTGCATTTCGCGGCTGTAGTCCATTTGGGGTCCCTCGTTCCGCCATAATGGGCAGTGGTAATAAAGTGCAATATTGTACATCCCTTTCATCCCCTGCAGAGCGCTTCGCAGCTGCTGGCCTAACAGTGAATGTGCGTCGGTGCGCTCTGCGGAGCCTGCGATTCGGCGCCCGCCCTGGGCGAAGCGCCGCTCGCGAACCCTGAGCCCCGCCCCCTTCCTCGCCTCCCACCCACCCAAACCGCCACTCCCCTCACCCTTCCTTTTCTCCCTGTCCTGCCCATCGCTCCGCACCCGCCCTGCCCCCCGCATCACACCCACCCCAATTCCTCTCCCCAGCCCCGCCCTTCCTCTTCGCCCCGCCCCTCCCTGTTTCCCACACACGCCCAACCGCCTCTCTCCGCCCCGCCCAATCCCTACAGTTCTCCCTCCCCGCGCTGGCGCCACGGGCGGCTCAAAGGCCTTTCGGCGGATTCGCACCGCACGCCGTTGCCGCCGCCGCTGCTTCGCTCCACCGCTCCCCCCCCCCCGGCGCTCACGGGCGCAGGCGGTGCTCGCCTGCCCTCGCGGCCTCACCACGCCCTCAACGCCCTCGCCGCCCTCGCGCTCCTCCTGCGCAGGTTCCCTCGTGCGCTGACAGATACCAACTGCCTGTTACTTCGGCCCATCCTCCTCCATCTCACTCGCCGCATTCTCTCTCCCCCTCCTCTCGCTCTGCAAAATCAGCATCCTGCTCTCACACTCTCCTCATTCTTCCTCCTTTCTTCTTATTGCGCTCCGCTCCTCCATCCGCTCCCCCTCAGTCCTCCTCCCTCCCGCACCCCCTACCCCACTCATTCACTCTTCTTGTCACTCTCCCCCACACCTCCTCCTCACCCCCTCCCTCTCCTCACTTTCCCTTCTCACACCCTCTCCTCCTCAATCCCCTTCTACACACTCTTACTTGTCACAGCCTCTCTTTCTCACAGCTTCTCCTTCTGACAGTTCACTCCCTTCCACCTTACTCCCCTCCGCTTCACTCACCGTCTCTCTTCTTGTCATTCCCCTTATCCTTCTCACTTCTCTTCTCATCACTTTCCATCCTCACAACCTCTTCTCCTTGCATCTTCTTCTCGTCATTCTCCTCCTCGCCCCACTTTAACTCATCCTCCACTCACTCCTATCCTCCTCATCCTCAGTGCCCTTTTCACCACTCCCTCTTCCTCATTCCCCTCCACCTCTTCCCACACCGTTTCCCCTCCTCCACTACCCATCCCCCTCCTCTCCACTACCTTCCTCCTCCTCACTCCCCCTCCTCACACTTCCCCTCCTTCCCACTGCCTCTCTTCCCGACTTCCCCTCCTCCTCACTCCTCCTCTTCCCTCTCCTCTCCTCCCCAATCCCCCTCTTCACTACTGCTCCTTCCCACTCCCCATCCTCATTCCCTCTCCCTCTCCTCCTCACTCCCCCTCTCCTTACTTCTTACCGTTCCATCACTTCTCACCTACCCACCTCCATTTTTGTAATACTTATACTTAATACTTTTTAATCTTATGTAATCTTCAAATTAAGAACCAAAATTAATTCTACACGTATTTAATTAATAAATGTGGCTCATATTAGAATTTTCAAAATCCTCCAATGACATTACGATTCGTATGAAACGTATTGTGTTTCCCCAATACATGTTTTTTACTTTTATTTCGCACTCTAGTATTATCAATGAGAAAGGAATACATGGTTTTCTTTTTTGGTATAGCTAAACATTTTCTTTTAAATTACTCTTCAAATTCTCTTTTATTTTCTTTTAGCTATTTCAATAAATTGCATTGTGTTTTCCTATCTCATAAAGGAAAGTTCTTTCAAATTAATCAATTAATCTATTGATTATGAGAAAATTAATCGATTAATTGAAAATTAATCGATTCTTTTGATATTAATAGGTTACAATTAACTAAAAGTGTTTTACCGCACTATATGCGGCGACTTTAAATACCGAGGCGGCGGCCGTGCACCCGGAGGCGGTCGAGCGCCCGGCGACGTTCAACTTTTATGGGCATTAGCAAGAGACGGAAGGCGACCGGTCGAAATTTCCTCTAAACAGAGATCTTCCGACAAAGCGAGATCACGACCTGCAACAAGCGGCAGCGCCGAGCCTCGTGATAGCGGAGCGGCTGTTTTCGTCCCAATGCAGAGCTCTATCGCGTACACAAACTATGCTCCCCACAGCACTTCTTTCTCTCCGTATGCCCCTCTCTTCAGTTTCTCCCCTCCCAACGTTTATTTCACTCCTAAGGGCTTTTCTGCTCCGTCATTGTAGTCATTATTTCCGTAGAAGCAATCGTTGGGGCTCCTAAGACTGTGAAAATAAGAATGCATCAGCAGGACTATAATATCCAAAATTATAAGCACTATAACTGCCACATCACCTAAGTTACTCAGTATTTCCGCTGATTCATTACTTGACTATTTTTATTTTGCCGTTTGCGTGTCACGGCTACAGTCATTTCTGTTGACTATATATCCCTGGAGGGTCATCCCTGAGTTAAATTGGCTAATGTTGCGAATGTTGATTTCTGCAACTTAGCTTCCTCAGGTTCAATACCACAGGAATGATGACTGTTGATCAATAAAACTCACAGAGAAGTATAACGTCTTTAATTTAGACCTAAACTCTGTACAGGCCAGGTATGGCCGAAAGATGTTAACAGAATGAACTTTAGTGAGCTTATGCGCTGGCCTCTCCTCTGAGGCTTGCGTTTATATAGGACAATTTGGAGATAGTGGTTTACATTTCAAAATATGTTTTCATCATACATCTGGAAGGTTCCTTCGGTATGTGATTACACTTGACGTGTTTACATTGTACATCCGGAAGGTTCCTTCGATGGAAAGAAATGGGAGATCACAACAACACATTAGTAATTTTATGGAAGGTTTCTACATATGCGATTATTTTGTAAACAGATAACAGCGGCTGGTTGTAGGAGCGGCGGTGTCTGATGGAAGGTTTCCCTTGGATTCTTCCGTGGTGCTTTCCGTAGTTGACGTCAGAGTGGGTGCATGACATAATTCCTCCACCCCTGGATGATGGTTATTATCCTTAATAACCGATCTTCTTTTGTTACAGAACAAGAGGTTTTGTACAATTTTACATATGTTTTTTCTAAATATGTAACACAAAAGGCATAAAATAATTATAAATGGTAGGATATTAAATACATTATTTTGTTTCCATATATTCTGAGTAGGTATAATAGGTATTAGGTCCAATTTTAATTTATTTACATCAAGATGGGAATATTGGAATTGTATCTGTTTCTTTATAACTGGTGCATTGTAGATATACGGAAGGGAAAAGTTTTTAATATATTTTGTTGGTTTTGGTTCTAGTGTGATTTCCATTGAAGATATTGGACAGTTAAGTTTACTATACAATAAATGTGGACCTTTGATTTGTATAGAGTTTTGACTGTTTGTACATGTTTGTAATACAATCTCTTTGTCCTGAGAAAAGAATAGAATATTGTTATTATTAACCAGTTGAAATAATTTAACATTATTTGTTAATTTGGCATAATCACAATACACGGTTTTTGTGAGATTACAAGAGGTAATTCTTATGTTGTAATAAAGGCATACATAGGTTACTGTTCCTTTTATACAAGTTTTGGTTGACCATTTCGGATTCGGGCCTTGTAAATAGTAATTTTCTGATGGTATTAATATAGTATTATTAATAGTAGGTACTGGAGTTATTGAATATAGTTGATAATTACTTCCATCAGTAGTTGGCACAGATAAGATGATTACTAAGCCTTTATTTAACATAATAACTTGTGTTTTGGTAAATTTTAAGTTTTCGTACATATAATAAGGATCGGTGTGAATGATACTTTTTGTTGGATATACAATACGAAGGTGGTTTATAATATTCGAGATGTCTCTCTGTGAGAACATTTGTACATTAGTTATATCATTAAAGGATAAACTTATAGTATTTTCTAGGGTTTGTACAATTTTTGATAGTCTTTTCAAACACATTACAATATATTGGTGTTGTTCTAAGATGCTTAATTGAAATTCTTGTTTTTGTAACAATTTTTGAATTATTTCCAAATTTGTATTTACATGATTCATTTCGTTGTAAAATTTTTGGGCAATAGAATTACTGAAGGAAACTAATTTGTTTATGTGTTGTATTTCAGTACTATGATCTGTTTGTAATGATTTTATTTGTTCTTCTAATTTATCATAGTCACTCTGATCTAAATTACCAGTAATGAATTTGATTATACTTCCGAGTCCGTTAATGAGACCTCTTTTGTTTCTTTGTTTTGAAGGTAACAACTTTGAAAGGTCTTCTTTAGTATTTTCTAATAATTTTGATAGTTCATAAAATAAAAAGGGGAAGGAGTTATTACTATGGCGTATTAAAGTATTAGTAGTATTTTCAATTAAATTATAAGAGTTTTCTAGATTAGTAATGTCGAAATGAAACATGAACTTATGGTAACTATTCACAATGACTGCCGGGCCAAGAGGATCTGCGTAGAAGCCTCGAGTTTCAATGGGTTTGAATCCTAATCCTTCACTTCCGTTGGTGGGTCTGAAACAAAAGATCGTTTAGGTTTGACGTGGCGAAAATTCCTGACATGAATTTTTCCATTTTTCATTTTACAATGTATTCTGTTTTCTTCGATTTTGACAATTTTACCTTCGCGGTATAAGTTTTTTTACTTCTTATTTCGCGTTAAGGGGTCTACAATGTAGACTATGTCATTCAGTTGATATTTATGAGAAAAAGAGGTATCTCTTTTCGGTGGATTTTGAGAAGCTAAATTTTGAATTTCAGTTTCTTTGTTGAAAAGGTATTCCTCTATATTGGAGGTTGATTTGAATAGGTGCTCTAGACTATTGTAATGATTTCCTATGGTAATCGAAAAAGGTGTTCTCTTTGTAGTGGAATGGATTGAGGAATTATAGAAGGTGATTGCATCAATTATAAGGTGTTGTAATGGACTGCTTTTATCCTTGTTTCTGAGGATACGTAATTTTTCTAATAAAGTAGAATTAAATCGCTCTACCGGAGAATTAGAGGAAGAATTTAGGGGTGTTGTAGCGTGGTATATGATGTTATAAGATTTGCAAAAATCTTCAATTAGCTTGTTTTGAAATTCAGTTCCTTGATCGTGGGTTATTTGAGATGGGTATCCATGATGAGAGAAATATTGTTTTAATTTCCATAATGCCGAATATCCTGTGCCATCTTTTAGAATGTATGCTTGGCCATATTTTGAGAAGACATCTAAAATTGTTAGGATCCGTTCTCCCTCAAAATGAAATGTGTCAATGTGGATTACTGAAAAAGGTGTTTGGGATGTGATTGGTCCTTCGTTAGGTACTTTGTTAGGGTGGCGTTCATATTTATTTCTCTGGCATAATTCACAGTTGTTTATGTATTCACTGACTTGTGTTTGGAGATTTGGCCAGTAGTATTTCTTTTTGAGATGTTCTGTAGTTTCTATAATGCCGTTATGGTTGGTACTATGATATTGTGCTATCAGTTGTCGTTGTGTATCTTTGTCTTCTATATTTTCGAGAATTTTGGTGGTTCGTAACATGACTAATTCTGACGTGAAAAGTTTCTGACATGTTTTTATGAATGGAATTTCAATAGTCAGATCGTTAAAGTACACGGCATACTTTTCAGAGGGATTTATAATTTGCGGAAGAAGTAACTGTAAGTCTTGTAAAAGGTTGTTTTCCGTGACTCTAAGTTTTATGATTTTTTGCTTTTTGAATATATTATGGACCGAATGTCCTGGAGTTTTTCCAAAAGTGACAAATATTTGATTTTTGTTCTGGTTTAAAGCTCTTTCTGACATTCTAAGGACAAATATGGGGTCTTCTTTGTTAGAATGAATGGTTTCATTGTCAACGTCTTTTTGGTAATTTTCATCGGGACTATTAACAATAATAGATTCTTTATCCTCTGTATGTTCGTTTATTTCAATACGAGATAGCGCGTCAGCTACGTGATTGGTTTTGCCAGCTACATATTTTATTTCAAAATTAAATTCTTCTAGCTTTACTTTCCATCTATATAATCGCGATGAGGGATCTTTTAGTCCAAAGAGCCATTGTAGTGGTCTGTGATCACTTTCGATAATGAAGCGTCGTCCCCAAAGATATGGTCTGAATTTTTTGCAACTATCAACAATTGATAATAATTCCTTTTCAATTGTTGAATAATTACGTTCTGCTGGATTTAGGGTTCTCGAATGGTAGGCAATGGGGTGTCCTTTTTGTGATAACACGGACCCTAACGCTACGTTTGAGCAATCAGTGGTTAAAACAAATGTTTGGTTGAAATCAGGGTACGCAAGTACTGGCGCATTAGCAAGTAATACTTTTAATTGTTCAAAAGCGTCTCTGTACGCACTATTGCTGGTGTCAATTTTAGCATTTTTCTTTAAACATCTAGAAAGGGGAAAACTAATTTTGGAGAAATCTTTTATGAATTTACGATAAAATCCTGCCAATCCTAGGAATTGTTTAATTTCTTTTTGATTTTTAGGAATTGGATACTCTTTAAGTGTTTGTACTTTGTCTGGATTTGGTTTTATTCCTTCTTGAGTAATTACGTGACCAAGAAAAGCTACTTCTTTATGAAGAAATTCAGTTTTATCTAATTGTACTTTCAAATTTACTTCTCTTAATTTTTTCAATATTAATGTCAAATGATGTATATGTTCTTCTAATGATTTGGAAAATATAATTATGTCATCCATATATACGAAACAGAATTTGTATAGGAACGGTCTTAAAACGTTATCCATTACTCGTTGAAAAGTTGCTGGAGCATTAATGAGACCGAATGGCATTCTTTTGAACATCATGTGGCGGTTATCTACCGTAAATGCTGTTTTTTCAATTGATCGTGGGTCCATCTCAATTTGATGAAACCCTTGAGCCAAATCTAGTGTGCTAAAATACTGACTTTTCCCTAGGTTATCTAATATTTCTTCAATTCGGGGTAGCGGATATTTATCTTCAATAGTTTTCTTATTAAGATCTCTAAAGTCTATTACTAACCTCCATTTTTTTGTGCCAGAGGCGTCCATCTTTTTTGGGACTACCCATGCCGGGCTGCAATAGGGTGATTGACTGGGCATAATAATATCTTGGTCTAATAATTTTTGAATTTCTTTGTCTATAATTTCTTTGAGATGCGGAGGATATCGAAAATTCTTTTTATATACCGGATTTTCATCAGTGGTTCTTATGTAATGTTTAACTGTGTTTGTGAAGGATAAGTCACACCCTGGATAGTAAAAAAACGTCTGAAAATTCCGAACATATTTTAAATATTGCTTTTTCCTCTAGTTCGTTCATATGCTGTGTGCGAAGGAATTCTCGAATGTCATGATCTGAAATGGAATTAATTTCTATTGATTCTACCTGAACGTTTTCAATTGGTTCTACATAAATTGGTTGTTCAAAATTCAATGATATTTGTGAATTTATTGGATAATTAATATTGTAATTTTCGGCAGTTATTATTGTATCAGGAAAGAGATGATTGTCATGACAGAATGAAGGAACATAAATATCTCCTTCTTTTACATTAACCGGAATTTGGATAAAGTTTGGAATTTCCTCTTTTCTGTGATTAATTTGTCTGTTTCCTGAATAGAAGTGAAAGGGGATTTCTTTATTTCCTAAAGTGACAGTGTTTTTATCATAGTCAATTTTTGCTCTTAGTTTTGCAAAATCTGCTGAACCTATAAGCGCGTCAAAATATTTATGCCATTGCATGACCCTGAAGTTTATGGGCATGTCGAGACCGTGTTCTTCAAATATGGGATATCTTATGTTGTCACATCCTATTGTTTCGGCATGTACAGATTGAATGCAGAATGTTTCTTTATATATAAAATCAGCAAACATAGTGTAGGCGGGGTCTGGGTTAATTATTGAGTTGCAAGATCCGGAGTCTATTAGAATTTTGAGGCCGTAAAGTGTTATGAATGGTAATTGAGGAGCATTATAAATATTGTTTAAGTCTTCGACGTTGATGATGTGTCCTCGCGAAAATCCTGATTGTTTTGAGTACTTTCAAAATATTCTTTTTCTGGAATGTCATTAATTTCGTCTGAGTACATATAGTAATCATTTTCTTGCGGGGTTTCGTAATAGAAATGATCATCATAATATGCATAGGGAAATTGGTTATCATCTTCATTATGCATGTTTACACCATGTCGGATGGTTGATACACCTGACATTGGAGTGGGGTTGTTTCTTAAGTTTCCGTTTGGCGGAGTATGCAATCTTTGAAGTTGGAAGGGATGCGGATATGGTCTTATTGTACCTGCTGGTCTGAATTGAGGTCTAGAAAGAGGTGACCGGTGTGAGTTTGGAGGAGTATAATTTTGTAATTGTGGCTGTTGTGAGCGTGGAACTCTGTTTTGTTCCGGTTGATGTTGGGTTGGTTGGAAACGATTTATGTTTGGAGGTGAATTTATAAAAGGTGTAGGAAAACTGTTTCTAAAATTGAATGTAGGTGGTTGATTAGTTCTGATTGATTGATGAGGAATTGAACTATTTGACTTCTGAGTATTACGCAGGCCGTCCATATAACTTTCATATGCACGCTCGTTGTCGTAATTACGACAGGCGCGAAGTGCCTGTGACAAATCACTGAGTTGGGCATACCGCAAATATTCGCGATAAGGATTTAAGATTCCAGCGCGGAAAGTACTTAAGGCTTTAGAATCAGCTTCTTGTAGTTTCATTTCTAAGATTGGGGAAGCATGATTTAATTTTAAAGTACATTTGTATTTTATTAGTAATTGATTTAGTCTATCATGGTATTCGGAATAATTTTCTTTATGATTCTGGCAGCAGTTTGAAATTTCTCTGAAGAGAATATGTTCATCACGAGCATCACCAAATTTCCTGATTAATTTTTCTTTTAATATTTCAAAACTAGAGTTTGTTTCAATATCTAAAATTGACTGTGCTTCGCCTTTAAGTTTAGATTTTACAACATTGAATAAGAAAGTGTTTGTTAATTCCGCGTGAGGGGTTTCCGGAGCCCTTTGAAAATTGCGTAAAAAGGTTTCACATTGAACCAGGAAGTAATCTAAATTACTATTTGATTTTCCATCAAAAACTGGTAATAAATCAATGTGAGCCATTTCCCATTTTGATAGAGGTTCAAAACCTTGTGCCATTATGATAAGTTAGATATAGTTTTTCTTAAAATTAGTCTAAAGAATTTTGAAAGAAATTAATTTTTGAAATGAATCAGTATATCTAAATTTGGTTAACAACTTTTGAAGTTACAGATTATGAAAGTAGTTTAGTTTAACTATTGCATTTAGTTTCTGTACTTCACAGAGCCTAGTTCCTTAGTAAAACACAAAGTAGCCAAAAATAGTTGTTTCACTACTATAGCTGAATGATGATTTACTTTGGCGTTATAATAAAGTTCACTCACAGTTCCGAAAGGATGCAGATCAGTATGATGAAAAACAGCATCTTGCAGCAGCGGTGACTTGTCTCCTCGATGTTTTCTTGATCAATCAGTTCTTCTAAAGTGGATAGGCATCGGGGTGCAACCAACAGCAGTCTTGAAGACCTCTTAATGTTGAAGAAGCTCTTACTTGCAGTTGATTGGCTGGTGAAGTCCTCTGCAGCAATGAAGAAGGACGCAATGCCTATGCCGGACGAGCCCCCAGTTAAATTGGCTAATGTTGCGAATGTTGATTTCTGCAACTTAGCTTCCTCAGGTTCAATACCACAGGAATGATGACTGTTGATCAATAAAACTCACAGAGAAGTATAACGTCTTTAATTTAGACCTAAACTCTGTACAGGCCAGGTATGGCCGAAAGATGTTAACAGAATGAACTTTAGTGAGCTTATGCGCTAGCCTCTCCTCTGAGGCTTGCGTTTATATAGGACAATTTGGAGATAGTGGTTTACATTTCAAAATATGTTTTCATCATACATCTGGAAGGTTCCTTCGGTATGTGATTACACTTGACGTGTTTACATTGTACATCCGGAAGGTTCCTTCGATGGAAAGAAATGGGAGATCACAACAACACATTAGTAATTTTATGGAAGGTTTCTACATATGCGATTATTTTGTAAACAGATAACAGCGGCTGGTTGTAGGAGCGGCGGTGTCTGATGGAAGGTTTCCCTTGGATTCTTCCGTGGTGCTTTCCGTAGTTGACGTCAGAGTGGGTGCATGACATAATTCCTGTAAACGCGTTGGAGCTGGAACTTCAACATTACATTGCCCGAACACTTAGTGCTATGTCATCATGGAGTCCCTGTCTGAACCATGCCTTAAGTTGTCATCCCAGTTCTTGGCATATCACTCTAGTCTATACTCTCCTTAATCTGTTCCACTAGTCGAGGTATTATTGTATAATACTCTTCGTAGTGAACTTGGCTCCCAACACAACATCGGTCATGCCTGTTACATCCTCCATAGGTGGTACTGACTTCAAGTGTTAATATGTTTCAAGCGTATAAGTTGCCTCATTTACTTCAAGTATGTCTTTGAGCCTTAGGAACTGGCATCATTATAAAGATATCGGCTATTTCGTTGACGTTACTGCAGTTCTTTACCTATCCTATCTTATACATTGCCATCATCTTCGAATTAGCTTCTCCGTCTGATCTTATTCTTTTCAAATACTCTCGCCCCTCTACTTCACCCCCGTCAGAGGTAATATCTATGATCTTATCTCCTTTCATCTTCTCTACCAACTTTGTTTATTGATCTTTATTATTTGTTTTTATCCCTCACCTTCTATCCCTCACTTGAAAAATCACTACTTTTTCCGCATCTGCCTTTCGTTTCACCTCGTTTGTCTTCCTTCGTCTTCGCGCCTGTCTGTGTTAATCGCTGCATCTAATATCGCAAATTCGTTCGTCTTCACTGTGGCGACTATCTCTGCCTCTTTCCTTCCCTACACTTCTCACCTCATCCTCTTTCACGACCATCTCCACTCCCACTTCATTCCCTTCAGCCCCCACCCCACTGCGGCATATCCACAGCTCCTCCTCCACCACCAGCCAGTCACAACAGCCGTCGCCTCGCGCTCTCGGCTCCTGGTTTTGTACCTGACCGCGGGAAGGCGGCTGCGGTGGCGGCGGCAGCGGCGGCAGAGGCGGGTGAGGCGGCGGGCCGGCCGAGGGAATTCGCTTGCAATTTCGCAAATTACGCGGCTCGGCCGCGCCCTGGGCGCCGCCTCCACCGCCCCCGCACCCCGCCGCCCTCACCACCCTCAGCCGCTGCCGCCTCAGGAGTATGTCGCTACCCTCCCCCCGCCAGAGTCTCCGTCTCCACCTCCGCCTCCGCTCTCGTCACTCCCGCCACTCTTCCATCCCCGACCCCCAAGATGAGCTGTGATCGCGGTGCGATCCGGCCCCCCCCGACATCCTTTTGCCCTGTGTTGAGTCAGCTGCCCTCAACCCGCGACCCACACCACTTTCCCGCCTCTGACCATGCCGCCCCGTTTCCTCCTGCCTCCGAGCTCAGCCCCGCCCCCGCACTGTGTCCCCCGCCACTCGCACTCGGCCTCCCGCCCGCCCAGCGTCCCCCACCCCTCCACCCTCTCCCTCCGGCCACCGCTCCACGCCATCAGCTTCCGCGCCGACCCTACCCCCCTCTGCCATCTTGGCCGCTCCAATCACTCCTTTCTCAGCCGCTTCCGGAATCAGCCCTGCCTTTCGCTCCCACCTCCCGCATCCACCGCCACCATCGTCTCCGCCTCCAGGGTCAGTCGCGCCTCTCACCCTAGCCGCCGCCGCCGCCGCCGCCAAGTTTCTCGATTCCGGCGCTTGGGTCTAATTTGAGAGGCGCGACGTCTCCGCTCGCTGTGAGGAAGAGGAGGGCGTCAGGAGTTTCGTCGCGGTGGTCGAGGGCTCGTTCGAACGATACTTTACTTCCTCCTTTCCCTAATCATTTCCCCTTTCTCTGGTCATTTCATCGGCTGAGATAGCTCACATGGCCAGCATACCGCTGCTTCTGCAAGTCTCTCATCGCCAGATCTTCGGGTTCAAGAGATTTTGACGCGAGATTGATAGCTGGGTGATTCACCTGCTGTTTGCAATTTATAGCACACGGATGCTCTAATCGGTAGTTTTCCGTGTTTTCACAAATAAATAACAGGTGAATGCCGGAGCAGTAACTTAACAAGGCTCTCGCGCATGTACTGCGAAGGCGATCTTTCCTTTTTCATGTTTATTCACAACGCACCTCCTGCAACAGCACGCACTTACCTTACGTGCTATGAAGCCAGGAGCATGTCGGCAGACCGGTCCAGAGTTTAGTCTCGGCGGGGAGGGTGACCTGGAAGGAAATCTTGCAACCCGACTTGCGATTAGCGCAAATATCATGTTCAGCTGGGGAGGAATACCGCCTTCTCACTGGAATTAGCCATACACTGCACTTGTAAGTTATTGACTTTAAGCAGTTGTTGCGCCCGCATACGACAAAAATCATTCGGTTCAACCAATTAACCTAGAAGATGGCATTTTATTTATTTCCTGCATTCTTGATCACTTGTACCTTGAGTCTTTTTCATCATTATTGACAGAAACAGCAAACAGCAATGACCTGAAGTATGAAATCAGTTTTGTATAAATTTAATTTTTTAAAATTTGGTTCGATTTTAGTTATTAATTACTCTCATTCGAACGTTTTCGATTTGTCACCATCAGTTGGAAAGTTGTATTTTGGACTTTATTTATTGATTTTTATTTAATCAATTCATAAATAAAAAATAAACATTAAATGAAATATCAATAATTTGGAAATTATTTTCTGGGCAGAGAAGTTAAATATAGAAGAAATAAAAGCAATACAATAAGTAATAATTATATTTACGTTTAGAACTGTAGTGCTGTACACAAAACGTTAGAAAACGTGCAAAACGTTAGAAAATGTCACTATTTTTATAACAATTCAGCTGTCGCAACGGTATCCGCGAAACTCAAATTAATTGATTACGCAGGAGAGAAGGGCTGATTTCCTGAGTTGTGCCTCTCACTGCGAAGGCAATTTAATTTCAATTCCATTTAATTGCCTCTTTCACAGTGATTACATTTCCTTCTCTGTAATATCTCGCTGCGGAAGAAATCGTGAAACTTGCGTTTAAGTGATTATTTAGATTCATTCTAATGACCTGTTACTCCCATTTATACTTTTAAATCGCTCTGTTACTTCCGTGTAGAGTGTGCGATAGGGTGAATGACAAGGAGATCGAAGGAGTTAATTTTTTTTTTGTTTATCATAAGAATTACATAGATGAGGAGCTTTCAAACTTTGAATCACTGCACATTTGTTGGGTTGCCGCTTACTTCTTCGTAACACAAACGAAATATAACACTCATGAGTTTTATCTATTGTTTTTCGCAGTTACGTGAAAAGGCATTTTTAAAAATGAGATGTAACTATCCATAAGAGAGGAGATATGCGGAATTATACAAATAATAGGGGTTCGATGAAATTATTGTAGACTAATTACGCCAACAACGCTTCATCATCATTCCCACAATTGATAGTCAAAACTGAATGTGCAATTTCGACCAGTGGTTCTTTATGGCCGCCTTCTGTGCGGAAGCGCCGGCAGGAGCCGTTCGCGGAGTTGGCGGCCCTGGCGCGGCGCCGCGGATACGCGAGAGCTCTGCAGCTGCGCCGGTTTACCCTCGGGATAACGCCTCGCCCCTGCGCCCAGTGGTGCGCCCCGGGCCACCGCCTCTGCGTCGAGGCTCCGGGCCACGCCCCCTCTGCCCGCTTACGCGTTCGCCCTTCCTGCCCCTCTCCTACCGCTCAACCCCCAACTCCCCATCACACTGCCCTACCCACCAACACCCAACCCATCGGGACTCACCCACTCGCCTGTCTACCTACACAACTAAGTTTTAAATGGATATCCTGACCACCAATAAAACCAAAAATATGCCTAACCACCACTGACAATGCCCATAGATATCCATCAGCTCACCACGTGCTAAGATACCTTGACTTTTTGTGGGAAAATGTATCATCTCCTTCTGTTCTTTGCTTAGTTACAAGAAAGAAATCGCCATGCCCACCAACGCACAACCATCGACTCACCAACCCACTAACAGCATATCGACCAACCTACACACCTACTTTCCAAATGGACATCCTAGCCACCAACCAAATCTTCAACAATACACCAACCCACCACCGACAACACCCATCGATACCCACCAACTAACTTACCTTCCCACCAACTTATTTACCTGTATATCGTTTTTCACAAACCAACTCTTCCATCATCCTTCCACAAAAACTCCACTTTACTCACAAACCAATCGATTACGAACCCATCATTTCTCGCACTAACCCTCCTAGAGACTCGTCTCCACAGCCACCTGACCACTCTGCCGTTGCACCACTTGCACCAACCCTCCAGCCAGAGCCCGTCTCGCGCCCCTCCCCCACGTTTCTCAACCGACGCCATCCGCCCACCCGGCAGCTCACTTGTCGACCCTCGCGTGCTCTCTCCACAAGGGGTCAAGAGGCTACTGACATTTCTTAATTAATGAAATAGGTGCAAAAAATCACAAATTTTAGCCTTAACTAATGTATTTTCTGATAATTTTAATACACTACATTCATATTAAAATTCATTAATATTGTAGTCGATAGCGTTAGAAATTATTATCTCTTGAAGGATATGTTGTTTTTGTGCCTTCCACTTACGGGTGCAACCCTTTGAGAAATCACTTTAAGGCGCTCGCAATTTGAAGTTGACCAACTGGCCAAAGTTATAAAAATAGCACATACATTTTATTTGCGTAACGTTGTCAGTATCTAGTTAAGAACTTGTTATGAGAAAATATATCTTATCCTTCTGTCCTTTGCTTAGTTACTAGAGTGAAAGAGAAAAATTGATTTTTTTCTGGAGAGATTCGGTATTGTTGCAATGTAAGCACGCCAGAACAGATTTAATAGAGCTCCTATTCATTAATATTATAATGTAAACCATTGAATAGATTAACTATGAGAGGTGTATTGCCACACTAGCGGCGAAAGAGCGTGCGAGGGAGGCGAATCTACAGTAGGTATTTTCTCGTCGTTAAATGATTCGATTTTTCAGTGGATATTTTAGAGTTCATTATTAATTGCATATTATTCCTTAGCAGAAAATGATATTTTCCCAGTATCAGGAGGCTTTTATCCTTAATGAGATGTAATGGTCTAAATAAAACAAAATGAAAAAAATATCGAGTGAAATACAAAATGAAAAGAAGGTAGTTTACGCGAAGTTAAATTCCCGTAGATTCCGGCACCTTCGCAAGAAGCACCTACAAAAGTAAGATAACACTTGCAGGTGATAAAAAGATACTTTCTAGATATACAATTAACACTGAGGAGCTGTATAGAATCGTGGGAATATTAAAAAAAAACTGTTTATAATTAAGAGATGAAATGAGACGAAATACGCTGCTGATGACTTGAGGTGAGGCAAGTGATTTTGTATTTAAATGATAATTCTCTCGGATCCCTCAAGCATTGACGTCGAGAAAATGAGTGTCGTCG